>VZTR01007152.1:51177-71955 GCA_013400775.1 Chaetops frenatus | reverse complement strand
CTCCCTCTCTCCTCCTCCTCCCTCGCTCCCGCCCGCCCGCCCGCCGCTCTGAAGGATGCCCGGTAAGTAGCGACGAGGACCGGCACCTCTGCCGGTGTGTGATGTGAGGGGTTAGGGACTGCTTGTGCTGCTGCCGCCCGCCGGGGGGGCGCAGGGCGGGGGGGCCAGGGGAGGGGAGGTGACAGCGATCCGAGGCAGGAGGCGGCGGGGCTCGCCGTGTGCTCCTCAGAAGGACTTTTAGCTGCGCGGCCGGGGCTTGGATGTGGGCGCCGAGGGACGGGGTCTGTGCACCGCAGCGGGCACCGGCCGGGGCGGGGGCGCTTCGTCTGCGCTGCCGGTTGCTGCCTGCAGCACCGCGGTGAGTACGGGGCTCCGCGCCTCGCCGGGGTCCCCCGGGGGCGGGTAAGGTGTGGAGGGTGCCCTGCCGCGCTTGGGGCTCCTTCCTTGGCGGCTCTGCTCCACGCCGTGCTGGACCGGGGCACGGAGGGCACGGTGCCCCCCGTACGCCCCGGATGCTGTCCGCTGCTACTCCTCGGTTTTGGCCACGCTTCTAGGGGCTGCCAGAGCGGTCCAGTGTTTCGGACGCCGCGGTGCCACCGATCGGACACGGAGCCGGAGATCCGCCGCGCGCCTCTCCGGGGAAGAGGAGCACGCAGGTGCTGCGCACCGGGGCGTGGGGAGCAGAGCGGAGCCCCGGCCGTGCCCCGGCACCGCAGCGAGAGGGTGCCCGCGACTCCCCTGCCCTGCGTGCTCCCCGTCCTGCATGCTCCGTCCTCAGGCGCTGCAGAGGGCTTCGGTGGGAAAACGCTTGTCCCTTAGGGAAGCGTAATGTTTGCAAAATGTTTGCTATCAATTAGCGGGTGGCTCCGCTCATCTCGGGTACGCGTACGGCTAACTCCGCTCAGGCAGGGGCTCAGCTCCGGCTGCCGAATGCCAGGGACACCGGGCAAGAGGCTTTTTGTTTCCTTAGGCTTCCTAGTGCGATTTATGGGAAACACATATAAAAGCTCACGATTGCTGGCGATTTTAAGTGGACTTTGGTAAATCACTGAAATCTTTTTTCTTACTTTTACTGTGTGTACTTTGACAATGATCTCTTCTCACTGTGTTTTTCATCCTGGGTATGATAACTCTGCTATTGGAGTCAACGGCAAAACTCCCAGTTGACTTCAGAGGAAGGCAGTTATGGTCAATACAGAATGAAAGGGACTGGACAGAAGGTGGAGAGATAGCAAAGTGAAAGAGATGCATAAAAGAAACTTCATCTTAGAAGCTAGCTCTCTAACCACAGAGTTTTAGCAGCACAGTGCCAGAAATGTCTTCTCGATTTTCATTGCCACTTTGCACTGGAGAAATACTGGAACGATTTCTTGATGTGTTGGATATCAAGCAGGCTGAATTCCACGGTTTTACCCACAGACATTATAACATATTACTTAGTAACTTATACTTTTCCAGTGCTGTGTATCTTTTTTTCACTAAAAAGTTGGAGGCAGCTGGAGACAATTAGATGGGCTCTCATTGACTTCTGTGGCCTGTGGATCAGGCCCAGAAAGGCTCAATAGAGAAGAAACAAGAGAACTATAGTACAGTTTGTAAGGAAAGGTGTTGCATAAGCATTTAACTCATTAATACCCTCCCTCTAGAGAGGAGAAATATCTAAATGTACATTAATTTTTTATCCCATTTTATCCAACTCTTTCACAGCACAGATACAAATAAGAAAGAATGCTTCTAATTAATAATTAAAATGCCCATATTCATATGGATTACAAAGAAGATTTTATGCAAAAAAAAATTCCATTAGCAAATGGAAGTTCTAGTTCACAGAACGTCCTCTGTTCAGTGCAGTATTTAGATTGGGAGCAGTCAGATATATAATGAAGCACCAAATACAAATATTGATATTCAAATATTCCTGTAACCTGACTAACCACTCTCAACTGCTTGGAACGGCTTAAAAAAGGAAAATGTGATTTTAATTTTTTTTTTTCCAAATCTGAGTGTTGAAAGAACCCCCAAGCCCCCCCATATGCTGAATTTGGTCAAAAACTTATCATGTATTAGAAGTATGTCCTAACTCCATGAAGAATGTGACTATTACATTGATAGGTGTGTTGAGATGGCACCGGCCGGATGCCAGGAATTCACCAAACCCGTGTTAGCACTCCCCTTCTCAGCAATACAGGGAAGAGAAAACGTAACCAAAAGCTCATGGGTTCAGATAAGGACAGGGGAATCACTCAGCAGTTACTGTCACATGCAAAACAGACTCATCTTGGGGAAATTTGTTTAATTTATTACCAGAGCATGAAAATAAGAAATAAAATCTAAATCTTAAACATCCACCCTTTCCCTTTCCCTCTCAACCTCCTCTCTCCTCTCCATTCTTCTTACCAGGCTTGACTTGACACCTTAATTATCTACCTCCTCCCTGCCAGTGATTCTGGAAGATGGGGAATGAGGGTTGTGGTCAGCTCACCACATGTTGTCTCTGCTGCTCCTTCCTCCTCAAAAGGAGGACTCCTTACACTCCTCCCCTGCTTTGGTATGACTTTTCCAACAAGTCCTTCCCATGGGCTGCACTTCTTCATGAACTGCTCCAGCGTGGGTCCCTTCCACAAGGTGCACTCCTTCAAGTGCAGACTGTTCCAGTGTGGATCCCCCCACAGAGGGGCACTACTCCAGTATGGGCTTCTCTCTCCACAGGTTCTGTCAGAAGCTCACTCCAGCATGAGGTTCCCAAGGGGTCACAGCCTCCTCTGAGTATCCACCTACTCTGTCACAGGCTCCTCCAGGGGCTGCAGGTGGATCTCTGTTCCACCATGGGCCTCCATGGGCTGCAGGGGCACAGCTGCCTCACCATGGTCTGCACCAGGGGCTGTGGGGGAATCTCTGCTCTGGCACTCTGGCTCCTCCCTCCTTCTTCACTGACCTTGGTGTCGGCAGGACTATTGCTCTCGCATATTCTCAATCCTCTCTGTGACTGCATTTTCTACTGCTCACTCCTTTCTCTGGCTGCAGTTTCTGTTGCTCAGGGTCTTTTTCTGCCTTAAATCTATTATCCCAGGGGTGCTGCCACCATTGCTGATGGGCTCAACCTTGGTCAGTAGCAGGTCTGTCTTGGAGCTGGCTGATGTCAGCTCTGTAGGACACAGGGGAAGCTTCTGGCAGCTTCTCACAAAAGGCACGCCTGTAGTCCCCACAACTAACAAAATACAATACAAAAAGAAAAAGAGCCTTTCTCAGTTATGGTCCAATAATTATGTTTCCTTTTCAAGTACAAGTTTTTGTTAATAGGCAAATATAAAAACAAAGTTTGAGGTGTTGCATCTCTTGTTCAGCTTTTTTTGCAGGAATCTGGTAGAATTGTCATTGAAGTGAACTGAATTTGTCACTAATACTTAACTGTGAAAAGATTAAGATGTTCATGGTACAGCAGGAAAAAAAACTGCAAAATAGACAAATGCTTCTCTGATTATCTCTTCTCTCCTTGCAAATCCATAAGCAAGACAGACACCGCATTCTTAAAATGTCATATTGCAGGTTTCTTTCTGATTTTCCTGTGAATTTAAGTGTTTCTTTTATCATGTGCCATATATGGAAGTGAAGGGTACATTTTTATGGGACATTACATGGAGTAAAATTTTGTTTGAGCTACTTTGTTGTTTCCTGTGTTCTCCACTCTATCTGCTGTTTGCTAACACATTGTAATGCCACAATACATTTTTGTTGATAATACTTCCCTTTCAAGTCAAATGTGAAAAATATGGTAATTATGTCAATATTAAGAGGTTTGGATTTTTTTTTATTGGGGGCTATGGTGGGGCATGATGATGGTGCTTATTTTAAGATCCAAAGCAGTGCTCTTTCCTTTCTTAAATGAAGAAAGTCAACAGTTCTAAAAATGAAGATATTATTTGAATAAATCTTTTGGTTTGTTTGAGAGCCGTTGTTTGGAATTCTGTGGTTTTTTTTCATTTTGATGTTTTAGTACTCCTTCTTCAAAGATGTGTATGGAGATTCAGACAGAACTTGTGGCCAGCATCTCCAAAATAGAAATGTAGATTTTTAGGCTTACCTGTAACTGAAGAGTATATAAGATTCAAGTATGTAAGGCAGAATTGAATGAATCCAGATAATGAAGTCCCAGGAAACTCGAGGACATGATTCTGAATAACCATTACTCACTTTTAGCAGCTTCATAAACCTCATCCTGTTTCGAGGAGTAAATGCTGTTCATCTTTATTCAGATGAATATTTCAAGACTATTTTTGCTGTCCCTTGCCTGACTCTGAAGCATGTTTATGCCCTTGTATTGCTATGGTTGTTAAGTGAATGGTAGCAAGTGTTTACAGGTCTCTTGGTACTCGAATCTAGGAACCAACATTACTGGGAAGCAACATTACTGGGATTCTTGAAAGTCACCTAAATTTTGTCATTACTACACTTTTAAGAACATTTTCAAAATTAATTTCATTGTTTGTTAGTCCTAGAACACATTCATCAGATAATTTATTTAGGACTATATTCTTCTATCCAACAATTTAAGAACAAAAGCCTCCACTATAGCTCAAATCAATCAAAATATTGGTTTTAGGTTATACATTGTACATATGGAACCTGGCATGTAAAGCAGATGGTATGTAAAATTATGCATAGCATGTCTGGAGAGCCATACAGTATCTAAAAGCAGTGCTACAGAACAAGGAAAGAGTATCACGTGCAACTTACAATATCAATCACTGGACGATGTCTGGTCTCAACTGTGCTTTGCTTTCGCATGTGTGCATGTATTTGTGTGTGTGTGTTCAATTGTCTCTTACTGCAAAGGACATTTCCTTGATAATATGATCTTCCTTAGAAAAGCATGCAGACTGAAATGATATGCTACTGGCTAAATGAAATAAAAAGATGGATATACAAGAAAAACTAGTTTAGTTCAGTTTGGTTGCAGAATACCAATNAACAGAAATTTCAATCTTTTAAGGCAAATGGCCAGACATCACTCTACCAAGGTGTTTTTCTATGTTATTTATGCTTTTGGTTTGCCCAACACAGCAATAGCACTTAACAGTACTTCTATCCTGTTGCATAAATGCTGTGTTAGCTCCACATACTCTCTTTCTCTCTCAAGTATTACAAGTCCGTAAGCACAAAATCTTTTCCTGAACAAACAAACATTACTGCGCATTGTTAACACAATCAGATGAAATGGTAATTGCAGAAAGATTCACATCAGCAAAACCCTTAAATAAATATTAGTCTTTAAGCATGTGCTGACCTCAAAGGGACCTAATACCATTTTGTTGAACAAAGATGCTTTCGTGATCAATGACCATGAAAGGTAATAATTTTCACAAGTTTATTCAAATGTTTAAATCTGTGGTTATTAAATTTTGTCAGCACCAGACAACTGTAAATTTAACATCCAGGGAAAAATCTTTAAATATTTCTACTTTTTCTGTAATGTTTTGTATACTTTAGAAGTACTGGAAGCAATTAACTGTTTTAAAATGGGTTGCACAGCTGTACTCTTTCAAATTTCTAGTCAAAATGAACTTTTGTAGATAAGACGTGAAGGATGACATTTATAATGAAGGACTACTGCAAAGTGAACTTTAGATATAATAATGAACTAATACTGCACAAGGTAGACTTTAATAGCCAATTCTGTAGGATTCAGACATTTTTCAAGGAGACAACTTGAAGGAATATCTCCATGGTTAAACTGTTGAATATCCCCAAATATTTTTAAGGATTTTTAAGGTACCTGAGTTGTTATATAACGTTTCACACTACAGAATAAGTAAATAAATAAAGAGATAATTCCTGTACGTTTGTTCACTAACCCTCTTAGTCCTTATGCATTTTATTTTTTGCAATGGTGTTGCTTGAGAAAATACAGCTCTGTGTCTGGGGGACTAAAGGAACACATTTGTCCTCATACATTACAGAACAGTGTCTAACAATTTATTTCTCTTTTGGAAATGAAAGAACTTTTATCCATTCAAGTCACTGTAATACAATCTTGTATTATAATGGCTTGAACAATCTTGACTGCACACAGTTGCTAGAGTCTCCAAAGGACTGTCATAAATAAAGTTATTAGACTGTATTATAGCAGATACATATTCAGAGTCTACCAAGGGATGACAGGATTTTACATTACAGCAGAAAATGTTAAAAAAATCTGTGATTTACCAAAAATTATTGGCAAAAGGACTTAATAAACTGATTCATAATACATATATATATATGCTATTTTTCTTTTAAAGTATTCAAATACAACATTAATATTAATGAATTAATCCTATACAGAATTAAGTGAAAAATGAGACGACAAATAAGGGATTTGTCCTCTACAACAAGTGCTTAAGCTTGCTCAGCAGTGTGTAAACTTTCTGCACTAGCTGATGGATGTTCAACCTACATCAAAACCTCCCTTTGCAACCTGACATTGCTGCTGTGATGACAGACTTAGAAAACTGGCATCTCATGAGAGATAAGTCTGTGCAGAGAAGTTTGTTTTTATTTTTCCACTTACTGTTATAGAAGGCATGACTCTTGCCAGGTATAAAGACAAAAATGAATTTGGCAAGACCTTGAATGAACTTTAAAAAAAATTTGGAAATGGTGGAGACATAGAAGAATGAAGTAAAAATTTATATAAAGATGTGTTATGTTGTTCGTTTGTTTTTGTTCAAGAGAGGAAAAAGTGCACTCTTTTATCCCTGAGACAGAAGTAAGATATAAAAAAAGTGCAACTGGGGTTAAAAATAAAATTATAAAGGTTGAGTTACCTAACATGTTCTGGCCATGAGGGAAGTAACTAAAGCTGACATAATTACAGGATGGGAGCTTCAAAAGAAGACTAAAGCCAGAAAATAACCATTTCCCATGTTGGAAATCCAGATGGCCTTAACAGATTTTGTGTGCATTTGTATACACATTTATCTGTGTGTATACATGTGCATACATACATACTTTTTTTCTTTTAATATCCAAGTCTGTATAATGCCCTACTTTGTTACTGTCTGATTTCCTCATCCCAGCAGGGATTTGCTGGTTCTTCTTTCTGTCTGACCATGGAGTTACAGAGGAAGATTTGATAACACAGTAAATAGCTGAGAGTGGTTGAATGGTTTCCTGAAGGTAAAAGGTAAAAGAGTAAGGTCCAATGGTAATCCTGCAGAATGTTTTAAACCTAAGGCTATAAATAAGAGGCAGTGCTGTCAAAGAAAAAAAAAAAAACCCACAGCAAAAAACCCAAAAAACCAAACCAACCAACCAAGCAACCAACCAACCAAAAAAACCCAAAAAATTATTCAAAACCGAAAAAAAGAGAATACAAACTGAATCTTTACTTCAGTATCTGAAGCCAATGTTACATTTTGTCCTGAAAAACATGAATCTGAAAGATATTTTGCCAACTGCAAGTTAGTGTCACCTACAATCACAGTCAAGGTCTTCCTGTTTAAACTTGAAAAATCAACTAAAGTTTTACACTGGACAAATAAAAAATATTTTCCATGAATGTAATGTGGTGCTTTTAGGAAAACTGAAGATGACAGTGGAGCAGAGGAGTATTTCATAGAGCATTTAATTTAAATAGATAGTAGTAAATAGATATACCAGTTTTTAATATGAAATTTTGATGCTGAAAAGACTGTTGAATGGATTGAGTGGAGCTAACTTTGGCATGATGTCAGAAGGAAGACCTGTGGAAAAATATTTTAGATAATTTGCTGCTGCATGTCCTTACCTTTGTAATTGCTGTGTAAGTATAAATAATGTCAGAAGTGGCAGCAAATCCTTCCTCTTTAAAATTTCACATTCCTGCCTCTTGTAAAAGGATTAATCTCAAATCTAAAACAAACCAGATTGCAGGAGGAAAAAAGTATATCAATGTAGAATCTATCAGTATAGTCAAATAACATGTCTTTATTTGTCTTCTGGTGGAAAATTACATTCCTGAATGGTGATGCACAAGCTGCATAAAATAATCTATTATAATAATTTTGGCAAATAATTCTGAAAAAAAGAAAATATTACTGATAAGCTTTTTACTAACCACACAGTTGCACTCAGAGGTAGAAAAGATTTAAGGAGAACTAGTGAAAAATTTGTCCTGGGATTAGATGTTGTCAGTTTGCATATGAAAAAATTCTGGTTACTACTGATATTGCTAGCTACTCTTTCTGCATGTTGTATATGATGATTTCTGAACTAAGAATGAAATTAATTTCCTTCAGGTATGGCAAAAACCATGGGTTTCAGAAAGTCATACTATGCAGCTTCAGAAAATGGAAACTCATGCCTTTGTTCCTATGTGCCTAAGAGCACATTCCATTTCTGTGGTTGCTTTCCCAGCAGTTCCTTCAGGACTGCTTCCTGGCTGCTAGTGAGGCAGATTTAGCTGAGCGTGAAGCAACAGCTCTTTCCTTCCTTACATATTGGACCTGCAGTGTTGTAACTGCCCTTGCTTCCCTCCTGGTGGCAAACAAAGGGACTATTTATGGCAGATGCCTCAGAAAGGTTTTTGTATACCTCCACGTTACACAACTTAATAGCAAGAAACAACAAAGGATGAATTTCATGGCAGAAGGTTTACTTGTGAGCATTATCCTTGAACAGAAATTATTTAACAAAAATGGATTGAAAAGATTCATCTGTCATTAAGGATGTAATCTTTCTTCTTCTGTAACAAAGCAAACTAGAAACTTTCGCTTTGTTTGGTTCAGAAAGAGAGTATATAAGTTTTTTTTAATGATAGTGTGTCATTTTTCTTTTATTTTCCAGTATTCCTTTTTGAGGAAGCAGGAAAGAATTTTAATGAGAAGGAGAGAAAGATGAGAAAGGGATAAAAATATTTTCTAAACTTTCAAACAATTTCTCTTTTACACAAACCAAATATATCTGAATAATGCCTCTTTGGCATCCATCACCTTGAAAGAATCTGTATTAAATTTTAAAAAATCAATTTTTCTAATGTCAATTCAGAATGGATCAAAACCTTTTAACAAAGAAGTCTTGTCTTTGAAGACATTTCAGTCAGGTCTCAAGTAAAACTTGAAGCTGGTTGAAATTTTTTGGAATTTAGGTATTTCTGACATATAAGTTAATTTAAAATGAAGCTCTCTGTAGAAAAAAAACATATTTTTGTACATTTTCTGTGCACTGTGCTCATATATTAATTAAAAGGTGTATTTTTCAGTTCTCTTAATCTATAAGGTGATTGCTTGTGAAAATAAGAAAAAATTAAAAAACCGAAAGAAGTCCCCAAAATATTGACACAAGATTCTTGATCTATCCCTAAAAATTTTTTTTGTCTTCTGAGACTTTGAAGATTTTAAACTTCCTTTTTCAACTTCTGAAAAAAGCATTTCAAAAGCCCCAAACATTTTTCCTGATGAGGAGAATAATCCCTGCTCTGTTTCTGAGCAGACATGACATAGTGTAGATCATGGATGTGGTCTAATGGATAAAGTGGAACTATTAGGAAGGTAGCTGGGCTCTTGCTTTGAAAGGCACTAGCTTAGTTGAAGGCTGATTATTTTATTCCTGAATACAGCTCATACATTGAGGAAGACTTTAGGTGAGATGAGAAAGAAAGAGGAAAGGAAGTGTCTCTGCTGTAACTATAGAAAGTGGGACACTAAGTGTGTCTTTTTATAAACTTTTAAGAGGAAAATACCCTACAGCCAAACAATATATAGGCTCAAGATGCATGTTCAAAATGTGGGTAAAAGCTTAGCGTGCAGCTGGGAGGAAATCTACTTGACTTAATGTAGTGTTTGGGTACCTGAAGTTGCCTATGTGTTGTTTATGTGAGCTGACACGTATCAATAAGTGGTGCTTGTGGGAGAGACAGCTGCCTCCAGACTGGGCTGTGCATCAGCACCAGTGCACTGGGTCAATATGGAAAGCACAGCATGGACAGGCAGCATAAATCCCCAGCACACTGCTAGACAGAAGCTGGCCACTCACGTCTGTTTATCCCCCAGGGACACAAGAGAACAGATTTGTCAGGGTTTGTCTCTTTTATTCCAGTAATTATGAGAGATTAATTGGGAATGTTTACTGTTGGGAGACTAATTGGGAATGTTTGTTGTTTACATGTTTGTTTGGTTGTTTTGGTTTGTTTTACAGCTACATTTCTGCTCCTTGCCTGTGATTTTTTATGTATAAATTGAATGATGCAAGGCCCCCCTCTAGCCTGGAGGCTAGCTAAGCACAGCCACTTCCATATGGTTAGGCTCCCTTAGCCTCCCAAGCACAGGCTGCATTGAGCTTGCCTCTTGGGAAAAGCCCCAAAGCTGGGCCACTGCCCTGGCTGTGCCCAGGAAACCCTTGGGAGACAGCTGGTCAAGTAGCCAAGATCAAAAGGGTGTCAGGGCCTACCCTGACATTTTATGTTCTAGGAAAAATATAGTTCCAGGGCATGAATTCATGCCCTACTATTATTTAACTCATTTCCACAGATGTAATCTTAGTACTATTTAGGTCAGTGTGACTCCAAACACATAGATGCTGTTTATTCACTTTACTTGTTAGGAATGAACTCAGTTGATTTAAGTGGTGCTACTACAGCACAGCATGATATTTTTACAAATAGTCTAAAAGGGGCTTAACATTTGTATGTAACCAGTCATTAACTGTGGAATATGCAATAATATTCTGAAAGCAGGGGAAGATTTGAATGTGGTAAAATGTTTTAGGAAATGGTGGCTACTCTTTGGCATACTTTTCTGCATTACTTATAGTTACATTTCTTATCAAATGCTGGGGCTAGTTTAACCAGATACTGCTGTTATAGGAAAGCTATAATCTATTCACAGTGCATTCGTTTTCAGAAATTTATATAGTGTTGAAAAATCTGGTTTTTCAGAGGTATAAAAAAAGTGAGAGTACTAGCACTTCTTTTAAAAAATGTACTAATACTTTGCCAAGAAGGCAAACAGATACAAAAATCCTTATTTGGTGACTATCAATATTCTGCGTGTCAAGAAAACAAAAATAATGACAAATCTTTTAGTGTGGGGTCTCAGAAATCAAACTCTTTTAAGCTTTAAAATATACCTCTTTTAGCTAGTTAGAAATTATTACATATACATCTTTTAGCTGTCTTACACAGGATAGTTTGATACAGTTTTAATATGTAATTGTATGACAGTGGGCTAATTACATGAGAAAAATAATATTTAATTTAGTTGTGTGGGAAAATACATTTAATTTATAGTGACTCTTCTAACAAATTTTTATTTCTTGGTATTTAACATTACTGTGCATCTTTTGCAACATCTACAAGTCATCTTCTCTAATCTTTCTTTATCTTTTATTGGTGAGCTTTTGCAAGGTTTCATTCTTTCACTGATGAATGATAGCACAACTTCAAAAACAGTGAATATTAGTCTGGGTGTGGATATATTGAAATGCTGCCTAGAATGGACTCTACTTCTTGACATGTCCTACAATATCAGTTTTGTGGTTCACGAGTTGCATATGTAAATTACAGTGCTCTTGGGGGAAAGTTACCTAGCAGAGAGCTAATAATTTCCCATTAATGGTAAAATAATTGCCTCCAAATGCTGTGACCCCAGGTGTGTGGTAAGACTGAATCTCAGGGGGAAGGCCATGAGGTCCCAGTGCCTTCTCTGGACATTACTTCCAGTTAGGGTTTCAGCAAGCTGCATTTAATACCTCTGGAGGTTTCAAATTAGGAGAAAGAACAAATCTAAACATTTTAGCCATTTCTTTCTCTAAGTGATGCTTTTAGTGGAGTTTCAAGGAGTCTGATTTAATTATTGCATAAGCACATATATAATGAACCTGATGTACCCAACCTAAACAAATCCCTGGATCTGAATCTGATAAATAGGCAATAGTCAAATATCAGTTTCATTATTCAGTAGGAGTTATTAGGCTTGACCAACAAAGAAGTGAAGACTTTTTCAGAAAATTGAAACTTGATGAAGCATACCAGGATTTTTAGCTTAGCTTAGTTTGGAAGTTGAGATGATATATGTCACTTACTTTGCTATAGTGAAATCACTGAGCTCCCTAAAATTCTTCATGCTTGGAAAATTATGTGTAGCTTCCAATACCATAAATATATTTAGAAACAATAGGGTAGGAGCAGATATTGAAAGATTCTTTGTAAAAATTTGAGAGACGTAATGTATGATTATTCATGATCTACATCTGCATACTGATTTCTAATTTATACTTTAGTATATATTGTACACACTCTTACCTAAATAGAAACAAATTTTTTCGCTTGGTATGGCATATAATGATTAAGGAGATCTGAGAGTGTTCTAAAAATTTGAAGTTATTTATCACTGATACTTAAAAAGGAATTGTTAAGTAAGTAGATCTAAAGCCAGCCTGGAGCTTCTTTGGTGTGTGTCTGAAGCATGTCTACTAACTACAACTGTAATTCATGATCTAAAGGGCATCCTGCTCCTTGTATCCTGCTGTCATGCCTCTGGTGCCTCTGCCTTTATCTCTTCCTTCCCTTCAGTTTGGTCTGCAGGGATGGTAGCTCTCAGTTGATGAATACAAGTCATGCAGTCCAGAAAAAGAGGGATTCATACCAAGCAGTTGCTAATGGTTAGTGAACTAGTAGCCAGCCTCAACTCTGGGTCAGACAAAGAATTTACCACAAGCTTGAGGTTTCTTGAGGTGCTTTTTTTTTTAAAGATGAGGCTTTTTCCTTTGGCCTGTTTCTTGGAAAAAGCTCCAAATTGTGATCCAAATAACTTAGCAGGCTGCCTCAATATGAAAACATTGTATTTTTCAACAATAAATTGTCTATTAAATATTTCAGTCCATTTTACAGAGTTACTTTGAACAGATGTTAGGCTGAAACATTCAGGGAGAAAGATCATGACACATTTGGTGACAATGTGGTACCGGTGCCAATAGCTTCCTATAAGCTGTGAAAAAACAGATGTTACTCTGGCCAAAATTATGCCTTCCTCTTGACTGCTTTCAGTAGGGTGCAGGCCTGACTCTGACTCCCACTCCCTGAACTAACCTTGAAGCTGCTGTTACAGTGATGGAGACCTCTCAATTAGCCTGATCCTGCAACTGTTTGACACATGCTACAGCAAAATTGTCCTTGCCTGACTGTGGCAGCTGCCACCTCCAAAGTGATACTGTCTGCTTATAACTCAAAATATAACTCTGTCATACATACACTTAGTGCAAAATGGCTCTTAAAAGGCATTTTAATCTGCTGGCATTTTATTTCGTAGGCCTCTGGGGTCAGGTTGAAAAATTACACTAATGCTGAACTTACTCTGATATTCTGGGCAGCCTTCTGGATTTTAAATAACTATCCTCAGATGGCTACCCTTTTTAAAAATTATCTTAAAGACTGCATACAGAATTTTAAGCTCAGTTCAGTTACCATATTGATATGCAGACTGAATTTTATAAAAATATAGGGTAAGAATCTCTGAATTTATGGATACCAGCAGTTATTTTAGTTTTCATTATCAGAATATCTGTTCCTACAGTGCCAACTATATGAGTTCTGTGTTACAGTAATTGTTAATATTTGCATCTGAATTAACTGTTCTGCATTGCTGGTTTTGTCACTGACTGCCTATTCAAATATGTGGGATTATTTTGAAATCTACATGGGAACCGATTCTTTTATAATCTGGAAATAGGCAAGGTGAAAGATACAGGTCTATTCTTCCAACCAATGTCTCTTCTTAATTTATTCCCTTACATGTATATACAGAAAAATAAGGTTACCACCTCTTTGCCTTTGGAAATATTTATGCAAGTATTTAATATTTTGTTTATTTAGCATTTGTTGCTTCTCCCAGTGATCTACTTGGATTGTTACTGATTCTCATCATTATCCCCAGCCTGTGTTTTACCACTTCTTCTTCTGCTGTGGCCTCTTCTATTGCAAAATTGATCAGTTGACCTTGTCCAGCTCAACCCATTGGACTCCTTCTCTGGTCCTCTACCACCTATCTCCTCTGATCTGACCCTCCGCTTAGACTCCTTCCAGAGTACAGATTGCAGTGGGCATCCAGCCATGGAATGGGACCAGATTTTGGGCACAAAATAAGCCCCACTGCTTACAGGCAGGGACTGAAACCCGTTAGCCATCTGTTCTGCCTGATCATTAGGGATAAGGGCTACCCAGAGGTAGTTTTCAGCAAGGCCTTGAGCAAGTGTACCTTTCTGATATATCTGGACCCTCTCTTGCTCACAGCCTTGAAGACACGCTATGTATTCCATACTCTTCCTATTGAAATCAGATTTTGAAAAACTGTAAACAGTTCCCATTTCACAGCACATCTTCTTACTCAGCTTGACTGGAGCTGTTCTCCTTTGGGAGGAGGTCTTTCTGAGCCAGAGGGAAAGCAAGGATGAGCTCAATATATTCCTTGTTCTACCAGCTGCCACCAAACATATTCATCTTCCCTCCAAGGAACTATGAGTCCCGATTCATTCACACTGTGTACCCTGATGAGACAGAGTGACATCTTCCATGATAGGTGACAAAGCTGTGGTTCCAACCTCAGGGGATTTTTAAGGNAATGTCAAAGCAGATGTGTTTCGCTATTGTACTTTCAGGAGCAGAGTGAAATAAAAAGCCTAGTATGGCAGCCACAGTGGACTCTTACAGCATGCTGTATACCTGGACTGTGAGGAAAAGTAATGCTTTGGCTGCTCAGATAAGTCACAGTCTTTTCTGAGTGCTCCAGTAAGCTCTAGGAAGAAGATTTAACAACTTCTCATCTACACTGTGTTGGAAAAGGATTGTTCACCCTGCCATGTGTCCAGCCTTTTGCTAGTTAGCAAAGAGTTTCTAGAATGCTTCTTCAGCTCCTTTTAAGATCATGTATCTTATTTTTAGATTGACAGCAAACTGTGCCTGGCAGTGACATCTGCAAGCTATTCTTTCTGGGGCTGAATGGTTGCTTTTGTGTTAGATGTGTGATGCATAAACACACCAGTTCTGCTCTTTGAGTAGAAGAAGGGCACAGTTTGCTTCAGAGGGTTTATTTTTCCCTTGTCCTTGTCTAACATCATTGCCTCCATATGAACTGGGCAACTCTGATTGTTAGTTGAGGTAGACAACGATTCTGATTCTGAGCTGAAGCCTTTGGGTACAAGTATATCCCAAATAATACAAATAAGAAAGTAATGGTAATGCATCATATTATTTACAAAACAAATCAGGAGAAAATAAACCATTACTTCAGTAAACAAATTGTTCTGTTAATGTCTATAAGCATACAGTTTTATAGAAGATGTAGAGCTATATCACAAAATCTCTGCCTTTTGATGCTGTGCAAGACTCCTCTTTCAAAGGTTTTGCTTGGGATCCTTCGGAGGACAGAGTTCTGCAGTCAAAATATTCTGCTGGATTAGTAGTTCATTTTCTCATTTTGGGAAAATCTTTGCTGAAAAAGAAAAAACAAAATGTAATTTCATTGCCTCCCTGCTTCCTCTTGGGAAACACACAGTTGCCCCCCTTTTTGTGAAACACAATTGCAGTTTTTATCCAATAGACTCAGGTTTTGAATAACGAAATACTGTATTACTTGTTTTCATAATGTCAGTGAACCATGTCAATTTTTCATTTATATGAGGAATGACCTATGCTTTCTTATCCTTTCCTGGAGTTTGACACAGAATCTCAATGTTACAGGAAGAAAATAACATTATATCTATGCAAAAATAAATTACTTCATCCTAGATCATTCTTAGCAGCATCACACCTTCACCTTTTTCAAAATTAGAAGATGAATTAATAAATTGATGTTTGTTCCAATCATAATGGAAAACTGTGACTACTTAAAGGGGCTCATGACCTCCCTGTAATTGAAATTTGCAAATATTAATGAGATTACACCAGTATTCTGTCAATAAATATTATCAACTGAGTTCATTTGTGTGGAGGTCTTGGGATTTCAGCAGAATGATTTTGCATTGTCACTCTAAAGGTTTCATATTAAACCTAACAGATCATGACTACCTTTTTTAATTAACTCAAGTCCTCTCAAACTTTATATAACATGTCAAGGGGTATAAAGTATACAGCTGTTGCACATGTCAGCAGACAGGAGGAATGCATACTGATGTGACTGTTGCTTATGAAGGGTTACAACCGTTTGGAGAGGTGCAGTTGCATCCCTAGCTGAAGGTAACCGAGTGACAGATAATCTACATCTGTCCCACGTGTAACTTGTTCCTGAATGAATATATATCCCTCCTGGCCAAACACTGTCCAGAACTGTCTCTGGCTCCTACCTTAAGTTGGAGCTTTGTGATAAAACTGACCCTGTAGTTAACAAACTCCTTGGTTACTTGTAGGGAAAAGCTGTTGGAAGAAGCTGAAACCTTTTGCACAGGGTCTGGCACAGCCAAAGATCAAGTCATGTACGTACACAGGGAG
This sequence comes from Chaetops frenatus, assembly GCA_013400775.1. NCBI lineage: Eukaryota > Metazoa > Chordata > Aves > Passeriformes > Picathartidae > Chaetops > Chaetops frenatus. The sequence continues at coordinate 55,520 of VZTR01007152.1, read as the reverse complement.
TGGGAATGCTGCCTATGACAGCACCACTTGGTGTCACCTGCCATACAAATATCACCACTGGGCAAGTTCTTACTGCCTGAGGTGTGTTTAATAACCCTGAGGAGTCAAAACTTGGTTTTGAAGGGGTTATAATCTTCTGAAAATGTCCCTGAACAGAAATTTCCTGGATCAGCCTGTCTGGAAAGGTCAAGGAAAAGAGTTTATCTTTTTATCTCTGAGGAAAACTCCACAATCATGGATATCATTAAAAAGCAAAATACTTGAATATTTTTAATACCTGTGAAAACTGAGATTACAGCTAAAAATCTGAAAAAGTTAAATCTAAAACTGTCACAGAAATGTATTTTTCTGAAAATGTATTTGTTCATTCCACTGACATTTGACTGAGTTCCAGCTTTTCAAAAAGCATTTAGTGAAAAGATTTTTTTCCAAATTTATTTATAAATGTAGGTCTCTCTATATTTCTTGTAATTGTTTGGAATATCATGAGCATTCAAAGGAATGAAAGGGATCACTTATCCTCTGTATTTGGCAGGAAGGGTGTCCTAATGCACATTTCAGCTTTTCATTGTAGAAGAATGCTATCCTGTGGATTGCTTACAGAAAATGGGAGAGTCTATGTCTGATGCTGGCAGTCAAATGACATTGTGTAGTACACAGTCAGCATATTTCAAACTAAGAAATCCTTTTTTCTCTTGTTACCTTCAAGTGTTCCTTAAAAACGTTGCCGGATAACTATGGAAAAATCCTACTAAAAGTACAACTAGTGAGAGAAAACTTAAGCTGCCATTGTGCAAAACTGTAAACTTAATAAAAATAACTTATTGCAAATGTTGCCTCCCAATTTTCTGTGTTCTGTGTTTTGGAAAAGGTCAGACTGAATTATCATATTTTTCCTCCTGACCTTAAAAACTGTGTCAGCACGTTTTACTGGGTTGTTTTTTTTTTCCTTTTTGGAACCTGGCACAGCATTTCTCTGGTGATTTTCTGAAGGTTCTATTTTATTTTTAAATAAAAACAGAAAATCAAGGTAGGGGTGAGGGCAAGGTGGAGGGAAGAAACATAAATCTCTAGCTGTGACCATGACAAAGAAAACTTATAAAAACCCTCCAAGAGTTGAGACTTTACCTTTTTTTTTCTTTATTTTTAGGTGAAAGTGACAGGCACTTGAATTTTACTATTTCATATAGTCTAATTTTAGGTGTGAATAGCTGCAAAGCTCTTTGTATATACACTGAGCCTGAGTTTGCCTTTGTACTGTGCAAGAATTCTCAGTCCATTTCTTACTGCTCGAACCCTGCTACAAAACTAAGCCACCCCATTATTTTTCCAGTTAATTAATAAAAAACTTCTATGATATAGGAGACTTTCTGAAGAAATATGACTTGAAGATAACTTAAATAAGGAGAGATTCCAAAAATAATCAGGATCGCATCATTCAAATACTTTTCCTAGTGATAGAAATTCATAAAATTATGGCATGACTTTCTGAATTTCTTTCACAGCCAGGATATTTCCCTACTATAGTTATGTAATTTTCCAAAACTTTTTCTATGACTCCATAGTATATGAGCTAAGAAACTAATCCTAGAAAAATAATCTTATTTGCATTTATTTCAGACAAAGAAGTATGTTAATAATTAATAAATTATATCAAAAAGTTATTGCAGAAAACATTAAAATTTATCTATCATACTCCAGAGCCTACTATTATTTTTTATACATTTTATATTTTAGTTTAATTGTTCTACAGATTATCATATCCTATTGCAGTGGTCAGTGTAGGATATGAAAAAGGAGAAGAGTGAAGCTCTCCAAGTTGTATATGCACAAGGTGCTTTTCACTGTGAACTTATAAAAATACCTCCTCTTTTTTCTTAGTTGGTCAGGTATTCAGAAAGTTGTCACATCTGTGGTTTTCATAGGAGCATGTCCATTGGCCCTGCCAGTATGAAGATTCTTACATGAGATTAAATGCTTAGTCTCATATTCCAGCCTTTTCCTTTTTTACATATATAAACCAGTTCATGCACAGGCATAAATTTTATTTCAAAAGACATAGAATTTTCAAAATATGTTGAACTATTGCTACTTCAATACTTAATATTAGTTTACATATATACATATAAATATATATTTGTTTATTTATTTATTTATTCATTTATATTTAGGCATTTCCAGTGTATAAATTGGCATAAAACTTTTACACTTATCTCTCAATAAAACTCATTACTTTTTACATTCCTGTAGATTGCACATTTGAGCAAATTAGGCTTTCATTTAGCTGAGTTATTGAATTTGCCTGCCTTTTATATATCTGGACATTTTCATTTTTCAAAATATGGTATTTACAACTATTTATAAGGAGACGAAATGGGACTGAAAATTTTCAAATACTCAGTAAATAAGGACACTACTCTACTAGTAGGACAGACAGAGATGTCTGTACTAGAACCAGACAACATCTGTCATTTTTAATATGATTGAAACCACAGGCTTCTCTCTGATAAAACAGACACTGTTTCATAAAATTTTCTCATCTATTAGTTCACACACCTGCCAGTTGAATATGTGACCAATAACTGAAACAAATTAACGTTTTTGAAAGTTATCCCTAATTACACAAAAAAATAATGATTTCTAAAATAAGGAACTTGCTTTTCAGGATATTCTTTCACAACATGAGCATTAAAAAATATTTTAAAGGGAAACAAGGAGAAAACTGCCCATGCTTTACCATATTCACCCTAAGGTTTCTTCAGGTGTTTCCTGCATCTAAAATAAGAGGACAAACTCTTTACGTTTTCTATTATAGTGGTTATTCCACAGTATTTTCTTGTTACAGCACAGGTAAAAAAGAGAATGCTGCAGATCTCATTTGCAGTGTGGTAAGAGGAGCATGGTCCCATCATCAGACTGTTGCTCTCATAAGCATAAAGCCTCTGCCTTGCTTTTGGAAGACCTTGAGGTATAAAGATTTAAAGCATCACATAAACAGTCAATTGCAGCTTCTGCAGCATCCATGATAGTAATTCCACATAGAAGTAAAGGTGAAGTCTAGGGAAAGATGTATGAGCTACTTTGTAAGTTTTTGGGACAACCTGAACATTTGTGGTCAGGTAGGAAGACCTGTGGTGATGGCATAAATATGAGCATGTACAGTCAAGGAAAAGTGTGGAAGGGCCCTGAGGATGCCAAAAAAGGGCCCTGAGGATGCTTTGGGTCTCAACTCAAAGGAAAATTAATGATTCCTTCAGTTCAAAATAATGCGTATGGTTGGCTGGACCTGTAGGTGCCAACTGACTAAGTATAATTTACCAAGCAGAGTTTGGGTCTAGATTGAAAAAGGCAGGGGAAAAGAAAGCAGATCTGCAATCTGCTATTGATAGCTGCATCATTTTTGCTATTTTCTCAGGAAAACCTATAGCATAACAGGGAGGGAGTTTTAATGTGTAACCAATAAGTGAACCCTGCTCGAGACTGTAATATTCCCTACACCAGTAAGTCAGCTAACTCTGATGATGGGCCTCTCTCTGACCATTGGCCCTGGTGTCTGTGATCTGAGATAGGTCCCACCTGGGGTGAAAACACAGGAAGACATCAGGCTGTCTCTTCTGTACATGATCCAATGTGTGACATGAGCTGGGCTCCCAGCACGACTGCAATGTAGGAATCCCTTTGAGATGCTCAGGTAGGACAAATTTTCAACAGCTGCCTTAGTAGCTAATTAGCTCTATCTAGGTTTTGATATTTGGTTCAGTCAGTACATGATTAAAAGACTTATTTACATATTTTCCACCTGTTGCCTGTTTTTTTTATCATCCTAGGGTTTCTGAAAATGTAATATAATGCCAAGCTTTTCTGGAGTGACAGTGTGTTTGAACTAGTACTATTTAAAAGACTCCAATTCTATACTATTAAGACCCAAACTAGATGACTCCTAATTTTTAATTTTTTAACTGTGTTACATTTTCATCTTACTTTTTCATGAGTTTTCTTTCCTGGGAGGAATTCAGAGAAGTCTGGTGCAATAGCAGAAGAAATAAAAACACGTCATCCTAATGGAAGTGATTTTTTCTTTCAATTGTTAAATTGAAATTGTTAAATGAGATATCCTGTCTTTGTTAAAAAAAAAATAAGGAAATGAAAGGACTAGGAAACTTAATAGGTTTCTTATTCTTTTGGTGTCATTTATACTAGATTGTTAATCTGATTGTAAACTCAGAGAAAGGTCATGACAGCCAAGAGCCCAGTTGTGTCTTTACTTGCTTTGCAAACTTTTGTACTTAAATTTCCTTTGCATATTTATAGCCCTTCTGCAATTGTACACAAATAACTGATAT
>VZTR01007152.1:36525-49546 GCA_013400775.1 Chaetops frenatus | reverse complement strand
TCATCCTAATGGAAGTGATTTTTTCTTTCAATTGTTAAATTGAAATTGTTAAATGAGATATCCTGTCTTTGTTAAAAAAAAAATAAGGAAATGAAAGGACTAGGAAACTTAATAGGTTTCTTATTCTTTTGGTGTCATTTATACTAGATTGTTAATCTGATTGTAAACTCAGAGAAAGGTCATGACAGCCAAGAGCCCAGTTGTGTCTTTACTTGCTTTGCAAACTTTTGTACTTAAATTTCCTTTGCATATTTATAGCCCTTCTGCAATTGTACACAAATAACTGATATTCCTGTGAAATCTTGGCAGTAGATAAATTTGCATAGTGAGTTGGTACTTGAATTCGTGAAGGAAAAAATAAGAAGCAGGAAAGGACAGGAAATTGCTTTTGTGATGTGTTAAAGTGCTCTAAAGTGATCCAAAACCTAACCATCCCCACAATGTGTAGCTTTCTTACAGTCAGCTACACACTGTGTCACTTGACATGTCAGTGGGCTGTTATTTACCACAGAATTGTAACCTGCCATACATTAAAAAATAAAAATGCATAAAATTTACTTTCCTTTTCTGATTTTCTTCACCCACTATAACAATGCTGGACTTCGTTGTTTTGTATACTGAATATGCATACGGGGCTGATGGTTATGTCTCTGGGAAGGAACTAAATCCCTGCCTGCCCCTCCAGATGAATGCCAGATCTCTTCAGTATTTTGCACATTTCTGAGCAGTCCATAAGGTCATATGCCACTGCCCCTATGACTGACTGCAGCCTGCAAAGGGACTGTCACCATTATGCTGTTGACATGCTCACCCTTTCTGGCACTGGCAGTGTGTACTAGCTGCACTTAAGGTAGGGGAGCTGGCAGTGTTTTCAGCTCAGAAGCTAGTGGTGAAAGATCTCCTCCGGCCAAATCTTGAGGGCAGACATAGCTGCAGGGCAGCACAGGTCACCCAGCCCTACAGCATGGAATTACCTATCTCCCCAAATACCAGGAGCACATCTTCAGATGGTGACAGCAGAATCTCTCCTGCAGCGGGTCTGCAGCAGGCCGGAACAGCCCATTTCCATGGAGTTGTTAGTATCTTCTAGGCAGGAACGGCTGTGTTTGCTTGTCTGCCCCAGGAAATCCCAAGCTCATCTCTTCTCTTTAGCTGTCAAGTCCTTCCCACCTGTAAGATGAGGGTGTGATGAGAAATGTGTGTCTTTGCACTACAGAGCCTGGAAGCAGGTTTGTCCTGCACACATCTAGACACTCCCACTGCCACTTCTGTCCAGATTGCAGTGTGAGAGACTTTCCTGTCTCAGTGACAGTGGTTGTGCACCACATGAGAAAGGCAAAAGAATCCCTAGGATGTTCCAAGTTTGTGTTTGAGTTTGTTAGCCAGGAGTGGCTAATTCCTTATTAACTAGTCTTTTGCTTTTATGATGTCTATAGTACGGCATAGTTCCCCAATAAACCCACTAGTTGACCTTAAATGCCTAAATATATATTTTAATATTTTCATTTGTCTATAGACCCTCTTAGAAACAGGCAGAAGGGTTTTTTAGACATTAAGTATTAATTTTTTAATTCATATATAACTTCCCATAATCATGTAAATGTAAGTTCTAATTAATAGTGTAGAAATCAAATTATTCTGTTAATCCATGACATACCATTAAATCTGATATTTTAACCATGATGAACTATAATTAGATGAAATATAATTAGATCAAAATAATGTCCTGAACATTTGGTATAAAAAGAAAAATATGTATCTCTGTTGATATGCACCATTATGATAAATTTATTACAAAAAATTAGCTAGTTTATTATAAGCTGGTTCAGTGGTCTTGTTCAGAAAATGGCAGGAGTAATTTAAAAGAGTTCTCAGTTTTATCCACATTATACATAATGAAACTGTCAAATTGAATCATTAGTATACTAATTTTGGCTCTCTTAATAACCCTTTTTGTATTGTATATTCTTACACAACCTCACAATGATGGGGAATGTATATAATTGTTGGGTGCACTAACAGCTTGTCTATATAAAAGGAGAACAATTTTAAAAATAAACACTGCTTTCAGATGTGCAGTTTGAGAAACCTTATTTAGTCATCCAAAACAAGAAGAAATTAAAATCAAGGATCATGGTGTTAAACCAGTAACTTGCCTTTTTACTAAGCTGTAGCATGTAAGCAGCCATATAACAAATGACAAACACTTAAAATTACTAGGATGGTTTTGAAACCAAGAGCTCAAATGTTAGGAAACATCACAACCAGAGCACTTTTTTTTCAGCCCTCTTATAAGGGTGCATTATGATTCAGACTTCAATAACATGAGTGTTCAGTACTTTTTCTGAAGGAATATTGACTCATCTGGTATGATGATTAGAATGGGCTCTCTAGTGAGCAGTGCTTCAATTATATATTTTTTTCTTTTTATTGTTTATCAAGTGAGCCCATGCCTTATTCATTTCATGCTGTTATGGTCTTATGTTGAAGACAGAAATCCTGACTTTATCTCTGGCTTTTTTCAGTGTTCATCATTGTGATTTGAGAAAGTCACTAATGCAATTATTAATTTTCATATATCCCGAAGAGGAAACAAGTTATCATTAGTCCATTTCTCAGTTCAGAACTGAAGTTCAACTGAATGTTAGGACGTGAACTCATTTTTGCTGTTCAGCTTGAAATTCTGCTATACAGGTGTGAGCACCTAAAAGGGAAAATATAAGAAAAAGGTGGAGAAGATGCCTGGTTTCTTTCATATATAGATAAAAAATCTCCTGAAGGAACATTCTAGCTGTTCAAATGTTCATTTCCAGAATATGACTCATCCAAGCAAATTTCTCACTTTTAAAACCGGAACCAAAGAACTGATTTTCTTAAAAAAAAAAAAATCCCAAATGAAAAAAAATATTGAGAGCTCCACTTTATAAAATATGGAATTCTGGGATGAGGGGAAGTTTGTGTATGTGTATATGTTAGGAGAGTGCAGTGATACCTCTCCAATCCATAATGAAGGAACAAACCCAGAAAACACACAGAGAGCAGATTGTACCATTGTTGGGTAATATGCTAACACTACTAGAGTAGTGGTTTAACTTTGGAAATATAGATTGGTTCATTTATCTGATTTTCTTTTGTTTTTAATTTTTTAATGCATTTCTATATGTTTATAAAAATACTAAAAAATAAGATATCTAAAGGTCTAAGGTCTATATTGAAGATCTGTTATCACTGCAAAATGCTTGGAATTAAAATGCCAGGCTTCTTTTCTCTTTATTTGAATGGTGTATTTCATCAATAAGCTGCATGTATGTAATGTATGTTTGCAATAACTACTTGTGATACTCTTGTTTCCATATACCTCATATTAGAAATAACTACTGTATAGGGCTTTCCTCCTACCAGAAACTCTTTGTTCAAAAAGAGCCTTTTGCTTCATTAATTACAATATAAAATTCCAAATATTATTCAATTTGTATGAAATAAAAGAATTTTAAACATACAAGGTCTTTGAAACAATTGTTTCTAGTAGTGCATCTTTTTGGTTTGGTTTGCTTTGCTTTGGTTTCCCCATCACCCCCAGAAGGAACTAATGAAACTAAGCTCCAGTATGGCACTTTATTTTGTATTCATATGGACATTCTTCTACAAGATCCTTAATTTCTAGTGTCATAGGAAAAATATGCTTTGCTACTTATTACAGGAGCAAGGATGTTAAACTCTGGTGTCTTGGCTGTGTTCCAGTTTGACTAATTAATATTCTGCATAGTTTCTCTAAAATTTCAAATTGAAAGATTGTTTTTTAATTTAGGCTAGTAGCAAATAGAGTTTCATATATATATTGCCCTGCAGAAAAGGCCGCATTTCTTACTGCAATTTAGTATCACGAAGCATTATCAACTCTGAGGAAAAATAATTGTGGAAATGTCAGTATCTTCCAAGAAAATAAGTTTGACTATTCAGAACAGTACTTACCTGTTGCAGGATATCAGACCTTTGACTGCAGATTCTAATTCATATGAAAAACTAAGTTTTAGATGAGTCATGTGCAGTACATATGGTACAGTAACATGACAATTTTATTGCATAAAGATGAACCAAAATGGACTTGAAGATTCCTGTGACCTTACTGACCCCTAGGAGGACAGAAGTAATCAGAGTCCTTGGGAACAGATGTGCCCAGGGTTGTTAAGTGGTGTTCTTGGCTTGCGGGGAGATGGGGCGATGCACACACTTGCCTTTCTATTGAATGGCACAGCTGGCCTGGGCAGATCAGAGCATCTGCTGCTCCCTCTGAAACACTGCTCTACAGTCCCCTTACCACAAGCACTGGTTCTGCTTGATTCCCACACCTGTCACTTGCATAATAGAACTGAGAATGACCCCACTGCAATACAGAAACTAAATTATGCAATCCATAACAGCAAATTTACAGTTTCAAAATCCAACCATATAATTGTATAAATAGAGATGGAACTAAAAATACAGTGATGCAGCTGTGTTTCATCTTATGTTTTAGGAGACAACAAAGGATGAGTATGCCCTTAATGAACCAGCTCTCTCTCTTCCCACTCTCTTTTATCTTTCAACTATAAGTACTCAGTAATCCCACTGTAAAAGATGCTGAAGATCAATGTTATATTTGATGATATTAAAAGTTGTTGAGTCCTTTTCAGTGGTATGAGTAAGACAAAGGAAATTTTAGAAGGGCTCAAGGATCTTTAGCCAAAGAACTCTTGTGATTTGATTTTGAGAGAAAGTTCTTCTAATACAGCTCAGGAAATGTAAAATGTAAAATGCTAACCATGCCAACCTGTGGACATGCCATGTATTTCTGAATTATATAGTAACCCACACCAAGATAACTATGATCCATTTGAAGATGGACACTGAGGTGCTGGTTTATTCTGAATGTGGGATGGTCTTTGTTTGGGGTATTTCAAATGATCTCTTTAGAAGACATGGTTCCTCCACCTTATTGTTTTCCATGCTTTAGAGAGGTTACTGTAGCTTTCCTTGTCAGATGTGAGCCAGAACGATCAATCATCCCTGACATATGTAAAAAGTATTCCTGGCAACTTGGGCTGCCAGCCCATTAGCACCTGAATTTTCAGAGCTTTTGGTACACTCATTTTATCTGAGCTAGTCTCCCAATGGCAAGGGCAAGTCTTAAACCAAAATCACATAATCCTGTGGGAACTGCCTCACCTGCTTTAGCACAACTACATGGCTTGGTCCTTGTCTTTCACCTCCCCTTCAAAGAGCACTCTGAGAAGACAGTGATTTGAGGACTGAATCTCACAGGTAGGAAGAGTTTGAAGACAGCCTTGCAAGAAAAAAGGATAAAATAAGAAAGGCAGGAGGCCATTATAGGTGTAGGCAGCACAGCTTGCTTTGAGCTAACTGCTTCTCTCTTTGGAGAATGAAATAAAGCAGAAAATAAAAACACTTGGGCAAAATATCACTTGTCTGGGCTGATAGTGGTCTTTTGAGCAGGTGTAAAAACCTGATGGCGGAGGAAAAGCAGAGGTCTTGATGCCACATTATACAGCAAGGCAGGATTATCAGCAAGATCAGTGAGGCAAGGAGACACCAGTGATCCTACAAATGATCTCCCCAAATTCCAATGACTCCTGTCAGAAAGTTTTAACAGCATCATGATTCCTGATGATACTGCGCCTTTTTTTCATATCAGGGTTTTGAGACACCCAGGGGCTTTACCCTGTAGCTCTTACCCATTGGTCACAGCTGCTGTCTTGAAGTCATCAAAACATCAGGCTTGGAAAAGCAAAAAAAAAGGGATTTACTACAGCATGTTGTCATTTGAAAGGGTCATTTATTCAGTGCAAGTGTCACAGAACTCTATCTTTCTCTGCACTCACTCTGACAGGATAGAAAGAAGGAGAACATACATTCTTCCAGTGTAGACATAAGTACCTTGTGTCGTCATGCCCCCATATTGTTACAGTCTCTTGAAAACTCCAGCCTCTTGGCACAGGCTATTACTGGGAAGGGTCTGGATGGGTGCTGGAGCCCTGCTGCAGAAGGTGCACAGGGAAGCTGGGATAGCAGCAGTGTGGTGGCTGCATGGGAGCATGACACCTTTTGGGTCACAGAGCCTGTGTAACTGACAGCAGAAATAATCTACCAGAGCAGGGCTCTGCCACTGTAAACAGACTGTGCCAGAGTCTCTGGTGGGTCTGGAGACTGATGCGCAATTTAAGGATGCCTGTCACAAGGTATAAGGTTCAAAAGGACTGGCTACAGTGCTCTGACACAAGTCACTCCTCTCCCTTTTGTTTGGGAGAGTATAATTATCTGGGTCATATGTTACTGTCATGTATAGGAAATGTGCTGTTAGATTTTTCTGTTGTATACCCAGTATCTGACCCTATGTAGAGTTTTGACCATTTTTCCTTTCATTTTTAATTCTTTCCTCTTGATCTAGAGGTTATGGTAAGTGAATGGTAGTGCTATGGGTCAGGCCAGAATAGAAAAGGACAGACAGTCAATATTTTTTATGTGACATAACTGTTACTTTATAACTGTAACACAAATTCATTTCAAATAGCCTTTCTTAAGTGTACAGTAACAGAAATGCTTGTTAATAAACACCAACCAAGGGTATCACTCTCTAGAACTTTTATGGGCTAACTTCACTTTTGTGACATCCCTTACCATTGGCCCAGTTTCTGACATACATATAGGTATGTTCATTAAGAAAAACGAGGTGCACTCATTGTCACTGAGGCAAATGATCTTAAAGTGGAGAAAAAACAGATTTTCAAACCATGAGTCCCTACATAAAAGTATTTTGTTATCATAGTGAAAGTATTATGGGCTAATGTCTTATGAAAATGTAGTAAAAAATCAATAAAATATGTCTACAATTTTGAAAGTTTCATAAAGTAATTCACATTCTTTTTTATATGATGATAACTCTAAGAATTTTGCAAGTTACTTTGATGATAGCTGTGATGATTGTGTTCCATTATGTATTCAGAAACAATAGTGGAATTTTGTATATTAGTCTGAATAAATGAAAGCTGGAAGAGGCATTTATGCAGTCCACAAATGCATTATGAAAGTACTTCATCTGAGGCAAACACAATTGTATATGCTTTTATTATGTACTCTTTTAGAATTAGGTATAACAGAGTATCTTATAGAGCATTTTAAGATTTTAGACAAAATTGAATATATTGCCTTAGTTCATCTTAATTTTAAGTAGTGGTAGTTTTTTGTGGTTTTTGGTAGTTTTTTTTCAAGAAAAAGCATTGAAGTAGTTTGTTTTTTTTTTTTTAATTACCAGATTTTTTAATAAGAAAACTTTTGCCAGTGAATGCCGGAACTGTCATGAGGTGGTACATCAAGCTACAGCTTCTTTTAGCAAATCACTATTTTCTGAATAGCAATTTATTTTTTCCCTCTGAGTTTGCTTAATGATGTTATTCATAGAGTGATAATTTCCCTCAGTGTGGGGCTGCCTGCTCCAGGGGAACTCAGCAGGGGCTGGGAGCTGCTGCCTCTCTCAGGTTACTCCACTGTGAGGCAGCAGCTTGTGTGTCTATGGAAACTCACCAACATCCAACCCCCTTCCCAAAGGAATATCACCCCTCAATTCCTGTTTTGTTGCTTGGTTGGTTGTTTGTGGTGTTTTGGTGTTTTTTTTTTTTTTTGTTTTTTTTTGTTTTGTTTTTTTTTTTTTTTTTTTTTTTTTTTTATTNGTTTTGTTTTTTTAATGTCAATATTAAGTAACATCTCAAAACAGCACAAAAGAAATAAGAAAAAAAATTCTACACATGGAGGTCTCCAGTCAAATATGGATTTTATGAGTGAAGAGAGTGTTTTCTGCCTTGTATGAATGTATTTAGTAGTTTTTTGACACTTCAATGTAAATCTGTCAACAGATAACTAAAATACTAAGGAAGAGGACATTTTTGTGACCAAGGTGTGTAGAGGCCCAGAGGGCTGGTTCATCACAAGATGCCAGTCCAAAAGTCCAAAGGAATTATATTCATCATTGACATAAGGAGGTCTGATTTTTGTCCACAAAATAAAACAAAAAAAACCAAATTAATAAATATAAAGCTTTCAACATCTTTTGACATGTCTCTTCAATGTCTGCCTTGGGTACCTGGAGGCAGTGACCACATGTATGTGACAACTTCTTGATGCTGACACAAATATCACTTGAAGTGTTGTGTCCAAACACATACCTTCACATCTACATTTTCACTTCATTTCTCTGTTTTTTAACCCTTGGAGCTTTATTTTTAATGGTCATTATTAAAAAAAGTATGTGGATTACATTTTCAATGTTTTATCAGTCCTAGTTATTGGAAGATTAATAAGAGATAAGTATTTTCCCTATGACATTATAGAATAATTTTTATGTGGCTCAGTGGTTCATCCTGTAAAGTTGACATTGTAATAGGATCATTGATTTCTTCTCCTAATGACTTTGAAGAGCCCACAAACATAATATTTTATTTGGAGGATGTTCTGGTTTTGACTGGGATAGAGTTAATTTCCTTCTTAGTAGCTGGTAGAGTGCTGAGTTTTAGATTCAATATGAAAATAATGTTGATAAAATACTGATGCTTTGGTTGTTGTTCAGTAGTGCTTATCCTAAGTCAAGGATTTTTCCCATGCTCTCTTGGTGAGTAGGTACACAAGAAGCCAGAAGGGATCATGGACAGGACAGCTGAGTTGAACAGGCCAAAGGGATATTCCATACCATAGAACATCACACTCAGTGTATAAATTGGAGAGAGCTGGCCAGGAGCCACTGGTCACTGCTCTGGGATGGGTTGAGCCTTAGTCAGTGGGTGGTGAGAAATTATTGATATTAATTTTATTACTATATTTTACTTTGTTTCAGTTATTAAACTGTTCTTACCTCAACACACAAGTTTTACCTTTTTTTTCCTGGCTTTCCTCCACATCCCACCTTGTGGCAGGGCATGAGTGACTGTGGTGCTTAGCTGATGGTTAGGGTTAAACCATGACAGAGGATCTGCAATAATGTGTGAAATGCAAAACTGAACAGCCTGGTTGGGAGGAGCAAAATTTTCTCTCAATCTCTTCTGTCTTGCATGGCCCTTTGGAATTTACCATCTCTGTGTGTAACCCTCCCTCTTATGCTCTCTCATCTTTAACTAATACCTCTGTTTATCTCGTGAAATCTTCAACAACAAAATAGTAGTACAGAGAAGCGCACAATTGTCTCAGCAATAGGCTTTAATTTTTTTCTTTTTTAAAAAATGCATTTCAGTATCATTGTTCCTTTGGATTTCTTAGAGGGTAGATGGCTGCTAATTTAGGTGGAAATGTCCTAGACATTCACAGAGAGGCAGGGGAACTGGATCATGGACAGTTTTTTGAAAAGAAGGATTTAGTACACATCCTGGACCTATGGGTTTGCTTGCAGTTGCTCCACTAAGATGAATGGGAGTGGTATAGGTTCCGTGACTTTGAAAATGAGGTTATATAATCTCTGCAGGGGTCCTTGCTTTTGTCCGTGCTCTCATCCCCAGGGCCAATCAGAAGCCATATGTGTCAAATAGCTTACAGTTTCCTGTCTCCTAATGCTTTTTGTCTTCCATCCTTACCTATCTTGAAATCTTCCACTCTTTCTTATCTTGAAATCTGGGGTTCACCCATTGCCTTGGACTGGATTCTTCATGCACCGAGTTGATTATATAGCTGCATTTAGACAGAAACAAATACATTTTTGGGGGAGAAGTGTGAACTATAGCTTGTCCTCTTCAGCACTGAGGTTGTCTATGGTTTTATCCAATGTAGTGCGTTTTTTTGTGGAATCCCAGAAAGTTGCAGTTTTTCCTTATCTTCCTACATAAGAAACAAAATACCAAATTAACATTATTTCTAGCATAGAATTGTCGGGAAAGGCATTTTTTCTTTTCATTTATTCATTTAGTCGAGGGCATTTTTGCAATAATTAATAATTTGGACTCATTTTGATTTGGTGCTTAAAATTGATTGTTAATTTCTCTTTATCACAATAATTACTCAAAAGAATAAAAATTTCACAGTGAATCTTCAAGCTCATTATAGATCAAGGACATATGGATGAATGGATGTATTTTTTACTTCTGAAAAATGAAATTCTTATAGAAATTATTTCAATGCAGTTGTATAAAATGAAGAAAACATGTGAAGAGTTAAAATATAGAATTATCCTTTTTTTTCTGGTACTACTGTGGAGTAATTTAGGGAATATGGAGTGAGTTGGTCTCCATTTTCTTCCCTACCAGAATTATTTACTTAAGTTCCAGTCAATTACATCTATGTAATGTAATTTCAGGCTTTAAAAGGCAGTGGGGTGGCCTAGAATTATCATGGGGTTTAATTTTGCCTTTGGAATCTCTATTACTGGTGATGATGTGTGAAGAGGAAAGAGCACAGCTTGGCTTTCAGAAGCCGGGGTAAGTTTATTTGGCTGATTCTTAGGAACAGTAACATGCAAAGCCTTTGTAAACCAGTCACAGACAATGTGCAAATCCCTAGAAAACAATAAAATGTATTTAATATATTTTAGAATCTAACCCCAGTTTAACTTGTAGGTACTGCAGAGTTTGTCTTGTGAAGTGATTCTAAAATATTTACTTACATGCCTTAAGCTAAAAAAGTTTATGGTTAAAAAGAACTAGATCCCATTAAACAAAGCAACATGTTCCAAGCATTCCATTGTTCTCCACTGAACTCAGCAGTAAGGTCTTGTCCAAGACCTGGATCCACAATGAATAACTGATGGCAGGCTTTTTTTCTAAAAAAAGATGCATTAATTTTCCTAAGAAAATTAGAAGTTCTTAAAATAAAGCTGAAGATTTACTCTACTGTGGTTGGACCAATGTATTTTATGTGCATTTAAAGAAATTCCTTAACTACTGAGAAGACACTGCAATTGATAGTGATGATAGGTGTGATAAAATTAGACCCTCATAAATCCTCTTAAATAGTACCCAAAAAATGTTGGTCTACTATCCTGAAAACAAAATCCCAAACAGTTTGCATTGCCACCAGTCTTTGAAGAAATATGTTAACTGTACAGTGTCATTAACATTTGTAAAGATAAATATTCTAAAGCTAAATTAACCTCTTGATATTGTTTTAAAAATTTAACAGTAGATGTGTTCCTGTGGAAACCCTGAGCTATGGCAGAGAAATAAGTGCCCTCTTCAAACTCTATTGGTTTGTAAAAGATTTGCACTTCTGACTTCCTCATGTTTTGTCCCTAACCAATGTGAACTCTGTGAACTGACCAACATCTCCTGTCTGTTTCAGGGGCTCTGTAGGCCACTCATCAGTTTTTGTTCGCTTGTCCCTATAGACATTGATCCCACTTTTCATTGCTTCCTATTCCAGGTTTCCATTTTTCATCATTTGATGTGCTTCCCTGTATATTCCATTCCCCATTTTCCTTCCCAAGATTTCTTTCCCTATACTAATATTCCCAGAGTCTCTGTTCTGCTATCCTCACATCAGGATTTGTCAAGTATATTCTCATGTACCTACAGCTTTGGGTACCCATGGTCAGCCATGCTGAGTCTGCTGTTTTCCTGATTTCCATGGATGTTGCAATTTCTAATTGTCTGAATGTTATCCTTCCCCCTGTGGCTCTTGCACATTCTAGTCCCTCTTTCCTTTTCTTTTGAAACTTATTTTTTGCCTCTGGGAGATTTATCATTTAGAGTGTCAGCCAACAAATTCTGCTGGGAAGATAGATAAAGCCAAGGTGGGAGTAGTTTTGCTGCAATGTATTAATTTGTTATCAGTTCTAGTCTTTGAGATGCAGATAATTGGAAAGGTGCTTCTAGCTACTTAGGTAAATAGATGGCAAAGACTTAATATTTTTTATGATTTTAATTTTTTTCATCTGAGAAATAAATACGTTTTTGCCCATTGATTCTGGAATTTGAAACAGGGATCATATGGGATTTACAAAAGTGCATGGAAAAAGAAATGCATCAAGTTAAACCAAAGAAGTCTTATAAGCATAGTTGGCCAGTCAACAGAAGTTAATATTCCTGTCTGCTTTCCTTCATTCATGAGTTAGCAAGTGAGTAAAGAAATAGGATGCCATTTTACTTAGTGCTTATGGGTAATTATGGTTATCCACTGAGGCTTAGTTCTCACCAATGGATTTATGAAGCTTGCTCAGATTATCTTTTCACTTTCCATGCCCAGGTCTCTCTATTTTTGCAGTCTTTTATCTTGTCATAGTTATATATAGTAAGATTGAAGCTGAGCTAACATAACTCTCAATATCTACAGTATTTCAGATAGATGGTCTTTAGAATTGAAGGAAAGAAAGAGGCATTTTTAGGGTGTGATTCATTTGACCCTTTTCAGATGTCTACTTCAGAAATGGATGAAGCATACCAAAGAAGTGCCTCCACTACAAAGAAAACCCAGAGGGACTAGATCAAATGTGAAACTTATTGTTGTCTTTGCACTTACTTAAATTAGGAACTTCAACTTAGTTATTAGAATTGAATAATGAAGTCCACTTCTGTATGAAGACAATTTACAAATAATCTCTGTCATCTAAGCCTTAACTTAAGAATATTTGTTTTCATTTTAGTTTGATTAAAACAGACCTTTAAACATATCTAGTCCAACACCCCTGCCATGGGCAGGAACACCTTTGAGATTGCTCAAATCCTCATCCAATGTGACTTGAAGGCTTGTGGGACATCCACAGTTTCTCTGAACAACTTATTTCAATGTCTCATCACCCTCATAGTAAAGGAATTTCTTCCTTACAGCCAGTCTAAATCTACAGTCTTTCAATTTAAAATCTTTGTGTGCCGTCACCACAGGCCTTGGTTAAAAGCTTTTCTCTTTCCTTCTTATAAGCCATCTTTAAATATTAGAAGGTCACAATAAGGTCTCCCTGCAGCTTTCTCTTCTCCAGGCTGAACTCCAGCTCTCTCACTTTTGTCTTCCTAGGAGAGGGGCTCCAGCCCTCTGATATCTTCATGGCCTCCTCTGGACT
>VZTR01007150.1:256378-326116 GCA_013400775.1 Chaetops frenatus | reverse complement strand
TTTTTTTTTTTTTTTTTTTTTTTTTTTTGCCAATTCCTTGAATCTGTTCATCTGAGAAGTGTGAAAAAGGCCCCACAGTTACCAGCTCAGTGCAATTGGGTAATGCCATTTTCCATGGAGGCTGGCCTTCAAAAAAATATAGAAACAGTTCCTAAACTAAGAAACACAACCCCTTGGTGTTAGAGGATGTGTTACCCAGCAGTTTCTGTTGCTAAGTCAAGGTATAGAATAGACAACCCCTACACTGCAAGATGTTGTAATCTCTCTCCTGGCTGGCCAGGATGTGTCCCTGCCTACCACCCTCCATATGGCACAGGCCAGATGAAGTGTGTGCTCTCAGGACTCCAAGTTTTAACTGTCCTCTATTAATAACACAGATTCTTCTTTCTACAACACAAAGTGACTCCACAGCATTTTCTGGTAAGGGAAATTATAGCTTGGCATCTGTTCTTTTCACTGCCAGAACCAGATTGCTCATCTTATTATATCTTACAAAATTGCTCAAGACCTGCAAGAAGAAAATGGGTTTTCAATATGGCCTTTTTCTTTGTTTTAATAGGCACACTTAAGATCATTAGAAGCACCGTGGCATTTCCAAACACACCACAGGGCTTTTGCAGGGACAGACATCATAAGGGCATTAGGAAATAAAACTGAGGAGCTTCAAAACATAACATCCCAACACTGATACCAAAATCATCTGCTTGATTAAGAAGCTCTGTGCAGTGCTGTCCCATTTCAGCTCAGCTGGGAGCAAGTCTACTACTTAACCCTGGCTGGTGAGTAAGCACAGCAGAGAACACCTCACAACACTAAAAAAGGACATTTTGTAGCTATTCACTTCTGCAATTTCTTCACTAACACGTGAACTAAACTCCCAAAGTAGGGATTTCTGACTGGGACACAAAAGAACTTTTAAGAACATGACACAATGGCACAGGTTCAAAAGAGGAAGCAACCCTGCAGTCAGGATTTATATTCCTATTCACTATCACCCATGTTAGGGGATAGAAGGACCACACAGCCAAGAAGAGCTGTATATCTGTGTTTAACTGTGCTCTCTGCTGAATAGAGGTTACATTAAATCAATAGAGAAGATAATTCTTGACTTTTATCCTGCTGCTACACCTCACCAGCATGATGAAGTTGACAATTGCCTGCTGGGTTACACATGGCTTCCCTAAGCCTCACATGAATCAACAATAGAAATAAAACTCCAAGAGATACTGATCTGTGCAAAACAGCATACTCTTGCACATAATGTGCCTTCTACAAAATCTTCACAGAACAAGTGAATGTCTCCATTCCAAGATGTCTCCATTCTTTATAGGGCAGTCCAGCTGTTGTGTTTGCCAAATGTCAGCCAGAGAATAGGGAATATTAATAAATAGCCATTTTCCATAAGGTACTCACACCAATTGCTTGTATTTCATGTACCATTGCCCCTGCACCACAAACTTACACAGCTTGAAGGCTTAGCCCATATCTGGCCATGTCCCAGAAGCATTTCCAAGAGGCAGTACCCACACACAGACCCCAAAGCAGTAGACAAGCTCAGAATAGAGTTAGCTCCAGCATAAAAGATCAGACTTTGGTTGCTGCTGAGAACACAAAAACAAAAAGCCACAAAAATCTGACTTCCAAGTCAAACTGTCCCATCTCCCTTAGGCTCACAGTTCCAATTTAGCCTCTTTACATCTCCTCTTCCCCATCCCTTCCTGCTCAGTCAGGCCTTAGCAGAATCCAGAAGAGAAACCCACAAACATGGTATAAGTTTCTAAAAGAAAATATGATCTCCAAAATTGCCATATTCACATTATTGAGGAAATGATTGCTATAAAATTGCCTGGAGAGGCTGTTTCTGTCACCTCCCTGGATTCCAAGCACATTCAGCAAGCACATTCAGCTCAGGGACACCCACGCCTAATAATTCTGCATCCTGGTTGTTGGTGAGCAGCTGAGCACAGCTCCCTCCTCCCAAGCATCACAGAAGCAGCACACAGGACCCTTCCCCTTCCAGGAGGAGCAGCTGGAACCACCTCATTAAAGCAGAGGGGTCAGGGTGAGAATCACTGTACCCTGGAGAGATGCAGGCTCTATTCCAGAGGAGCACTGTGCAGCTCAGCCAGGTAACGTAGCTGTGCTTGACACATAAATCATGCATCAGCATTTTTATTCTCTGTCCACAGGGCACACAAAACTAACCAGCATGGTGCACAACTCCCTTCAGTTCAGTAGCAGAGTTCCAACTCCAAAGGCATTCATTAAGTGCAAGTGGCCAAAGGAAACAGACACAGCACAGTGGCCATTCCCCTTCTAGTGTTTTCAGAAGACTCTTATTCCTCTAATCTTCTGGCATTTGATATTACAGATCACTCCTTTACCAGTTTCACCTCCCTCCTGCACAAGTCTTCACTACCTAAAAACTTCATTGTTGCTTCTCTCAAAGGACTCCAAGATCTGCAGTAGTCTTCACATGTGTAATCACATCCCTTCCCATACATGCAAAAATCCTGCATTGCACTGAGAAAGCTAAGGATACAGTCTGCAGAAATCTCCTTTCAACATAAAGTTTGTGCTTTTTTTATACCAATGATTTTAAGATTAGCTTGAACTATAGAGAGGATCAGTGGTTCCACTCCACTGCCATTCCTCTCTGGTAATTTACAATTGGGTAATACTGAACAGCACCAAATTATGTAAACACCGAAATAATGAAAGGTAAAACATAAGGGGGTTATAGGAGCTGAAGCTTCAAGTGGTATTTGCCAAGGTTGTCTTGGCCAATTTAAAAGCAGTAAATGCAGTCTGCATTCCAAGGGAATAGACACCCATAAGCAGTTTGAGAAAAGAAGCCATTGAAAATAAGATAAGAGAAAGGCTGGGACTAAGCTGAGTTCTGGAACATAAAAAATACTGGGACCAATTCCAACCAAGGCTCAGTCTGAGCAACCCCACCCAAGGTTAGAGGGACTGATGATGCTCAGACTTTACCAGACCTGAAGACTCTGAAAAGAAATCATGAAATCCATTGATCACCTCTATCAAATGAGGAAGTATTCATTGAATGCCCTGAGAATTCCACCATTTAAACCTTAAAAAAAGAAAAAAAACACCACCACCTACAGTCATTAAAAATGTTTTAAAAAGTCAGATTTTGATTGCAGAAATGTAATTTGGAAACAGTCTGTGAATCTCAATTATGGTGAGTCATGCATATTTTATTTCCCTCTTCAAATGTAAATGAATGCCTAATGTATTTAAAGTTTCATCTATTGCCAGGTTGTTTCACCAGCAGATGTACAAAGGGAAGGAGATGACAAGGAAGCTAAAGCAAGACCGTATTCTCAGTACTTGAAATCCTGAGTGTAGCAGCACAGTGGATACAGCCATGGTCCACATATCCTAAATGGTACAGAAAAAGACAAAGGAAAGAGTAAACAGTCGAGGAAAATGGGAAGAATATTAATATATCTTCATTGTCACCAGGATGAAATGAGATAGATAGAAGCTATGTGACACAGCTGTGTCTCTTGCTTTGCTTACCCC
The DNA here is from genome assembly GCA_013400775.1 of Chaetops frenatus. Lineage (NCBI taxonomy): Eukaryota > Metazoa > Chordata > Aves > Passeriformes > Picathartidae > Chaetops > Chaetops frenatus. The sequence goes on along the minus strand of VZTR01007150.1, from coordinate 322,567 downwards.
CAGCCACCTTGATATTCTCTCAATGAACTAGCAGGTTCCTGACCATCCTGAAGTTTCCTCCAATGCACAGGAAGTAATTTCCAGGAACCCAAGGATACCAAGACACAGCCATCATGCCCCCTCGCCTTTCCCTGATCATGTATCCAATTTCTGTGTGGGACATTTGGGAAGTTAGGCAGCACAGGAAACTTGGAAGTTAGAAAACACATGGGGAAGGGAAAAGGATGTTTTCAAAACTTCCAATCTGTTTTGCCTCACCAGATAGCCCAGAGCCACGAGATGTGGTGCAAAAACCATCTGTCTGCATATTTGTGCTCTGGAGAAGCCCCAAGGAGCCTGCAGAGAGGGCAAGGTGGCACAGACCATCCTATAGGTGTAGAAGACACAATTAATTGCCATAGCTTTGAAAGAATAGCCAGGTCTCAGAAATATATCCTATCCAAGAGACAGAAACAACTCAAAGCCTTATAGGGAAAACAAAAAGCAAGTTTTAGTTTGGCAGCCTCTCAGCTCCACCCATTCTATGTCCTACAGCACTAAAGCTTTATCATGACCAAGAAGTCTGGAAAACGACCAAATCATGAAAGCAAATAAGTATTTCCAGTAATATATTCCTTTCACCTAGTTTATTCCTAATGACTAGAAGCTGCTGCTCACAGAACAGTAGGCATGAGAGATGGAAGGAAACCAAAGGACCAATTAGGTCATTAATCCATCAAATTGACAGAAGATTAGTTCCTAGAGCATATTTCTTACTGTTTCATCCAGTTTACTTTTAAAAAGCCCCAGCAATGGAGAGTTTATCCATTTTATCACCCACAGCTTGTTAAACATCTCTCATCAGGACAATTTCTATTCTTAACAGCTTACAGTTTCTCTTAATTTTATGTTGCTGCTCTCAGCAACCTTTTGTAAGCCATTCCTGAGTACACATTCAGCAAGTGCACATGCATCCTTCCTTATCCTCCAGCCAGGTAAACTACATTGAATAATTTCATCCTTTTCAAATGCATTTTCTTCCAGCCCTTTAGATTCAGGAAAAAGTGGTAGCTTCTTTTGGGATTTTTACCCCCGAACTTCCCTTCTACCTGTCTCTATGTTCTGCTGTCCCACTGGATTTGAAAACAGGCTGCTACATTGATCTGCTGAAAGTAGTAAGACAAAAAGATACACATGATTATGAAATAATATCAAGAACACCAAAGTCATTCCAGAGGGGAAATAGAACACAGAAAATTTTCTTCTTTCAATAGAAAATGGGATGGAAGATTAGCTGGCTGTTCACTCCTCTCTCAACGAGAGAGTTCTTCAAATGCACCTTTACCTGCCCAGCAGAAAGATCAGGCCAGCCTCTGGTACAGAGTAAAAAGGCAAGCATAAACACAAAAAACACTCCCAGGCGAGCACGTTTGATATTGACACCATTACATCCAGCCATGACAGAGGCTTGGATCTCAAAGCACCACTCCTCCCTCCAGGCCGTCTCAACCTCCCCATGAGCTGAAATGTAGGGCAGCTGCAGTAATTGCTTGTGGGACAGATAACTGTAGTCAAGGTCGAGGCTGCCCTTTGCTAGATGCCAAAAATCTCAGCTGAAGACTGGCTACACACTGGAGAAATCAGAAGGGACAGAATCCCTCCCAGTCTGAGGGCTGGAAATCAAGAGAGGGATCACACACCACAGAGCCCCAAAATGGAACAAACTGTTCTAACAAGATGTTTTTGATTAAGCAGAAAATAAAGATTAATTAATTAGTGCAGCATCTAATGGAGTTGCTGCCTGTAATTACAGAAGAGGAGTGTCACAGACAGCACAGCCTCTGGGTATCCCCAGGCAGAGATTCCCAAGGGAGGCAGCTCTTCTCAAGGCAACTGTCTATGGACTTGCCCAAGTAGAAATACTGCAAAACACACTGCAGATAGTCCAGCCCCACTGAAACAAGAAGCTCGTGCAGATTTCTGTCTAAAGGCCAGGACAGCACAGCCACATGGGCCATTCCCTGCAGCCCCACTGACTTAAGAGGGAGTGACATTCACCAGCCAGGGCACACCTGGGCAAGGATGAGCTCTTGTCTCTGTCTGTCCACTGCAGGCCACTTTGTTCAACTGGAGGGGAAAGAAAAGAGGTGCTTTCATGGGACTGGACAGCCACAGACTAGGAGGGTCCAGAGGTGGTTCAGCTTCAGGTAGTGTCTGAGCTTTCTACAGACAAACAACATCCTCTGCTCCTAGTTGAGGGCAGGAGGTAAGGATCACAAGCAACAGAAAACTGCTCCTGACAACACCAGCTCTGTCTCCTCCTCACGTGGATGGAAGAGATCTCATTAATGCATTTCCACTCCACACCATCATAATCTCTCTTGACTTTCAATAGCTTTGAGCTACAACCACACACCTTGAAGAGCCTGATAAACTCAACTTTAAACTGATTATTGAAATATCCAAGCTGTTCATGCAATGACTGCCAGCTGAAGCTGCACTCTCTTCACTGCTTAATCTTCACTTACAGTGTCAGAATTCATTTGTTCTTTCCCACTGCACTCCTTATACCCAATTGTGCATTCCCAAACCCTCACACATAGCCCTCTTCCCACCTCCAATGAACACACTGCTTTCAGGGTTTCTGGAAATAGCTTATTTAAGAGAGTGTTTATTTGTTTCAAGCAATGAACTAAAAAGAAAAAGCAAAATGAACAACTCAATTACTGTTTAGTTGAGAACAAAACTAGAGCATCTTTGGTAACTTTATGTGTAGAAGCAGCAAAGCTTCATATTTAATTCTTTTCCACTTCCTCTTCTGAATTCCTGAGCAATATTAAGTAGCATCAGCTCTCCACACTGCCAGAAGCAATTGCATTTAGAAGTACGATGTCCCAACATAAGTTTAAGAAGAGCTATAAACATCAAGATGCAGCTACCACATCCAGCAAGGGGGACAGAGCTCTTTCACCACCCTGCCACCACCTATGGCTCCAAGCAATCCATGGACTTACCTGAGCCTTAAGGCCTCATCTGAGTGACAAATCCCCATGACAGACAAGTCCTTCCTCTGAGTTGCCTCCAGCTCCTTTCATTCTCCTCCAGACCAAGAGACAGAGGAACTCAGAGCTCTCAATCCAGAAGCATCCTGCACATTGCTAACCTCTTGCTCCTCCTCCCCACTGTAAATTTGAAGGTTCTTTTCCTTTGCAGCTGTTCCCACTCTCTCCTGAGGGCCACAGAAGCAAGGGCAGACAGCTGCAGCTTTCTGCAGAAAAGGTCACTTGCTGATTGCCTGCCAGCTGAGGGACAATGTCCATCCCCCTGAGGAAGGCAGATATCATCTCCTCTGCATGACATTTGCACAGCTTTGGAACACAGCTATGTAAATGTACAGCAATCAGGGATGTTGTTCAAATCCTGCAAACCTATCCAAAGTCAAGAGGGCAATACATGCAAGTATCTAGGTCTGTGTACTTAATCAGAAAGGAGTACAGGGCCTGTAAGCAAGGCCAGGTTTACTCAGGTCTGTGGCCAACATTTGACCACAGTTTTGCTGAAAATCAAAATTCTCTCCAAAGAGAAAAAATTTCAAACTATTTGAAGAGATCATGTGACACTGCATTTGTCATTGCCATGGCCAGAAAATTATCCAGCCCATCAAACAGCATGTGCAGTCTTTGCAGGTGGGTCAGTGAGAGCCTGAGGCCCAGATCAGCAGGTACAGTAGAGGTCAGACACACTATGGTGTGGGCACCGAGGTCAGCAGAAACTGTGAACACACATGGATTTGAGGACATCACTTGGCAAAATGTCATTTTCTACTTCTCTTCCACTGAAGCCATGGGAACACTAACACTGCAACTCTCTCCTGCCTTCCCCAGCCCAATTAAGTCCCAGATAAAAGATTTGGCAGTGGTGATTTATCCAATACCCCTACGCAATGCAATCAGATGTTTAGAAACACCATGAGTCCTGAATTCCAGAAATTGTGTCTTCTTATGTTTTTGCCTCACAGATCAAAAAGCTTTTTGCACATTTTCTGTAATGTAACACAATCCACTGGTCTAAGACATCTGCCTTTATTAACAAAATACTCTGCAACAGTACCCTGAAAGTCACAGGTAAAAAGTGCTGGCACTCACAGGGCAATAGATGTGAAATACTCCAGTACTTTTGTCCAGGGCATTCCATGCAGCTCCCTGTTTAATGAGTCCATCACCAGGTTTAATGACCTGCCAGAGCTTTAGAAACACTTTTCCCTCCTCATCAATGATTCACATGCAGTCTTAAAGCTGTGCACAGATTAAAGAAGCTGCTGCTCTCCCACCTCGCTTCAACCCAAAGTGGTTTTAAATATTTCATCTCACCACAGAACTCTTCTGTACACATCCCAAAGGTGCTCTGAGAAGCTCTCCCCAGGAGTTCAGCATTACCTGGCAGAGGGCCTGCTGGCACCACAAGAAAGCTGCCACTGCCAGGCATGCCCACATCCTATATTTACTTTCTTTAAAGAGTCCTGCATGACCCCAGCTGCCAAGAGTGGGGATAGGATTTTCTGAGGTACTTCATGCTTTTAATGGAAAAACAGATGGAAGGCCTGATTGCAGGGACAGAACAAAGAAGTACCTGATCTGTAATTTCTGGGGTCAGCAGGAGGTTTTTTTTTTACTTCAAGGGAAATGGAGTCATGAACCTCTTCTTCTCAGCTCTCAGGGGATTTATAAGGTATCAACAAATGCAGAATGATAGGCTGGATCTTGTACTTCCCAGGCGAGCATGTCAGTGATTAGCAGTCTAATAGGATACCCAGGATGCCCTGTAGATCTTATGGTGAAACAACCCTGATCTGAGAAGTCTCATGGTCCAGGCTGCCACAGAGACTTCCCCCCCCACTCCCCACACAAAGCAAGACCCTGCCCTCATGTGCAGTCCTCATGAACACTTTTTTTGGTCCCAGGGAAAGGAGAGCCAAGTAGCAGAGGGAAGAGGGTGAAAAGACCTCAAGCCACCCTGCAGCTTTGCCACCAATGGCATGATTTTGCTGATACCTCTCTGAGCCACCACTATGTCTTCTCCCAGATGGGAATGATGCCAGCAGATCTCACATTCTACGACTCTGCCAGCTTGGTGGTCCATGGCTAACAGCCACCATCTCCACATGCCTGTGGTCATCCAGGACACAGGAAAGGTTCCTCAGAAGATCACCCTGGGGTTCTCTGGAAAATTCCTGACCTTCGGATTTTCATTGAAATCAACTTAAACCTTCAGAACCTCCATGGCACAGAAGAGACTGCCCCCCCACAGAAAAAGCTCCCTTTGCAGCATCTGTCCATGGTCAGGAATGTGGCTGGTACCAGATGATCCCCCTACACTGCCAGGGACAGTACAGCAGGCAATACTTGGTCACATCATTTCTTTAGCCTCATTTCTTCTCTCACTCCATAATGGGAAATGCGGACAAAAATCCTTCAAGAGATGAAGGGAGTCACATGAGTCCACAGCAGATATGGCCAAATCATGAAAAATGTTGTTTATTGGCACACTTAGAAAATGAAGCCTTGCCTTCTCCTGTGGAATTCAGCCTTTCCTGTACAGGGGAAGAGTGATGACCTCTGTAGGCCTGCAAAAGGTAGACTTGACTGAGAGAGAATACAAAGATCCCTTTACTTAGTGCAAAACCAAACAAAAGTGAGCAATAAAGCACTGCAGAAAACAGCCAGGTAAGTACTTGTGTTTTATCTTCAGTCAATACCTTTTCAGCATGGCTGATCTCTGAAATCTGATTTCATGTAGTTCTGCAAACCCATACCCCCTGGGAAGCTTGCATCGCTCTTGCTGAGCATTAGCTCTCACTTCATTTGTCCACACAATCTCTACACAGCTGTCATCTTGACATCCAAGCAAGCTTAAACAAAAACATAATCTCTCCATAAAGCACACCTCTCTTCTCAAACAGCTGTTGCTCTCAGGTGTCCCTTTCCATGAAATCCATCACCAAACTATTTTGCCTTCCACAGTGAAGGGAGGTTGTTTAGAGAAGACAGCTCTGTAGTACATCACAGCCTCAATTTACTGTGGCTCATTGCCTCTTTCTTGCTCACTCTAATCCTTTCTGGAGGTGAGAGGGCCATGGGTCTTGGCCAGAGTCACTGCAGCAGCCATGGAAAAATTCATCGTACATCCTCACTATGCAACAAAGCCATCGGATGAAGGGCTGTGTGATAAACAACTGGGCCTTGAGGTGGATGAATGAACCAGATGATAAGGCAAGGAAATATCCACTGCCACAATGTCAACTCAGTCCCTCCTTCTTTCATATCCCTTCTTGTCTGGTGACTCAGGACATTCAATAAAAAGGAGCTGATCAATGCAGTTCAACCCACACCCAGGAAACACTGTGGTTCCCCACCACCCTCTGTCAGCTCCAGCTGTCTTACTCTGATTGCCACAGGGTGAATTGGCACGGTTCTGCACAACCCCCATGCAGAAATCCTTGCAGTTTAACCACAGCACCAAAGAATCACACCAAAGGAAAAGATGCAGGTGCTGGGCTGTTTCCAACCTGCCTTCCACGTGGCTGTTTCCAGTGCAGCTCAGCCAGAGAGCAACAGCCCAGCCCTCCTGATGGGCTCCTCACTGGAGTCATGGTGCCAAACCCTGGGCACCCCCCTAAGCCACCAGGGCTCCTGAAGCAAAGAGCCATCAACTACCCACTGTGCTAGCAAGAACCCTACACATGCAGGAATTTTGAATCATATGGAAATCAAGCTTTATCAAATCCCAATCATCTCCATCCCCAGCAAAGGTTGGGTGACCTTAAAGAAGTTTTATCGGATTTGAACGTATCCCAGGTTATATAAAATTGCTGCAGTAGTCTTGAAGATGTGAAACATGGGTATGAGAGTGCAATTATGTTAGAGTTGATTGCATTGAGGAGTTAAGGTTAGTGGAACCAAGCTCAAGCTGGTGTGAATCATTGCAGTTCCACTGGAGGGAACAGTTACATTATTTACTCTGGATGAAAATCTGTTTCACTAAGTTGAACAGAACAAGAAAAGGGCTATAAACAGAATCAGACTTATAAAACAGTAAACCACAATTTCCTATCCTTAAAATAAGTCTCTCTCCAACACTAGATTTCAAAACTGGGGCCATGTCAGGTGAAAGCAAGGCCCTCCATTTGCTGACTTAGACACACAAAAAAAAGGATATAACCTGATGACACCTGTCAGATATAACTCACTTGCCACATCAAGAAGCAGAGCTCATAGATGGACAGGCCCAACTTCCCCTCAGTCATCCGAGAACATAATTTAAACATTTTCTCCAGATGCAAAGCCAGGTCCTAGGATTGCAGCACAGGTGTTGGACTTTGTAGACTGGGGCTCCTCGCTTGCTTCTACTGCAGCTACTCCTCAGCAAAGCTTTTAAGTTGTGTCTGAACCCGTCAGCCTTCAGGACTACCCTGCCCTTATACCAAATAATACCTATGCATAAAATATCTTTAGCTGAAAACCAGGGACTGGTGCCCATGACATTGGATTCTTCCCTCCTGGAGATGCCCTCTCATCTTCCTGCTCTTCCTCTCTTCATGGAATGACTGGAAACTCCCTGAGGCCTCTGCCACAGGGAATCAGGATTAACAACAGAGCAGGAGCTCCTTGTTTCTGCTGCCCAGCTCTGCCATATCCTGCTTCCCCCCACAGCTCAGGTAGAAGAAACTTGAGAGCTCTGTTTTCTGAGCAAGCAGCACACTGCAGGTGGCTTGGTGCACTGCAGGGTGTTGGATTGACCTGGCAACACCAGCAGTTATACGTGATCTCTCACACTAAATTTTTGGCATGTAGGGCTGGGGTAACAGACAAACTTTTGAGCACTTCAGCCCTTGTCACATCACTCCACCTACAAAAGGCTTGCACTGTTCCAGTCATCTGATGGAGAACTACAAAACGAGGATGAGCACTTTGACTTTACAGTGCCCTGTAATGACAGAAATTTACACTGACCTTGGTGGCCCCACAACATTGAACCACATAATGCACAGCTCCCCACCAGCCTCCATCCCCTGCAACAGGGCCAGACTTTGCACACTGGAGCATTAAATCAGTAATCTTCTTCTTCTCTGACATCACCATGGGACTCTGCTGCTTGGGTTTCCCTTCCTCAAGAGTTTGATTCACAGTAGCAGGCTTTTCAGCTATGGCTCTGAAGCTGATCTACATATTAATATAATAACCCTTTACAATTCAATAAGATGAAAAGTGGAAAAATATGAGAAAGAAAAGATGAAGCCCTCTGCAGATGTTGTCCTCACATATGGTCTCCCATATGGTTGTATTTCACTGCTGCTTGGTTTTATAAGATCTCCCTTTTCAGAGGGTGACTCCAGCCCCCTTCCATACTGTGATCACGAGATTGATTAAGAAACAGGTAACACTGCAGGCCACTTTGTCATTGCTGATAGAAGTGCTGAACAGCCACTGCTAAATTACAGCTATCAATCTTGCAGGCTGTACATGGATCCATTAATTATTTCTTCCATTCCCCACAGAGACAGATGCTTCCTGTTTTCTTGACATAAGCTGTGTGGATCACTTGCCCATCTGGCTTCTCTGTGTTGCTATAATGGTAGTTTTCCCTCAGATGTCATGTTACAATTCCTAACAGCCTCCACAGGGAGACAATGTTATCATTTAGCATTTCTAAAGGATACACCTCTTATCCTCCAAAATTTGTTAATCCACCCTGGAATTACTGGATCATGTTATGGTATACTATTAGCCCAGATATACAGGGTTTGTGTAAAGGGTGGGAAACTGGTACCAGTGACATGACAAACATCATAGTGATGACCAGTGACAAAGCAGGCACACGAGCAAAAATCTGCAAGTTTGCTTTCACATCAACACGTCAGGATAAGAAGGAATGAGAGACAGCATTCCATGACCTTAGGGAAAGCAGAGTCCCCATGCACAGTGTATGGCTGCAGCTACAGGCAGGCCCAAGGATGATGATGCTCCTTTACAACCATGCAGGACACCAGTGGGATCTTGGCAGGGGAGAAGAGCAGCAGCGCAGGGTGAAGCCACAGCCCCACTGGCAGGGCCAGCACCAGCACTGTGCCAGACTCCACAGGATCTGACCAGTGCCCTGCACACACAGAAAGCTCCAGGGCTTCTGCAGGGAGAGGAAGCCCCTCAGCATGAATTTCATCAAGAAAACTGGAGCTCTCTCTGGCTAGCAGATGTAGAAAGTAGCTGGCTTGAGGGATTTCCATTTCAAGTTCACACCTGGCCCATAAACTGTGAGGGGAAGATGCCATAGAAGTGACATTAGAACAATTCTACAAATGATGTCTCCCAATCATCAGTTTCTCCAGGCAAAGAGCAATGGGTAGTTTTGATAGCAGCTCCTTTTTCATGACTCACTTCCATGTCATTATACCAATAAGATCCTTTCTCTCCAGGGTGTTTTTCTCTAGTGATTAAAGTTGTGAGCCTTCGACCTTGTGCCTTATCAACACTACACAACACACTCCATAACCACCTAGAAACTTGCTGCCTTTCATCCCTTATTGCTTAATAAACTTGCCAGCAGATCTATTGCAACAGAATAATGAAGCTAAGCAATTGCATTCAGCTCAGTAAATCTAGGAGCACTGCCTGTTAAAAATAAATAAAATTAGATTAAAAAACTCTAACAACTAATTGTGGAAATGTGGAGTATCATGAAAAGATCCCATCAGTTCAGCCAGGGTTCAAAAACCTCTCACTCTGCTGTATCAGCTGCTGAAAGGAGGAGCAGTGTGAGAAAAGATGAGAGAAGGGAGCAGGGTAAACCTAGAAGAGGAGGAAGAGGAGATGTCAGGACATATCCACACACCTTAGGGAGCTGCTGCAGGAGCTGCAGACAGCATGGCCTTTGGCACGAGATGCTCAGGCAGGGAAGGAATGGTGCTCAGAAGCAGGTGCTTTGGCAGAGTGTTGGGGAGAAGGCAGCTCAGCACCTGGCTCCTGAACTTTAAAATTCGGTGAAATTTCAGCCAGCTGATATCAATAACCTGCAGTTTATGTTGTGTTAGTGCTGCAATTGGGCATTTTCTGGCATGAAGCACAAGGCAGATCTTCTTCCAAGGCGAGGCACATGGGCAGGACATGGCAGTGAGGCACTGGGCAAGCACTGCATGTGCAGGGACTCCTGGCACTGCTCTACTGAGCAGCCACATGAGGGCTATTCAGGTCCAGATGCTCAATCTGGGGGTGCTGAAGGCACAGACCTTTTCCAGCATTGCCTGTGTATGGAGCCTGTGGTGACCACATTTCCACCTCTGGGTGCACTGTTTGCATCTGACAGACAGGCCCATGGGAGATCTCACCTGCAAGATCACCCCCAGACATCTGTCAGGGCTAATGACACTGCCCCTGACATGCTGGGCAGCCTGAGACTGTTGCAAGACTAAATGCCACAGAAATTTATTTGGTCTCCAGCAGGTGGTAGGAGGAAGCAAGAACCATGGACTTCCCCAAATCCAATTTCCTCCAACAACGAGATCATTAGGGGAAAATGCCCAAATCACCTCAGGATTACCAACAAGCACAATGACTCTCTTCTGCCTCTACACCTCCCTGGATCTCCAGGATCCAGGGCCATCACAAACCTCCAGTGCTTGCCACCACTACCCCAAAGTATTTTCTCCAGCTACCAACCCAGTTGTAACTGGATCTAGACCTGTGTCTGACTTCCTGGGAGAAACTGCTGCTGCAGGTGGAAGCTGCTGCCCTGCCTTTCCACCAAGAAAGGCAACACACGTCCCAAATAGACAGAGAACAAGAAGAGGGAGCTCCATCTCCACAGTGCACTTCACAGTAAGTGCTACAATTTATAGCACATGAATACTGTACATATACTGCTGCGTTTTGCAGACATTACCATCTCAAAGGGTAGGTAGGAGGTGGGAAAACAGCTTGTAACAACCATAGCTTAGACAGCTGCTTTCTTTGCCACGTGTAATGCTGTTTAGGGAGGTAAAGTAGGTCTACCCAGCAGTGCCTCTGCTTCTGCTAGGATACACTGCAGCTCCGTGTGGGGCTTCTGCTGAATAATTAGGTTAAAGGCAGAATCATGTAAACAATCTTGTAGAGGCTTTCTGGGAGAAAGACAAAACCATTCCTAACTCCAAGACTATCCCTTTCCCAGAAAGAAACTACATTGTCCTCATGCTGGGCTTTTGCACTGCATCTAACACAGTCTGTGTGACTCAACCACTGTGGCTGAACATCTGTGGGCAAGATTAACCTCCCACAACGCCAGGTGTCACAGCTAATGGCATCTTTCAGCTGCATACAAGACTATTTTTAAAAGTTTTTTTAACACCAGAAAAGTTAGTCCTAGTCTTCATACCTCTACTCCTTTCTTCCCCCAACCTGATTATTGGCCACATGTCCTTGTCCTCCCATGTCCTTGTGTCAGACCCTCCAGAGCCAGTTCAGCTCACTAATCTGACAGAATATGCTTCCCTTATTTCATCCTGGGGGAAAACTCTTGGCCAAGTTTGTTTTTGTGCCAACATAGTGAGTTAAATCATCTCAGCAGGAGCTGACCAGCAAAACCAAAATCAAAGCTGACAATAGCTCTACCACTAGAGATACACAAATGGAAAGTAAAAAAATTCAGGATCAGGAAGACATTGGATCAGCTCAGCTGCACTACTGAACTACACCCTCCATTAAACATGGAACACCTCATTTTACACTTCTTTATATTAGACAAATAGGTGATTTCTCTCCTGTAGGCCACAGGATACAATAAATCGTATTTCCACTAGTCTAGTTTATTCTAATTGCTGGATATCTTGGCCCTACTAGCCAAAAGAGCAGCTTTTTCTCATTTGTGCTTGGAGTTTGCCTTGAGGAAGTTTGGCAGGATGCAGCTATGACATCTGTAATGGTAACAGCATGGGAAGGGACTGCCAAGGTGATCCTGTTTTAGTAAGTGGAATCACACTGCACTTATGCAGCCCTAAAGAAGCCATAACATGACCTAGGACTTTTAGCACGTAGATAAATGGAGGAGACACAATGTCTGGTTCTGGAAGCCTCTGAGATCACCAGAAGCACAGCATAGCAGTGAAGAGAATAGATCACTCTTTGCTCACTCTGTCCTTGCACAGGTGTTTGTGCAGTGCCAGCATGGTGTTGTCACAGATCTCTGCTCTGACCCACCAGGGCTGCCCTCAGGCCTGGCTTAGGCCCTGCAGACACAGCCCAACAGTGGCCAGTGGATGTTTTTGGCTCCTTCCTTCTTCTCTGCTTTGAGGTCTCAGCAAGGAAAGCTTTGCTTTTCCCTTTAGGGATGTTAGGCCAAGAGTCTTCCACATTGATGGTTTGTCTGAGCAGCACAGAATTGCCATGGTTACAGCCTTATTTGTGGACTTAAGGAGGACAGCAGGATTCATGGAGCCAAACTCCAAAGCTCACTTGTACATCAGAGAGATACAACTGGGGATGAGTCAATATCAGAAGGAAAATAAATTGCTTCTCCCACCACTCAAAGTGCCAAAAGGGACAGTCAGGAAAGCATCATTGCATCAGGGCTTTGAGAAAGGTGAACTCAATCCCTTTCATTAAAAGGCTCAGGGAAATAACTAACCTTCATCCAAGTGAGTAGGCAGCTGCAACGCAGAGCCCTTTCTCCTCAAGGACAAAGTTTAATTATTCTTTCAGAAGTGCAAACTCCTTCAAGGAGTCCTCTTTGTCCTTATTTTGTTTTAGCCAGAAGTTGTGAGGTTCTAAATGCCCCATGTGTCTCCTGGAATCTCTGCTTGCAGCAGCACTGAAGGAGGCTTTGAGAGGAGTTCAAGGTAGAGCTCAGCCTGGAAGACACATCTCACCTGTGTCAGCTTCCCCCTCACAGGTGTGACATGAGAGAGTCACAGCAAACCCTGCAGGTGCAAGGTGCAGAAGCTGAGAAGGGCAGCTGTGTCCTGACTGCTCTTTGGGTAGTGCTCTCTCCACTCTTCCATGAGAGGTTACCATGCTCAGCCCAGGTTGGGCACAGCCTAGACACAGCCTGAGGCCAGAGCCTGTACAGGTGCTCCCTCCATGCACAGCAACATGAGCAGGTGCCACGAGGTCCTCAGCCATGGAACACCCTTGGTTTTGGTAGCAATTCCCACTGTGATTCCCCTGGCCTGCAAAACAGCCAGACATGCATCCATACCCCAGCTGTACAGCACTGCCAAATCTCAGCACCAAATACCCCAGCAGCAAAGCTTGTCCCATGGCACCATGCTGGAAATCTGGCCACAACCTCGGGGACAGTGCAAAATGCTGCTGTAGTGACATTGCAATTCATGGCCTCGAGGGAGCCTTCCCACCAGGCACAGACAGCACCAGGATGGGGCTGGTATTTGCCCTGTGGTGCTGTGAGTCAGGCTATGACCCACAAGCTTCTGCATCTACAGGAAAACACCCTCCAGCACCACAACACAAACTGATTGCATCAGGCAGAGCCCTTGGAAAGCATCTAGGAAGAAACAGGAGCCCACCACTGTCACTTCTAGAGGTTGCTGTCCACGAACAGCATGACCACGTGAACTGCTTTTCCAGGCTTCTTCCAGCACAAGATGACAAAAGCAGGCTCACTCCTCCCATTTTATTGGGCAGAGCAGCAGTCTGAGCATGCAGGAGAGCAAGGGAAGAGCCTTCCCTGGTGCAATATCCCTGACCTCTGCAGGTGTCCCTGTGTGACCAGCACTGCAGCTTCCATCACATTCTATGGTTCTTTGAAACCTGCTTGACCCCACAGAGGCAGGAGCAGCATAACAGCTTACAAGCTCAGAGACACTTCTGCTGGTGTGAATATCCATTCCCCGGGAAATCAATGTATTTACAGCCCTAATTTAAACTGCTATAAGCACTATCACTAAAAACATATTTGCGTTATTATCACTGCACTGTGCAGTTAATTGCTATACAAATATTTGTGCTGCCCACGTTCATCACAAGGGCTGCTGCTGCCTCCGGGTGAACTTACTCAAAATCTGATGTGTTTTCCCAAGACTGGAAATCTTAAAGGAGATGTGTCTATTTTAATGCTCAGAGAAACACTGATCCAAAATTCCTTTCCACTGAAGTGGATCCAGAGCAACAGAGGACCATTTACTTCAGAGGAAAACATGATGGAGCAAGATTTCCCAGGCTGTATTTTTGGACCAAGAAGTCAGGCTGAACTTACCTTTCCTCTTTTCAGCTCATTGTGACTTATTTAGATTTATCACCAGTCTCTCCTACTCTCCTCTCTCTCTCTCTCCCCCGTCTCTTTTTTAATTAAGCCACTGAGGCCTTGTTTTCAGAAACCGTCTAGATCCCAACAGAAGCTTTTAAGTCTCAGACATCAAATGGCAGGCAGTTTACTATAGTTAATTATGGTAATTTTTGCTTAGTAGTAGCTTCCCTCTAAAGAGTCAAAACTACTTAGAAAAAGCCCTAGCCTCAGGCATGAATTTCTAAGAACATATTTTTTGTCATTCATTATTTTACAAAGTTAAGTAGCAGCAGAAAGTTAAAACCCAGAAGGGAAAAAAGAGCTGACAAAAAGAATAAGCTTTTGGGGTCTATACATCATCCCATGACACATAACCAGATAATGTTTGCCTTTTGCAGGCATCAGGCACTGCTGTGCTGAGCTGTGGCATGGGGTCTGTGTCTCTCACAGTGTCCCAGCCCTCTACCACAGCTGTGTTCAGCTGGAAAGGTTGCCCTGCATTGCACAGAAGGACAGACAGCCCTCTGGCCAGCCCCAGAAATGATCCACCACAAAGAGGATGGACTTGATTGATGCAGGGATGCAGGGTTCTTGCACAGGGAAAAGAGACACGAGCCAAACAGGGAGGAATTAAGGGCTACTTTCCCAGTGTCTTGACAAACCATCACCTCGCTGCCTGCAGATTACTCAGTCTTACATGGGCTAAATACCTTGATTTCTGCCCCTGCTTTTTCTGTTGCAAATCAAGAATATTAACCTCTGCCTGTTTTCCAGGATTTCCTTCTCGTTTCCCATAGGAAAAAAAAAAATAAAACCTTTTTGAAGAGAATTTTGCCACCTGGAGAGGAGAGGAAAACAGAAGGAGAACTGACAGTTTGCCTTTGATTCCTATGGCTACAGAGTCTGGCCAGATAATCTGGGGCTTTAATACAGAGATTCTTTCTTTTATGAAGGGTCTGAAAAGGTGGTGCTTTTATCAATCACAAAACTATGTAATCTTCAGGTCTGCTTTGCTACTGCTGAGTTTGTTTCATCTTCAGACTCCTTTAGGCATTTAGCATTTCATCTGGGAATCTAGAAACCGCTGGGAGCAGTTGAAGTCAAACTTTCAAATATTTATATTTGATGGGTCCAGAGGTAGGCACAAGAATGTAAAATACAAGTTCAGAGCTTCCTGCATAACCCATCTCAGCACTGGAGGAGGGGAGGAGGGGAAAATATATGTGTATTCTAATTTAATCAAAAACAAGTATCCAAGTAATCACTATGGTCCTTTCCAGAAGTTCTCATTCTGTGTATGTTGCAGCTGTTTGTTTGCCAAGTGGTTTGAGCAGCTTAATCATTGTTTAGTGTAAAAGAAAGTAATTGATTTTTGAATTTACACTGAGACATTGCACAGCACTGAGAAGATTGCCCAGATTTCTAAAAACATCTTTTAAATAGTTTGTCTTTTTCAGCAAAGTAGATCTAGATCTCTGCCTACTTTCAGACTATGAAATTCTGGCTCTCATCAAGCTTCTTTCTATGCAAACATGACTAGGTTTCAGCTCAAATATATCTGGTGCTTTAGGCCAAACCTAATGCACAAGGTTAGATGGCCCCATGGTCCCTTCCAGCCCTATTCTGTACAGTCCTGGAACAAACACTAGGCTTGTCTGTCCTCTCACCCCCCTTCCTTGAATGCTACAATCAATCTAGAGGGCCACCAAGCAGTGGACAAGAATTTGGCATTGGGACTCAGAGCTCCATCAAAGCCCTTCAGTGTCCATGTGGTTTCACACCCTGCAGCCACACCAGGCCATGGTTACAGCTTGAGGGCTCACGCCAGGCATTGGAGGCTGTGGGACAATGGACAGGCTGGTGTGCTTTATGGATTTGTGACACTAAGAGAAAAGGAGCAGTGGAAAAGATGCCAGCTGGCAGGGATGAAGGTGAAGAGCTCCATTTCCCAGGCCACACAATTCCACCGCCCAAGCTGAGACCTTTTCTTACAGCAGTCTGAAATGGCTGTGCCATTTCCCTCCTGTGACAATTAGGGAGACCAGCCAGCCCCTTCAAGAAAACATAAGGACAACTCCTGGAATAGTAGCTGTGGTAGGACCAGCTGAGGTAGAGGGAAAACAACCATCTCTCCATGGTAAACTGCAAAACCCATCTAACTCCCAGGAGCAAAGCCCAAGGATCCTTTGTTTGTGATCCCTCATACCTCATAGTTTGCTCTGCTTTCCCAGGACAGAGTATGTCTCCTGTCACACTCCTTTACAACAGATTTTCAGAGTTTTAAACACCCCATCCCCGCCCCACTAAAGAAAAAAAAAATAGGCCAAGCCCTACAGGTAAGCACAACAATCAAAACTACAAGAAAAGTTTCACTTCATTAACTTTCACTGCATTAACCATGTGGTAAACACGGGGTTGCAACAAGGGAGCAGTGGGAAAACCTCAGATAGCCTAAAAGTCACCCTTGGAGAAACCCACAGGGCTCAGATGTACTCACTTCTGTGAATTCATACAGGATGAGAGTAATTCCTGCAGTACCATTTCTCACATTACACTTCAAATCTTCCACTTCAGAATTGGAAGATTAGAGGACATAAAAAAACGCCCATGTCATGCTAATACCTATCTCTTAAATAGATCAAGGAACTTTATATAGAATAGCTCAAAGAGAGTGATAACAAGGTCCAAGCCTGTGCTGGAGAAATCTCAAAGCACTGTGTAGAGACATTTTTCCTCCGAGGTCAGCATGCACACCAGGAATTTCAGTTCACTCTCCCTGTTTTTGTTTCTCAAATTCTGCAGTGCTCATTCAAGAGCAGCTGATGCAACATCCAATTGAAACTTTGTTCACTCTCCTCACAACCTGCCCCATTGCTGCCTGTGGCTTTAATAACCAACACACAAAAGACGACAGGACTTGGCCTTTGCTTTCTAGGTTGCCATCAAAAATCCCTCCTCTGTCATTAACCAGGCCCCTCCTTCATGCCACTGCCAAGCAGAGCATGGGTTTCTTCTTACTGATTAACCCAAACTAAAGGAACTGCCTCCTGTTTCCCACAGCTGAGACCAAAAATATGGCAAGTCAGGGCAATATTTCCCTTTCTCTATCCTTTCATTAATGCCATTACAGTCTTTCTAACTAAAACATGCCCCTTGGGTCCAGGGAAAAGGATTTCCATGTGGCCCAGTTCATAACATGCATTGGGGCTGGAGATACAAAGACAGAAGTAATATCACTATACTGGTGAAATCAGTGTTTTGTGGGAGTGTGTTTGGCTGTCCCCACATCACACAGTTCTGCAAGGCCTTGCAAATGGACGCCTAAAAGCCCCTGGGTTTGTGTGCAGCTGAAGTCATTTGTCCACAGAGAAAGGAGAGCCCTCTTCTGAAACAAACAAACAAACCACCACCAACAAACCAGCAGAACAAGGAAAGAGAAAAAGGTTTAAATGCGTGGAGAAGTGAACCACTTACCTCTTTTCTTCCTGCTTAGCATCTGTTCAGACCAAGCCTCCAACCCTCCCACACAGGTACAAAGGAGTCACCTGTTCCTCTGCCCATCAGCAGCCAAAATTTTGCTTGAAGATTGCCCTCAGCACAGCACACTTGGACCAGCCAGCAGCTAATGCCATCACACAGCCCTGTCCCAGGAAACAAGTCTGGGAGGGGAAAACTCGATTCACTTGCCAAACACAGTGAGCTACAGGCACCAATATCACTGTTTCACTATTGCTGCCTTTTCATCAGCTGCCTCAGCTCTGTTTAGGGTCAGGCTCCCCTCACCCCACACCTTGGTAATACCGTGGCTTTTATGGCCAGACCTGAATCATTGGTGTTCATAAAGCAACCCCAAGGAGTGTTTGGTCAATTGAGAGCAATTACCCTGTACTGTGCTCCAAGTTTGGAGCAGGAGCAAGTAAATGTTGGTCAAATCACTTGAACTTTCCACATCTTCTTCAATGATCTTTCAAGTGATACTGATAATATCTCATTAAGTCACAGTAAGGCTTAGTTAATTATTTTAATGCACACGAAGATTTCTAGGTATTTGTTACATGCACACACATAGGCAAACTGTACTTCTTAAGTGCCCGCCCTTGACTGAGTACATCTTGGGGTCTCTAGCAACAGGCACGTGGTTAGAAAGAAGGAAAGTACCAAAAGTTATCTGTGGACAGATGGCAAAGCCTCCCCAGCCTCACAGGTACCTGTCCTGTATTTGTGAAGTACCCTGTCCATTTCTAATCACTGACTGCCCAGCCTACAAACAAGAGCTTCCTGTATCAAAGCAGCAAGATGAGCTCCTCCATAATCAAAATTAACCAATTATGTTGTGCAACAGCTTATTCATTTTGATATACATAACTAAATAATTATTGCAAGTGTATGCAAAAGAGGCTCTAGCTTAATAGGCTCCCTATTTTGTTTGTTTTTGACCAGAACGATTGCCTATGAAGAAAAATCAGAGAGCTTTAGGCAGTTTTTATTGTTAAAAAACACAGTTTGTGGTGAGAAAGGAATTTGCAGTGGGAAAAAGAAGTCTCATTTGAATAACAAAACAATTTTTGTTGATTTCATTGTTGTTTATGAGCTATTTAAGCCCAGGGGTGGGTAGAAAAGGGGAAATAAGAGGAATTTACTGACAAACATTTTTTAAACAGATAGCACCAATGACAAAAATCCCATTTTGAGTTTGAGCAGTGAGTAGCACATCAGAGAGTTTCTAGGAAGGAAATTTAAGAGAACTTACTGAGACATGAAAACATTGAAAAAAGTAGTATTTATTTTTCAAAATAAACACAAAAAAACATTTCCTTTTCCTTTGATCTCTTACATCTTTTAATTTATTCAGCCAAACATTATCACTGTTATAAAGGTTTGGAAAACAAGATGGCATTTATCTTCCTCCCTTCCAGTCACAGCAAGCAGTTTCCAGTGCAGAGCTGGAAGCTCGTGAGACACCCCTGGGAGCCCAGCAAACCCCATCCCCTCCTGCCCCCTGAGCCTGGAGAGGGTGGGAGATGAGCTCTGCAGCCCAACTACAAATGGAGAAAGAGGAACCTGCAGTCCTGGAACCTGCAGGCTGGAGAAGCACACAGGGAAAGGAGGCAGCAGTGCCTGCACATCACGCTGCCTTGCAGAGTAGAGACCTCTGAGAGTGGGACATCAGTACTGTCACTGACACATCTGAGAATAAATAAGAACCAGGCACTGCTCACACAGATCAGTTTTCTGTGCTACCACGAATCTGTTGCTTAAAATCCGTCCAGGTTCAATCACTGCATTTTGCTTTGCTGTAAGAGTTCCCTTAAGTAACTTTCCCTCACTGTATGTGAAATAGCTTTGAGACCAGCTCAATTTCTATCTTTTGGCTACATATAAAACATTCCCAGTTTAACTGCACAACATCCATAGCATGAAACAAGCTGGGCTCCTAAAGGTCACAGGTTTCAATGCAGAGCAACTCCTCATACACAAGAGAGGAAGAGACCAGTGTCACCTCCATCACTTGTAAACAGATAGAGCCAGCCATGGAGGTCAACAGTGAAAAAGCACAAGGCAAAAAAACACAGGTGGTGTGGCATTTTTCACGGAAATGTGTGTGCACAGAGGTCCTCGAATTGGAAAGTTTCTCATAGTTTTAGAAAAATAAAATGTCCCTTTTATCCTCTGGGAAGTTAGTCCTACTAATGCTCACTTTTATGTTTTGGGGTTTTTCTGGTTTGGGGGTATTTTTTTAAACTAATAAAATTACTTACTGAGACATTTCACATGATATATTCGCAATATTTAAATTACAAAGACCTATCATCCTTGACAGGCATATTCAACATGTTTTGATATAAAAATTAAAGAAAAAAAGGAAGATAATTCTTTATATAGAAAGGGGAAAACGTATTTCAGATAATTGCTTCACAAGTGATGACTTGTTATAAATGGATCAGTGCTTTCCTGCAAAGAAATACCCAAAGATATTCCTAATTAGCAGTAAGCTAATTACCACAAAGCCTCCTGTGTTCGGCTGTGACATGCTAAATCACCCCCGCTTGCAGTTTCTAGAGCTTCACAAAAGCCAGAAGTGGGAAGAAGGAGCCGTGAGAGGAGTCGGTGCTGCTCTCCTGGGAACAGGCTGCAGCTCCCACCGCTCTGACAGCACGTCCTGGTGGGACCTTACACCCTCACTCCCTGCCAGCCCTCCCTCCAGGCCAGTTCCACCCCTTCACCCTCACGGTCTGTGCCCACCACTGCTCTTTTCTCACACCTATTCACCATTGTTTCCCCTGTCCCGGTCTGACCTGCTGCAAGCCTGGGTATTCCAACCACACAAGGTAGACAGAGCCTTTCCTTAAAAGTTTTTCTGGCCTGCCCATCAAGTGAGGCACAAGGTGCCCACAGTGAGACAAGGGCATTGCTTCTTGCACACAGGTAGGTGTTTTATCCAGGGGAAAAGAAGAAACAGCATTTAGTGTGCAACATTTGTTTTGAGTTGGCTGTTTGGTATTTTCCCTAAATATTAACAGA
Source organism: Chaetops frenatus (assembly GCA_013400775.1). Classification (NCBI taxonomy): domain Eukaryota; kingdom Metazoa; phylum Chordata; class Aves; order Passeriformes; family Picathartidae; genus Chaetops; species Chaetops frenatus. Next base: position 301,798 of record VZTR01007150.1, on the reverse strand, counting down.
AGTTCCCAAAGAAGCAAGCAAAGAAAACCAATTTCCTTTCCATTTTCAAACACTGAGGTATCCCCATTAAACCCTATCCTAATCTCCACAACCTGCAAGAGAGAAAACAAGGTGATGAAAAAGACAGGAAACGAACCTGGAAAAGTTGTAAAAATCAAAATGTTTGAAGTTCTGCATTTGAAATGATATTTGTGTGTGTGTGTGTGTTTTTTTGTTGTTGTGTTGTTTTGTTTTGGGTTTTTTGTGGGGGTTGGGGTTGGTGGTTGGTTTTTTTTTGTTTTGTTTTGTTTTGTTTGTTTGGGGTTTTTTTTGTTTGGTTTGGTTTGGGGGTTTTTTTTTGTTTTTTTTTTTTTTAAGGTAGAAACAAACTGGATTTGACTTTGTTAAAAAAACAGCAGGATATTTCAGTGGAGACAAAAATCTGCATCATGGCTATTTCTCTTCTGTGCTCGAGCTCGGGTTCAGTATTTCTTCTCCTTGCCCTCTTTGGCTCTGGAGTCACTCAGCTCAGGGTATGCAGCCAGAGCAGCTGGCTGTGCAGAGCTCTCCCGGCCTGACTCCCCGGTATGAAGCAGGATTGTCAGGAGGTTCCCCAAATGGTCTTCTGGGGAATCCCAGATTCTCCAGATCACCAGGAGGTGGCACTGGCAAAGGCACTGGCCCAGCTCCGTGGAGTGGAGCACCCCGAGCCCCTGTTCCTCCCGGGAACGCTGTGGGAACTCCGGGCCCTGGCCCGGCCCCCGTGCCTGCGGCTCTGGTGGAGAAAGGAACTGCAGAGTGAGCTGCCCCAGAGGCTGATTCACAGAAAGAGCTTTATTTAGCCCCTCTGAATCACCCTGCAGAGGAGATGGCTGCTCTCTGACTGCAAAAGGAACTGGAAAGATTAGCAGAAAGTTCTCCTCTGTGAATCCTCATCCCCAGTGTCTCACAAAGTCCGTTTCAGGGATTAACCACACGGCCCAAATCTTAAACTGTTGCTGCAAGCGCTATCAAGCAAACAGAACAAAAATAGCTGGGACAGAGCAGAGAGTAGCAGGACCCACTTTTGTTTGCGCTACACACCATCCCAGATAAAACATCTTCAAAATCAGGCCCCAAAAGCCACCTTGGGACCAGGGTGAGCCCAAGGCTCCATTGGAAGCTCAAGGACAAGCTCAGCCATGACCCTGATATGCAGCAGCACCAAGGCTTCCAGAGGCAGGGAGTGACCCCACAGCCTTCCAAGTCAGCCCTGTACCCTTCTAAAAACCCACACAAAGTCATGGATCATTTGTCTTACTGCTTTATGAAAAGGATTGTGAGCCATTATTAAATCACAGAGACAAGCTTAGAAGGGAGAATAAGGTTCCCATACTCCAGCTCTCAGAACAGACTCACACATCCAGAACATCTCCTTGCCGAAAGAAAAAAGCTTGATAAGGATGTTAGTGGCTGGGACAGGGACTCAGAAGAGCTCTCTGTGTTTTAGTTTTATTTCCTGGAAATTTGCTAAGGGGTTCTTTTGGGCTGATAAACTTCAAGGATGGGGTCTACGTGCTCACACTGTGGGCCAGTCTGTCTGCACCTCACCTTGTTTGCATCCTCCTCCACAACATCTTAAGCTTGGCACATTTGAAAAAAGTGGTGAAGGAAATCTGCTCTCTGCCCTTACCAGAGCAGTTGTGGCTGCAGATATCACTGCCTCACAAAGCTGGTGCTCATCTACAACAGACACATCCAGAGGGAAAGGGGCTTTGCTCCTTAGGGATGGGCAGGTCAGTCCCCTCATTCCCTCTGCATTTCTATGGGCCAAGAAATTGCCACAAGGCTGCTCAAGGCTGGTGTGGGGGGCACAGCCTCGTCCTCTGCCCAGGGGAGAACAAGGAGAAGCACAGGTGCTACTGTCAGTGCTCCACAGGGAGCCAGAATTCCTCATCCATGACAGCATTTACCCACTCATGGCAGCAGCTAGGATCAGGGCTCTGTTGTGCAATGAAAGCACAAGGCAGACTCTGACACCACATTGTCTCCATCAGGGTTAGTCCAGGTTTTATTGATCTGAGAGGTATTTGTGGGGACTGATCCACAGCTGCAAATCCAAGCCCAGAATTTAAGTTTTTGGGATCCCCCTCCATGCCTTGTGTCTGTGTGTGTTCTTTGTTGTGTCACACTGAGACACAATGGGCAGCAGTTGCCATCACAAAAATGCCACTGGACTAAACAAATTCCATTCAGAAGCTGTGCCACAGGCTCCACCACATGATCTGAAACAATCCTGTGCATCAAATCCCATTGTTTTTACCGGTTTTACTTATTGCAAATGTTTGGAAGTGTAAAACAATCTGAAAAAGTGAATGTTTTTCAGATCAGACACTGCTCATTGCAGAACATTACAGCTCCTAAATTATTAATAGTAAAAAATGAGGTGTCCCAGAGCTGCTCATTTCTGGATGAGGGAGAGTAGGAGGGGGGTGAGAAGAAAGTATTGTGCTATGACAGGTTATTTTTATCCAGTGTTTCTATGCTTCTGTCATTAGCTAATTGATGACACAGCCTGTTTAATATTATGTCTGCCTTTGGTATTTATAGCTCACCAATTACTGTAGTATCTAGGTGCTACTAACAAGCTGCTCTTGGATGAATTTGGACGCTCATGGGTGGATTCTTTGGCACAAGCAAGTGAAATTCCCTTGAAGTCAGATGCTTCATACTAGCCAAGGATATATTGACCAGCTCATTTAATCATGTGTGGTGATGCTAGATCCCAGTTTATCCATTACTGGGACGCAGCAACATCAGGAACAAGGCACCACATTGCATAGTGCAACAGCAGCCACCCCCAGGCACCTTCAGCACTTCTCCTGCACTTGTCACCAGAGGTGTCTGAGACACAAATCTGCAGTGAGAGACCTCTGAATATCATCATTTCCTTGAGCAGCCCCCAGAGCACTCAAACCAAATTTTCAGATATTTGATCCAAACATCAAATCCCTGAGAAAGGCAGAGAAGAGGGGCCAATTTCCGGGCAGATTTCCAAATTAAATACCTCACAAATATCAATGAGATCTTTTTAGTGGAATTCACATCACTGAGCCATGGCATCATAAGTTGTGTGAGGCTTTGCACTTGTGGCAGATGGCACTGACCTTTGGGCAGTGCTGCTGAGAGAAAAGTGGTACTATCTACACTCAGAGCAACATTGGAATGTCAAAACTGCTCTCAACTCCGACAGACAAACACCAAACCACTCAATTTGACCTTTGTCCAGAACCTCTCATTGCTACAGTACATTAGCAGGGGAAAGAAATGTCTCAGACATATTAATTTCTCTTTCTACCACCTACCCTACCGCTTCCACCTGATGATGACACATTCACAGCTCCGAGGACACCATATTCACAAATAACTTCCTGTTTGAGATGCAGGTCCCTTGGGCTCTGAGCCATCAGCAGGTCCTGATGGTTTGTGGGACTCAGTAGCACAAGGATTTAACAATTCAAGACCCATCAGGAAGGAGGCCCAGACAAGAGCCTACCTTCTTCCAAGTACTACAGGTGCCATGCACAGGACTGGTTACCTGCAGTAGAATGGCAATTTTCTGTAGTTGTAAACAACGTTGGTGCCCATGTATTTCATTCCTGCCTTTACTGAGTAAATCTGAGGAATAATGAAACCTGTGGAGAACATTTGAACTTTTATTGTACTGGGTAAAAGCTATATAACATTAACAAATCAAAAAGCATTACTTCCCGAATAGCAAAATGCCAGGCCATTTACATTAGCCATGCTCAGATTCCTGCTGTGATTGGTGTGTAATTGTCCATCAGCAAGGAACAATCTCTCAAAATTAGTGCTTGTCACAGAGCTCCAGACTGCCTAGAGCTGCACTTACCAGGGCCTGTAGCCTGAAAGGCAGAGAAATCTGCTTTTAACCCCAAATGAAAGAACAGCCTTTCCCATGCATTCTCTCCGTAGCTGCCCCCTGCCTCCTTTTATGAGGGAAAGTAGTTTTAAGAAAAAATTAAAAATAAAAAAATCTTTCTTTCATAGTTCTGGCATGTTGTGAAACAGCTTCACGTGACCCACAGATTGCTGCCCCCACAAGATCCATGGGGACTCCAGGCACTTGTGTATCCTGGTAGAGCATTACATCACAGTACAATGCTGCACACACTGCAGGGAAGAGACAAGTCATGAGACAGCACTGAGGCTCAATGGCAGCTGAAGGGGACATTCCCTTCCTACCACCAAGCCAGTCCCTCAAGGCACCCAGTGTCACAAAGCCTAGTCTGGCCAGGATGTTCCCTATCAGAAGCAAACACTTCAGCACCAAGGAATTAGCTGCTGCTACTCCTTTTCCCCCACTTCTAGCCAGAAATTTTTGTCATGGAGCTGAGAGCACCTTGCTGTTGCAAGTTTTGTTAAAATAAGCACTTGAAGGGTTTCAGTTTCAACAAGCTGACACATTCTGCCAAAATGCGTTTAGTTAGAAAACTCCCAACCAGCTGTGATAGCAAACTTTCTTTGAATTTTCTTTTTCATTCATAAAGACTGTCAGTATTTTTAAGTCAGAAAGTGTCTGAGAAAAGTTTATATGCCTCTAAAATATCTTCCTTTAGTGGCAGCTCCCCAATAGGAAAAACAATAGCCTTAATTTTAAAAGGGAAAGGGAAAGGCTGAAGAAATATCAGTGGAGAAGATTAGGTAGACTGGTGAGAAAAAGAGCACAATTAGTTCCTGTCAACACCCAAATGATTTCTGTGGGATTCCAGCTAAGCCAGTGATGGAGCAACAGTGTCTGTCTGTGGAGAGTGTAGCTTTGTCCCTCTTCATACTCCAGCACACAGCCAGTGGCAGAGCATCGTCCCCACAATTTTCCCACCTCTCAGGTTGCTCTGTTTCATGCCTTATTTTCCCTGGCTCTTATTCCCCTTTAAGTTTTCCTGGTCTTTAAGAGCACACAAACATTTGGGGGGCTGTTCAGAAGCTTACAAGCCTCCCACAAGTACCCAGAATAAACTAATCTCTAGCAATTAGATGGAGACATTTTGCTGCTTTCAGTTGGTTGCAGAAGGAAGCAGAGGAGTGGTTCTGCTTTCTCTCTGCACTTATATCACAGAAACAGCAATTATCAGCAGAGGAATTGGCACAACAGATCAAAACAGGAGCCTGAATAGTCTCTACCCGGGCAGACTTTTCAGGTGGAGCAAATCAAAGTAAAGGGCAAGGTCCTGGAGCAGTCATTTGCTTTAGCAGCTCAGTATTAATCTGTCAGCAGCTCCCCTCCAGGACACGAAAGAGAACGAAGCCAGAAGAAGCAGGGACCCTCTCGCAGCATGCTCCCCTCCCAGCAGGGCACACAAGGTCGCAGTCCTCTGTGCACGTAGGGCTGAGCACGGTGCAAGGAGCTGAGAGCACGTCCCCGGCACTACAAGGCAACGGGGAGCAGCCTCTGACCCAGACAGGGACGGGAAGGCAGCTGCTGCACAGGAGGCAGCTATTTTCTTTCCCAGCACGCAGCCCTTCCTCAGCCATTCCCCGCCTGCCACGATCGCCGCACTCAGGCTCCCCGTGATGAGCCCTGTCTCATCTTTAACACCAAAAGCAGCACCACGGGCACTGACTGCAGGAGCAGAGGGATCAGCATCTGCCCTGAGCCTGGAGAAAGGCAGATTTGCCATGGCATCATTCCCCTCTGCTTGTGCACTGAGTGTCTCTCACTCCTCCTGCAGCCCTGGGTCTCAGGGTGCTCCTGCAACCTTCCATGAGCCATTCTCCAGAATGTGCCAACTCCAGAGCAGCCACAGCAAGGGACTGAGCATCTCCTGTGTTGCAACCTTTTGACCACGTTGGGCAAGGAAGGATCCTGCCAGGGCTGCAGTGACCAGTTCACCCAATGTGTGCATAGCAACCTCACCATAAAGCTCATGATCTTCCTGGGCTCAGGGTGCTTTGTTTAGAAAGCACTATTCATCACCTCTATCCAAATCATGCTTCCAGGTGGATGTGCAGGGCAGGACATGAGAAAGGACAGCCCAGCTGCACCAAATCAGGAGGAGGAGAAGAAAAAAAACCAGAACTGAGCACTACAGGGTTTACTTCAGTCTCATAAGGGTTAAAAAAATCCCCTTGAGCTGAATGAGACGTTTGGAAGAGTTGAACAGTGATGTCCTGACACACCTTGGCACTGTTTGATACAGGATGGATGGAGAAGAGCTCCCCCATGGGAGGTACAAGGCTGCTCCCCACCATCTGCCCCAGCTCCTGGACTTTTTCTGACTCAGGACACTGGGCAGGAAGGCCACCCCTTACATTACAACACCCCAATTCCCTGCTCTGGCCAGCACCCTTCTGTGCTGGAGTTTACAGCAGTGCAAGTCTGCAGAGATGAGCTGACACCAGCACCAGCATCCTTCCCTGCCTGCAGTTCCTTTGCTCTACACTTTGCACAGCCCAGACAACCCAATACAGCAACAGGAACCTGAGCTAGATAAATGGCCAAGCTATTTCTCAGGATTAATCATCCTTAGATAAGTTGCATGAGACTGCCACAGCCTCCACGGTTGGTGAGGTATTTGCTGTCTCAACTCATTGGGAGTCAGGAAAATGAAGCAGCTGTGTGAAGTATCCCATTACTTAGACAGTTTGTACTGAACCTGAAGTACCTCACAGGGAGACAGCCAAGAATTCATCCTTCTGTTTTAATAGTCCTGCCCCTCATCATCGTGTAGGAGTCTGAAAAATTACAATAAAAATCCTCTACAAAGACAGCAAAAGTGTCCATTACTGCCCTATGCAAATTCACTGTTTCCAGTGGAGAAGCAATCACACATAATTTTTTTTATGTGACCTTTAGCTATAAAATAGATTTTGCCCAGGGTTATGTCAGCAGCATGTCCAATTCCTTGCACAGATATTCCATTCGAGGGATGCACAGGCAGAGGAGGTTAACTCTGCTAAATTCATCACACCAGAGAAGCTGAAGGAGACAGGATTGAGACAGACAAAACTCCAAGGATATTCAGTGCAGTGCCTGAATATTTATCTCAGTTATAGGAGGGGAGAGCCAGCAAATCTGCAGGACTGCAGTTCTTGGAACAGGTCAGCTCCTTCCCTGCACTGGGGCTTTCTGGGGATACTGGAGCAGCAGGAATCTGAGACTAGAGATGCTAAGCTGAGTGCAATCACTCAAACTTTTCTAATTTACTTTGGTGCAGTTTGCCCCACTCTGAGCTGCTGAGCTTGGAAGGGGAGAGCGGGCCAGAAAAGAGCCTGCACTTTCGATTTCCAGACCAAAGAAGTTTGATGCAAACTTCAAACAAGCACATCATCACATCCACCACCAGTCTGCATTTCATCCACCAGAAGGAAAAAACAAAGTAATAAAATAACTTTCAGCTTGAGAGAAGCTTCCAGAAACCTCCCAGAAAATAACTCCAGTAGGGATGGAGCACCAAGCCCACCAGGGGCACCTGAACAAGGAAACCCTTAAGAGCTGGTGCACAGCCAGCCCCCAAACACAGGGCTGAGACAACCCTACCTTGCAAGGGTCAGTGAAATTCCACCCCTTACAGCAGCACTGCCTCTCACCATCTCTCCAGTCACACTACAAAGACACAAAGCCACCTGCCTACTGCTTAAATACCTCTTCATCACATCCCTTTCCCTGTCCCTGCTGCTCCTCTCTGCTCTCCTACCCCTGCCCTCTCCTCCCCCACCTGACACCACCCCATTTTCTCTCTTCCCCTCAAACCTGCAGCTTCCACACATTTTGGTGTACATTAAGGATAAAAGTACCAGAAAACAAGGATTTCTAAAAACATCTTTTACAGGAGGAGGAGAAGGGTGTGACTCCTGCAAGGGAACAGGGGAAAGAAGAGAAGAAATAAAACCAGCCTCCTACCCTTACAGAGGGGTGCACACAGCCAGTGACAGCAGGGCTTCCACAACAACTTACACTGCATCAAAGTACAACAATTACATTATTGGCTAAAAATCTGTGTTTACTTTTAGCACAGATGATAACTGCTGCCAGCCACATTTATCTCCCCACAAATCAGATGTTAGTGATGATGCAGCAGCTCAGCCCACAGAACATTTGTTGGGGTGGTGTCTGCATGGGAGGGAGCAGAAGGCTATAGAGGAGGAGGTGGGGGACCAAGCCCAGGGCCCCTCTGTACATGCACAGCTGGACCTGCAGCCCTGGCTCCTGCCACAGGCTCTGGTATTCTATTGCTGCTTATCCATGCTCCCACAGCTCTGCCCTTCCCCTCTCTTTCACTGAACCCTCCACATCTGGGCCTGAGCCACCCTTACAGCCACCCACACAGCCCATTTGGATCTGTCTCAGTAGACAGGAGCCAAATACTTTTGCCATCTGCTTTAAAACTGGTGCCAAGCTGACCTTGTGTCAAGCACCCAATCCAGGCTGGAAGTTCACAACCCCTACAGGCTGATGCAGTTAGCCCTGTACCCTGTATATTCCAGGGAATCTTGGCAGCAGACAATGTGAGCCTTCCTGTCTTAAATATGTGCTGTGCATAGGTCCATCACCAACACGATTATCTTCTAAGTATTTATGTCATTTGCTGCAGTACTCCTCAATAAATCACACTGCAGCATCAATATCAAACCATAAGGAAAGATCGTTTTATACAGTAAAGCACTGCTTTAAAATTGCTTATGACTGCTGTATTAAAAAATAATAATAAAAATAAAACCTACTCATAGTTCCAAAACAGTGATGACTTCACCTTTAAAAATGATTTAGATATTAAAGAAAAAAACAGCCCCAGAGTGGATAATTGCAAAAATGCAACAAAATGAAACTAAAATTAAGAAGAAAATGGGAAAATATATCTTCAGCTCTGTAAATCAGAGCTTTCCCATCCTAAACACACAGCAGTGCTGAGGAGCAGCATGTTGGCATAGCTGTGCTGTTTTCCTTGTGCTCTTAACACACTTTTGGTTAAATTAAGAAAAGTGACATTCAGAGTAAATTCATGTTATGCCCCTGCCCAAGCAGGCAGGGAGGAGAAACCCTGTCAGCAGCAATTTGGTGCAGTCATTTCTCACCCAAGAGTAATGTGGTCCTGGGTGCCTTGAAGTCCCCCGTTGTCATCACTGATCCTCAGGCAAGAATCAGGGAAATATGCACTCCAGAACTAGGGAAGAGCCTGAACTGGCACAGCAGCTCTCATGTGAGAGAGTTTAGGACTCACTAATGTCATTTCTTTAATGATAAAAAAATGATGCTGTTCACTTCAAGAACAACTCCTCTGTTATTTCCCATACCATAATATCTGGCTACATGTAGTGCCACTTTCAATGAAGGATGGAGAGAGGACTGTCTAGGAGAGGATCACAGCATTTGTGTAACAGTAATAAAGACAATTGGTACAAAAAAGCAAACTCATTCCTACCTGCAGAGGCCTCCAAAGCAGTAAATCTGCCTCAGAATGACAGAGCAGATCCAGGAGGATGCCCCAGTACTCAAAGTCCCATCACCCACACAGGTCCTTCACAGGACCAGAGAGGCCTCCTGGCACAGAGGAGTCAGGACAACTCAGCAAAGGGCCATGTGGGATGGAGGTGTGTCCTGTGCACAGAAATCCTGTAAGCCAGAGCCCTCACCAGCACATGGTGCTCTCACAGAGAAGGGCAATGACCCTCTTCTCATCCAACTCTAAAAGCAGAGTCTTTAGAGCTCATCTGGGCACTTCAGACTTGCTTGTGCCAAGGGAAAATCTGTCCTGGTGGCTCAGTCACTGTCTGTGATCCTTTGTTCACTCTCCTTAGCACATGCTCTCCTGAGCATCATTTTAAATCATTGAGATTGTGAGGTCCTCGCAAGTCAGGCCAGTACTTCACACATGGCATAAGACTTTGCAGCCCCAGCACAAAAAAAAGATGCTCCAATGCTCCACACTGCACTAAACCTGCTGTGCACCCCTGGCCCTTCCCCTTCTCCCCCAACAAAGATCCCTGCTTAATTTTCCCACGTGCAATGCAATCATGACACTCTCACATTGCACTATAAATGAGGAACCCAATTTTGTACTGGAAACACTCTTCACCAATTTGTCAGGCCGTGGCATCTTGCAACAAACCTTTAATGAAAGTCCCGTAAAAGCTGTGACAAGAACAGCAGAATGGGCTAAGCAGTGATGGGAAGACTCTGGCAGTGTCTGAGCAGGGCTGCAGGCTCTGTGCTTGCAGGCATCAGCCCAAAACATGTGAGGCATTCCAGTGCTCCACCTGCCACCACCTGTCCCTAGAACCTCCTGCTGCCAACACTGCCATCAAATTCAGCTGTTGTACAGGTACAGGCAAAGATCTCCCTACCTAAGGGTGGCTTTACCAAGTAAAGCTTTACATAAGCTCGGGGTTAAATCAGGAGCAATCACACTGCTCCAGGTGCCCACCCAGCAATGGCAACAGCCTCCAGCAAGCAAAGCTCTCAGCCCTCCTGGTTCCAGCTGAGCTCCTCAGGCCCCTTGTAATGGTGACCAGGGCATCCATCACAGGCAGAGCCCATCCAGCACCACCACGAGTGGCGCCAGAAAGGAGCAGCAGCAGCCAAGAGCACCCCAGCAGAGCCCACAGGCCAAGGCAGAGCTGACCCTGACTCCACACAGCTCACACACACATGGCTGGATAAACAACAGGCACTGGACTGTGTCACAGGCTCAATCCTGCCTCCTCTCCAGCAGGCCTGGACAAGCAGCAAGGAAGCAGAGGTGCAGAGCCCCTCACAAAAACCCAAAGCTTGAAGAGGGGAGGGGAGAGTAGAAGAGTCTTACAGCAGCATTCAGAGGAAGAGTTCCTGAAGTTCCCAGAAAGGAGACTTGGGGATCCAGGACAAAGAAAGATGTTAAGATTATGCAAATGTTCCTCCTGTGTCTCCCAGGAGTCCATAGCTTTGCATCCCAAATTATTCCTGTTCCTCATTAGTCTCTCTCTATCCCCTGCTCACCAAGCAAGCCAAAATGTCATCCACTTCTCAAAAGCTACCACATATCACAGTGCAAACGTTTGCTCCCTCATGCTCAGTGTCTGTGCCAGAAAGACTCACTGCACCTTTCTTTCTCATTTCTTGTTTTAATTTCCCCAGATGACACTATCTGGAGGGGGGAATTGTTGCTTCTGCACAGCCTGGCTCCATGCATTCCCTCCACCTCTCAGCACCTGGAAACACACTGGGCCTTTAGAAAAGCTCCCCACCAAACCCACCTAGAAACTTCTCCCACATGGTGCCCATCATCCAAGGAAACAGGCATGGCTTGGAGAGCAACATCCTAAACTCACCAAGAAATAATTCAAAACCTCCATTGCAGCAAGGTTTAGCCCTGGGTCAGCACAAACCCATGGGCTGTGTTATCAGAGCTTCTGTGGAGCAAGACATGACCCACATGCACCAACCCACCCCAGAGAGCTCCCCATCACATGGGAGCAGGGCGGCTTCACACCCACTGCAGCCAGGGAGACCCTTCCCCAACACTCCCAGTTAGCAGAGCTCACTTGGCCCTAGAGGAAGCACCAGCTACAAGGGAAGGAGCAGCAGAGTTGCCTAAGACAGACAGCCCAGACCCCTCTGGCAGACACACCAGCCTGGGAGCAAGTCCTTGTAGAGGAGAGGCAGATTCTGCCACGCCTAAACTCTGCAAGCAAAGCAGGAACGACCAGGAAGGTGGAGCCAAGAGGCCTTTGGCAACTGCTCTGCACAGTAAATTAGGTTTAAAGGAGGGGGATGGCACAAAAGGGCCATAAATGCACCGCAGTGATCGATGCACAGCCCTGAGCTGTGGTTACAATCCCGTGATCCAGACAGCTCCATTAATCACCAGTCCACCCACTAAACTCTGCTCTGGTTCTGAGAGCAGCTTCCCTGGAAAATGGCTCATGTTTCTAGGATTGCCAGGTCTTTTTAGTTTCTTCTCTCTCTCCCTTTTTTTTTTCTTTGAATAAGAAATAAACTCCTCAAAGTCCTGATGTTTTCTTACAGCCCCCAGCCCTTTCCACCTTCCATGATGCCCTTTTTACAAGGGGTTTTCAGTCTGTCCCACTCTAAAAATAATTCTAGAGAAATTACAGAGGAGTTGTGCTTCATCTGTCTCTAAAAATGGGGTTTGTGCTCATATTATTTGTCAGTGGCATTCCATTTCCACAATTACCACTGCTGTTTTATCTCTCTCTGCCTGTAATGCTGATGAGAGAGCAGCAAACAGTGCTGGTTTTTAAGCTGAATAAGTCACTTAAATATATTTATGCCCCCAGATCACAACATAAAACATAAATCTAACCATCTCTCATGCACTCACTTGATACGAATGCTCACCATGATATCAGGCAAAGCAATCACAAGAAAAGCACAGGATGATTTGAGCTGCAGCTGCCTGCAAGTATTTGACAAGGGTATTAGATGAAAAAAATTCAAAAAAGGGATGAAGCATCTCACCTAGACATGGATTTTGTTGTGCTGATTCCAGAGGGAAAGCAGGGACTTGAAAATCTTCTTGGTAGATTTGCAGCTATGCTTGTAATATTCTAATCCACCAAGGGATTGCCCAAGGCTTGGCGTTGAAACTGGATTCTTTTCATGACAAATCAAAGAGAAAAAATGCCTGGAGCCAGGATGTTTGTTTGGTATGGGGGCCCTGGCTCAGGTTCTGCCTGCAAAGCATCTCTCAGCTGCCCTCCCCAGCTCTGTCTGTGCATCAGGGCCAGGGGGGGCCTGTCCTCATCACTGCTGGGCCAGAAGATGGGAGATAATTGGGATGATGATTGGATCCTGCACACCTGAAAGACTTCTCTGAGGGACTCTGCCATAGGGAAGAATCACCTTGTTCTTCCAGATGCCTGTCCCAGATGTGATGCAGTGTCTGAGGAGGGTTGTTTTGATGTGGTTGGTGTTGGCCTCTCTCCTTGTAGTCTTCATCTGGAATGTGCTAGAGAAGGGTGAAATACTGTTACAGACCTCACCATGTCTGATCCTAGACAAAAGCCTTTCTCCCAGCAGGCAATTAACACAACACCTTTATTCCAAATTCCCTTCTCCCTCAGCTTGAGTGCAACACGAAACCAAGCAAGATGTGAGCCATGGTGTGAAAGCCTCGTTGCCTTTCTCTTCCTTGCAGGTGCTCAGAGAGGAGAGGGATGAAGGTACCACACAGCCAGGCTGGACACAACACTTGAGCCTCTCATCCACCCTGAGGATCTCTGCTCCCAATGCTCACCTGTTCCCTGAGCAGCATTCTGCCTGCAGCACATCACTGCATGGACTGTGCTTGAAACTTAGGCATTTCCTCATGGAAACATTGAGCAGCAATCCCACTCTCTGCTGTTTTTCCAAGACTAAAATAAAAGCCACCAAAAGGTTGAATTTTTTCCCCTAGGATTGCTGACTGTCCCATCAGGCGTCTGCCAAAGGCTGTTTCCCAAGGCTGCCCTGCACTATCCCAGCCCTAGGGGAAGACTTTCCCCACACTCCACTTCATGGTTGGTTTAAATAAACTCCACTGGCTTCTCAGCAAACCTGGCCTGCCCTGGTGAGCTGGGGAAGAGGGCAGGAGAGGGGCACTCTGCAAAGGGGCCCAGCAGCCCTGCCCACTTCACCTGGGGGAATATGTCCATGCATGCACCAGGCTGAGGGCAGAGATGACAGGAGAGAATTGGGCAGTTTACAGTGTCCCCAGAGCAGGACAAAGCTGTTTTATCTGATATCAGGAGGCAGGATTGTATCATAGACCCCAATGCTCCTCTGTGCAGTGCTCAGGTGAATTTTTGTTGAATATATGACATGAAAAGTTTCAAGTTCCCATCCTCAACTCCAAAAAAAAAAAAAAAAAAAAAAAAAAANAAAAAAAAAAAAAAAAAAGAAAAGAAAAGAAAAGAAAAAAATCTCAGTGACCTGTCTTGCCCATGGTGCTCACAGAGCACTAAAGTTGGCCACTGCATCATGCTTTGCTTCTTCTCTAAAATTCCTCTCCCACCCAGACAGGGCAGGTGCCTGGATAAAGGCAGAGCTCAGTCCTGGGGTACAGCAGTGAACACCACCACTCTTCCCCCAGGCACACCCTGGGCTGTTTGAATGCATCAGGTCAGGGACTAGAGGCAGCCAGGGGCAAAGCAGGTGCAGCCCAGGGACACAAGATGGTGCTGGGGAAACCAGAACTGGCAGCACATGGAATAAAAGAAAGTGAAGAAAGCGAGGTCCCCAGCTGCAAACTTGATCAAAGCCCAGCAGAAATCTGCAGGCTGCCAGCAAAGGGAACAGGCAGGGGAGAGGCAATGGGGGGCAGAGGGCTCTGGAGTTGGCTGCCAGCTTGCACTAAAGCAGATAGCAAAGAAAAAAAATCAGTTATCCCTCAGCCTGAAGTAAATTACAAGACACATCCCTCAAGAGCACAAGGTGAAGCTCTTGATCAGACAAGCGATGCTGGCGTGTAATTCCCCTTGATATCAGCTGATTTGAATTTTAGTGCTTATGAAGGGTGCATGACTGACAGCTCTGGAAACTGCAGGCATCTGTTCCCGTGCAGGAGCAGAGCACACAGCCCTGGGCATGAGGATTGCCATGCCAGTGCTGCTGGCTGGAGCTGCAGGGAAAGGGGGCACAACTGGGCAAGGAGGACAGAGCCCATCCCTTGCTCCATCCAGCCCTTGCACATCCCACCAGAGCTGGGCACGTGGCGCCTGTTGGTGCCTTGTGAAGACAAGAATTTGCCCCATATTATGCAAAATTTCAGGTGAGCCACAGAAAGTATAAGATCTCTCAGGGTTATGGAATCTCCTTCTTCTGACACCTATCCACACCATGAGAGCGGGGTGGGAGCTGCAGAATTAGAGGGAGGAGTATATTCCAACACCAGATCAGTACTAAAGGGGTCTTTTGGACGCTCGTTCTCCCTTCACACCTCCCCACAGCAGGATCAACCATGGGGTCTACCAACAGCAAAACCCACCAGAAACAATACCACCACCGCCAGACTCCCCACAGTCATGTAAGACAGAAACACCTCATTGCTGAGGGTGACCCTCAATTTATCCATCCAGAGTATCAGGCTGCTTACCCTGAGTTACTGACCATGGGACAGCTATTCATAGAATCATAGAATTTGCTGAGTTGGAGGGGACCCATCAGGATCATCAATTCCAGCTCCTGGCCCTACAGGGGACACCTCAAGAGTCATACCATGTGCCTTGAGAGCATTGTCCAAACACTTCTCAAACTCTCTCAGGCTTGGTGCTGTGACCATTTCCCTGGGGAGCCTGTTCCAGTGCCCAATCACCCTCTGGGTGAAGAACCTTTCTAAATATTCCCTGGCTCAGCTTCATGCCATTTCTTTGAGCCCTGTCACTGTTCATGAGAGTGGAGACCAGTGTCTGCCCCTTCTCTTCCCTCACAAGGAAGTTGTAACTGCAATGAGTTCTCCCCTCAATCTCCTCTTCTCCAGGCTGAACAGACCAGATGACCTCAGCCACTCCTCACACAGCTTCCCCTCCAGACCCTTCAGCATCCTTGTGTCCCTACTTCAGATGTTCTCTAATACTTTAATGTCTTTTTTATATCATGGCACCCAAACCTGCCCCCAGCACTTGAGGTGAGGCTGCTCCAGTGCAGAGCAGAGCAGGACAATCCCCTCTCTTGCCCGGCTGCTGATGCTGTCCCTGATGCCCTCAGGACACACCTGGCCCTCCTGGCTGCCAGGGCACTGCTGGCTCATGTTCACCTTGCCATCGACCAGGACCCTCAGGGCCCTTTCCATGGTGCTGCCCCCCAACTTTTCATTTGCCAATCTATACAAACAACCCCATCCCAGGTGCAGAATCTGGCACTTGCCCTTGTTAAATATCATACAGTTGGTGATTGCACATCTCTCTAATTTGTCAGGGTCCCTCTGGCCTAGGAATAGTTTGCATGCCATCAACATTCAATATCAATGGTGAAATTCAGAAAGCAAACAGAATAAAATGAGACTTGGATTCACTAAGCCCACAACATTTTCGAAGCAAAGTAGAAATTGCATCTGTTTAGATGCAAACGGAATACGCTAAACCCTCGCTGATGTACCCAAGCAGAAATCTGTGGAGTTCTATAACCAAAGTTCACTTAATTGCTCACTTCTTCCAGTTAATGCACGTCACTCCTCTTCTGTGCTGAATACCAATTGAAACAGCTTTTCTGCAACAAGGACATTTAGAATCCATTCTAAAACCAAGCCACAACAGAGTTGCTCTAAGGAATTTTGAAGGTAACTTTGGCAAGAGAAGCTGACTAGCAAAGCTGCTGCAAATTCAGGAGTGCTGCAAGCATCAGGAGTTAGCAAATAGCTCACCACTGAGCAAATAAATCAATGCAGGGCTGTTGAAGAAGCCTGGTCCAAGACACTTTAGGTCTGCTTGTCTTTTTGCTCTACAGCACCTGAATCAGCAAGGGACTTGGCAATTTCTGAAGACTTGTGTACACTCAGTTAAAATAAAACTCCAGTGATGAGTTTTCCTTGCCGGCCAAGAGGGAACACCTCTGAACAATAGCACAGAAATTGCAGGGGAAGAGGTAGCTCCACTGGGGGCTCAGAAGCAAGAATATTTGTTACCCAGGCAGCTCCCTGAGTTTGCCCTGTCTTTCAGCCACACCACAGGGCTCTGAACATCCTTCATCAAAGAGGGCTGCAGACAGGCACAGCCTTTACAGAGCAAAAGCGAGCCCCTCTGAGGATTTTACCAAATTTGTGAGTTACCACCCTTCGGGTAACACCCCTCACATGTTTGCTCATAGCCTGCCCTGACTGCAAAGTAAAACAAGCTTACTTAAACTGCTGCTTTGGCCACCTTTTCATTTGAAGTGACAAAGGTGGTTTAAGCAAACACACTTTACTCTGCAGTTGGGGCCAGCTAAGTACCTGTGGTCAGTTCCTGCAGCTCAGCTGCCAAAGAATTTCTTTTGGCATGATCACATGAATGTCAAAGCAATCCTAGAAAATTGTGCTTTCTGTCAGAAGCTGGGCACAGCATTCTAATTTTTTTTTTTTTTTTTTCAACAAAACATGCCTCTTTCCTCCAGAAATACGTTTTTCTTAGGACAAAATTTCAGGGTGTTCATGGGGAGGGGAGACAGGAGGTCACATTGATCAGTTTCTTGATAATTTTTTGTAGGAAAGAATGGCTAATCAGCTACATCCCAGGGCTGATGCTAAATATACCACTCCCTAGGTAATTTTGCTTTTATCAGCCTATGGCTCTCAATAAGTCTGAGCTATCACTGCATTTTTCCACTACACAAACATGCTTTGTTTCTACAGGGACACTTGGAAAATTAAGAGGGATCAACAAAAGTTGCAAATACATACTTCACTTGAAGTGCATTCAAACCCCATGTAGAGATTCTCATTTCAGATTAAAATGGCTTTAAATTACTGCTCAGTCTTCTGCCAAGAAAGAGCTCTGAGAAATGGCTCTTGCTGTGAAGAACTGTGAAGTTTAAATCAGTTTAGACTGGCTGAAAGCGTAGTTTTTATATCCACTTCACACCTGAGCATATTAAAATGCCCACCTCCAGGAAAAAAAAAAAAACCCCAGAAAAACACAAAACACCAAACAAACAAACAAAAAAACCCCAACAACCAAAAAACCCAACCTAAAAAAAACCACAAACAAACAAACAAACAAAACTCAAACAAACAAAAAAACCCCAACAACCAAAAAACCCAACCTAAAAAAAACCACAAACAAACAAACAAACAAAACACAAACAAACAAAAAAACCAACATCAGAAGAAAAACAAAAGCACCACCACTAAGATTAGTAAAAATTTCAACTTATCTGAGTGACTCTATACACCTGTGATGAGGTTTAGAGGTTTATAAATGCACAGGTCAGCAGAGGGACTAAGAGATTCAATAAACCTTCATAGCTGCTCCAGTTCAGGGAGAAAGCAGGCTGAAGGGTAAGGCTTAGCAGAGAGGCAGGCAGCTGCTTTAACCTCAGCCATGTTCAGCATGTCCTACAGGTCCTGCCCTGCTCTCTCACACCCACAGGTGCTACAAGCACAGTTTCACCTCCTCTTTGGAAAACAGGGCTCTCAAACAAGCCCAGGGGACAAGATCTGACATCTTTCTGTATGCTGAACAGCGTAAGTTACTGATCTGAGCGGGGCTGCTTACAAAGCACCCGAGTCGGGAAGAGAAAGAGCATCAAAATCAAGTGTCTGCTTTTAGAAATGCACTAAACACACTAAAAATACACTCTGCTAGAGGAGATGGCACAACAGCTAAACCACCTGCTAGGAAAATAATACTCAACTGCTAAAGTGCCTAAATACAAATCTACATGATTTAGAGACTCTAATTTGGGTAAAGATAGTTGGGATGGGCCAATTTTCAGGAGGAGTCATTAACGCTTCAGAGATGCCAGGCACAGGTTTTGCTGCCCAACTTCTCTTTTTGACCCCCTGCTACCTCTGCCCTCTGTTAAACTCACATGGGCAACAGGGAATAAAGCCAGGGATCTCTCTGCTCTATCTTGCAATTTTTTCGGGACACAACAGTGTCACACTAAACAAGGATACAAACCAGCAGCCTGAGACCTGGCACTGTGGACTCCCGCTGTCACTGACAACCCACCTGCAGGCAGTGCTCTGGGCCCTGCTGCTGGAGGCCTCTGGAACAGCTCCTTGTTTGAAGGCTCTGGGAGAAAAACCCTTCACCTTGTTCAGCTGGGCTTTCTACACCTACAGGTCTCTTTTCTGGCAGTGCAATCCATTCCTCTTCATCCTGTGGGCAGCTTGGTCTTGGACAGTAGAGAGGAGACAGCACTGAAGTTGTTCCTGTCAGGGCTCAGCAGGCACCAGTGGCTCCCTAAGGACAGGAAAGCCCAAGGGGCTCAGCTGCAGGGCTGAGCTTGTTAAATGTGCCCAGGGGCAGCTGAGCAGGGCCCTCCAGACCCACCAGTGCCCCAGGGCCCAGCACCTACTGCTCCCCTCACAGCAAACCCTCTGCTCTGTGCTGCTGGTAAAAGTCTGCACCTGGCAAATTCTCAGCTCTTCTCTCTGCCTCCCCAGCCTGTCCTGGGGTTTGTAGATCTCAGCACAACAGGGCCTGAGCTGTGTCCTGGCTTTCACTGCTGTTGACTTAGAGTGTTTCCAGATTTACAGCAGCAGGACATGGTACTGGGTGTGCAGTATTTGTTCCTGCTGTTCCAGATTCACAAAGCAAGGGTAAATTAAGGACTGGATTCTTGTGCTCTGTCTTTCATAGTTGACAGGTGATCCTAGAATGGTTGTAGTCCCACATGTGAACTTGATAGTTCAATGTACAGTGTCTTTTTAGTGTCCTGCTCGTGTGGTACACTGAATAGACCTGCCAAACAAGATCAGACAGAGCTTAAGTTTGATGTGAAACTACTTAATATACTATCTACATACTGCAAGAGCTCTGAAAGTGAACAATATTACATATTTTGCTCACTAAAAAAGGTTCCAGGATAGACTTACTGTGCAAGCTCCAATCCAAAGCAATTAAAGTGAAGAAAGATTTCCTCTAACTTAAGTGCCATGGATCATAGCCCTTCACCTCCATCTTTTCACATCTTTACAGGAACAAGAAGTTAAAGATACACTTGCACAGACTGGAATTCAATTAACAGTTTTCTGCAACAAAACTTAGAGAAGCACTTCAGAGCTGCTGCTCACAATGCAGAAGCGACGGAACAAATGATATTCTCATTAGTGCTCTGCCTTTCCCTGCTGTGCAAGCCAAATCCTTGAACACTAAAAGCACCTCAGCATCAGCTGGGTTCACAGACATCCAGAGCAATTTTTCAAGCTCCCTGACTTTTATAGACCGGGGGGAAGGGATTTGGTGTGCTTTAATCCCTTCTATTATATGAACTCAGAAATGGTTTTCACTCTTTAGCACTATAAATTAAGCTGGCTGCAGTTATTCTATTCCTGATTATGCTGAAAGTTACTGGCAATAATTTGATGACTATATTTTCTTGTCTTTTTTTCTTCTTCTTTTCCAAATTAACCTGTGAATTTAGTTTCCCTGGTAGTAAGTAAATAATGCAATGAAACTGAAGATAGTAGCCAACACATTCACATCTTGATGCCTGAAATTGTGGATGAACAAGTAAAAGCTACTGTATTTTGTAGGTGAAATTTACTGCATTCAATTCCCAGCTCTTTAGGCTGGAAGAACATGTATGAGAAAATCACATTATTTTGCAGTCCCTTACTTTTTTTTTTTTTTTTTTTTTAATCTAGAAGACTAGCCACCTTTTCAATGTAAATGAATTTACCTTTGCAAGTCTTTAGACAAATACTATCCCGACCATTTTAAAGACTGGAAAAACTTCAGTCAATAATCATTTACAGAAAAGCCTCTTACTTGTGCAATACAAGCTACTATTAAGTACAACTAAAGACAGAAAAGTATCCATTTTACTACTGTACTCATAAAAATATTTTAAAGTAGGGAACAAATTCCATCTGCTTGGTTTCCACTCCTTTCCTCTGACCACTGAGACAATTTGACTCCTAAACCCTGGTAACAAACAGAGAGAATGTGAGGCCACACTGGTGAGGCCACACCTCGAGTGCTGTGTCCAGTTCTGGGTCCCTCACCCCAGGAAAGACATTGAGGGGCTGGAGTGTGTTCAGAGAAGGTTAATGGAGCTGGGGAAGGGTCTGGAGAGTCCTGTAATGAGTTGCTAAAGGAGCTGGGGGGGCTCAGCCTGGAGAAAAGAAGGCTCAGGAGTGACCATACCATTCTACAACTACCTTAAAGGAGTTGTACCTGACAGAAGCTGGGGCTCAGCCTCTTCTCCCAGGTAACAAGTGAGAGGACAAGAGGACATGGCCTCAAGCTGTGCCGTGGTTGGACACCAGGAAGAATTTCTTCACTGCAAGGATGGTTAAGCATTGGAACAGGCTGCCCAGGGAGGTGGTGGAGTCACCACCTGCTCAAGAGTTGTTCTAGAAACGACTGGACATGGCACTCAGTGCTCTGGTTAATATGCTGGTGTTCAGCCAAAAGTGGGACTGGATGATCTCGATCTTTTCCAACCTAAATGATTCTGTGGGGGATGTGCACAGACCCAGATTACCTCTGGGTGAGTTAGGGGGCATACTGTACAGTTTAGAGTGTAATACATCAGTGGCTTCTCTACAGTGTTGGTGTTTTTGGGGTCTAACTGTGCCTCTAGTGCACGTGAATTAATAAATGTGTCTTTCATTATTTATTTCAATACAAATTACTTGCCAGTGTAAGCACAGCAGAATCCAGCTCCAGGCTGGATACTTGGGACCTTAGCAAATACCAACTTCTAAAAGCTTCACTAAAACCTACTTGGGATTCCATCAGACTCAAGTGCCCATGTCACTTATTGTCAATTATTCTAACTATAAGGACATATCAGATACACCAAAGACACTATTCTGACAGCATGACTGCCCTAAAATGATAACTTTAGAATACTGCACTTGACAATGAAAAAGCAATAATAGCTATTTTGGGGACAAAAGAAAAATACAATGGATCTGATGACTAAGTGTTCTGGTCCCCAGTGTAAAAGCAAAGTAGATCCCTGTCGTATTTAACTTTATTCCTTTGAATTAAACACTTCCATTAAAGTTTCCCATGGTAGCTTTAATATTTAATTATGTATTCCACCAAAGGAAAGAAAAAAATCTTTGCAAAGGGTTTTTTTTTTTGGGCTTTTTTTTCCTGGATGTGAAATATTTATCAGCATATCTCTTTGGACAAGTATTTTTATCCCCCAGGCAGGGAAAAAAACTTCCACGTTCAAATCAGTTTCAAAACATTTTATTTTACAGCTTGAAAGTTTTCTATACTTCAGCACCTCATGCCGTGACTTTGTTATTTCACTTGTTAATGAATGGTAATTAAATCTCTTTTGGCTGAAAAGGTTGGAGGGCTCCCGCTGTATTACAAAAACAATTTCTGAAAGTTACAAAAATGCCCAAGTGTCTAGAAATTAAAGCATAAAGTTTGCCATGTTTTGAGTCCAAGTTTTAGTTGCTCGGAAGGATTTGTGTGGGAGAACAGCCTGTCCCACTGAGTGTGCACAGTCCCCCCAGTTGAACAGACATAATTATGTCACTTTGTATCTACCAGAGTAAACACAATTGTGCTCTTAATAATGTACATTGGGGCCACAAACTTCCTTGATCTTCCTAACAACTGTAGCAAACACTGCATAAACCCTATTATACACTACCTACACAGAGAACTGCTACATATGTACATCTAAGTAAAGACTTGTTAATTTTGCATTTGCTCAGCAGGGTTTGAAACATCAGCCTATTAATTTTTCTTCTTTTCTGTATTCCCATTTCTTTCAGGTGCTTTGAGTTGAAAGATAAATGGAGTGCGTGCTTACAACTGAGGTAGATAAAAGAGAAATAACTACATATTAAGGATTTTTGTGGTGTTACAGTGCTAAATAGAGACACAATATTGAAGAAGAAATATCTCCACTATCCATTTAGATCCGTGCAGGCATCTGCTGGCAACAAACGGGCAGATTTGGTACACAGTTTGTAAAAAGAACTATGTTAATTCCCATGTAAAATGTACAAAATATAAATGCAATATAAAATGCAATATAAAATGTAACTCCAGAGTAAAAATGTGTTTTATTATATACAATATACAAAATTTTCCTGAAGGTGATACAGTGATTTCAGTAGATTCTGAATCTCTTTTAAAATTACAGTTTCTCAAACAAGAAACTGGGAAAAGTAATGCAACTAGATGAATGCATTC
This sequence comes from Chaetops frenatus, assembly GCA_013400775.1. Lineage (NCBI taxonomy): Eukaryota > Metazoa > Chordata > Aves > Passeriformes > Picathartidae > Chaetops > Chaetops frenatus. The sequence goes on along the minus strand of VZTR01007150.1, from coordinate 279,031 downwards.
CTAGACTGCAATTTTGGGAATGGGTTTGCTTAAAGGAAAGCCCCCTAAGTTGACGTGAGGTACATCAGTCTTGAGGGGTGGTAATTTTGTCCTCATATCGATGCTGGATCGCTCCTTCTCCCTTTAAATAGAAACAAAGAAACAGAAAATTCATATTTCATTCTGCAGCCCAGGGATATTTACAAACTAAGGAAATCTGTGTCCTCCAGAGTTTCTTTGATGCAACCATGTATCAAGAGATCATTTAAAAAGTGTTGATTACAGCCTGTTAAGCTAAGCCTCCAAGACTAGGTGTCTGTTTGGATCTAATTACAAAACTACTGATGGCGTTTGGAATTATTAAAAATTGGAAATAAATGAGCCTTCTTTGTGCTACTCCCCAAAATGGTCAGAGCACCTCATTAGAGCAAGTATGTACATGAGCTCCATGACTTCAGATTTCTAATCACCATCCTGTTCTATCTGGAATATGCCTGTTTTCAAACAAACAGCTACATTCATCAAAGGCACAATGGGGAGGGTTTTTTCCTTTGTTGAATTTTAATGAATATATAGTGCTATCTGTCTTCACATTTTAACAAAGTTCCAGCGATAATTGCCCTGTCTGTGATATCTGTAGGGGCACTGACAGCCCCAGGGAGTTGCTCCATGCGAGAAACCAGGAGCTCTTGAATTTGATGGCCTTAAGAGGAGGGAACAAGGGTCAGCTGCTTCCACTCTTGCAAGGTTGGGGAGGTAAGCACAGCACTACAAAGAGGAAGGGCAATATTCCAAACTCACTGTGATATTCCTGGATGCTTCAGAGAGAGGTCCAGAGATACTTAAGATTAACCAAGTGGAGCTTTATGAAGCTTTAGTTTATCATAACAGCAGGAGTCTCAAGGCTTTACAAGGAAGGCCAGTACCATTATTTTATTTCACAGTCACTGACATTGAGACACAAATGTGAGTGCAACCACACTTTTACAAAATCTAGCCTTGTCACATGAGTATTTTTGCTCAGTCCCCAGTAAGTGAAAAGAAAACACTTCCTGGAATTATTACTTTTCTCTTTGCCCCTCAATAACTGTCAGGATAGAAGGAAGTTCAGAGAAACCATGCCAGATATCTAGTTATGAAGTCTTTTTCAAATTTGACCCATACCAATGTAGGAGAATAGCCAAAAGATGGCACAGATGAACTTAACAATGAAAACAATTTATAACTGGTTTTAATTGTATCAGTGTAGCCCTAATGCATATGCCAGCTGACAGCACTGAAAACTAACATTCTGCCTTTAGATGGCTCATTCCATCTCACTATTGGGTTTCCAAGTCTGGGGAGAGAAAATGATCCAGAATCCATGCTCATTCTTTCCTCATGCTCCCATGGAGACAAGCAACAGATGTGCTCATCAATATGGAAAATTCTATGCAACTGAATACTATAATATATTATGCAGATTTAATGTGCAACCAGCCACGTGCAAAAGCTCCCAGTTACTACTGACATCCCTCAGTGCAGTTATTTACATATATAGGACTGCTGGATTAGGTCTCTGGTGTGGATTTAAGCTTCTCATATTTTCTCACAAATTCTTATCAAGATCAAAATGGGATTCTGGTGCTAGAAGCAACTAGGAAAATAGTGATGCAGAAAGGGTTCAAGAAGCTGCAGTTAAAAATAGGAAGAGATAGAAAAAGAATGGCTAAGACAACTGGGAAAGACAACATTCAGAATCAGAGAGATGAAAAAGAGGATTTCAAATTCACAATCAAAATCTTAAACTCTGCATTTTCATTTTGAACACAAAACAAAGCTAAATTCCCACTGTCACCCATAGTCTTTCAGCATCCCATGTAAAGCTGCATTTGTTTAGTAATAAGATGTTAAATCACAACTCAAAGCTATCTTGTGCAAATCAATAAAAGCTTTAGATGATAACTTTGTGTAATGTTATCTGAGAGTATTAATTCTCTTTCATACCAGGGTAGTCAATAATGTTGTTAATGCTATTGTCCTGACAGGATCCCCTTTTTATTAGCAAAACCAGCTACATTTATTTCAGATGTGATGTTAACATTAGCCAGCAAGATAGAGAATCAAGTCAGTGGTTTTCTGTCAGCTGGGATTTAGAGAAATCTGAGATTGTATGAATCAAATGGCCCAGGCTCTTTGGCCAGCATCCACCCAGCAGGCACTGCCTGTCCAGCCCTGCCTGAGGAAGGAGTGGGGAGGGATGGCTGCATGGCAGGGGCTTCCTTGGGGAAGAACCTGACTGCACACCAGGTTCTCTCTGTTGCAGAAAGCCAGCAGCGTGCCCTGCACAACTGGCAGGCTGGAGAAGGAGGGCTGCACAAGGCTGTTTCCTCTGCTGACACAAAGCACAGCCTAGAGACAGCAGAAGCTGCAGTTATCCAGGACTGGTATGCCCAGTTAGGCCTCTGTGTCCTTCAGAGCAGGATGCAGTCCAACAGCCTTGACTGGGGTACAAAACAATGGAGGAGCAGAGGAGAACAAAGCCCAGCACCACCTCTTGGCTGCCAGGAGACACGAGAAGTGCAGGCCAGGGCTGGCAGCAGAGTTCTGGTGCCTTCTGAAGCTGTGGTGGGACCATGGGATGATGCCAGCCTGCAGAAGCACCACTAACAGTACCTGAATGTGCTTCCAAAACACAGATGTCACAAAGACACCAATACTCATCAGACTGCAGACAGGCTTGCCCAAAAGAACAACCTGACAAGCTGCCCCAGTGGCAGGTATCTATCCTGAACCTATAAACAGTGTATCCATCACTAAAGAACATTTAATACTAAATTCCTTTCACTGTATAACATGCTCCAGTTCAGCCACCATCAATTCACATGGTATTTTTTGTTTTACTTTAAAGCAATTATGTCCTTCACAAGCGGAGTTTTTATGACTGGAATTAATTCGAGGTGAGATAGAACTACAAAATGGGGGTGAATTTCTCCTCATATGATGAACAGAAAGAGATATGATGCCAGAGTCCAAAATGGAAGCATCAAGTCCACTGTGAAGGAGATATTTAGCTGCTGGAAATAGATTATCAGGCATTATGGTAGCCTCCCATATTGATCCTAAGCTCCAGAAAGGCCATTAACACTGCACAATTGTTGCTAATTCCAAACATTAAGGTAACATTATGCAATTTGCAGATGGACAAAAGTCACTGTTTATCACTGATTATTTTGCTAATTTAGTCATCAAATCGTTTGCTGCCTGAAATAAGATTAAGGAAGAAATTATAGAGGCAACTTGGAATTATATTCAGCAACTGTAGAGAGCAACAATTCAGCTTTAGTGTGTGAGGAAGGCAGAGGCTGAGGCTTTCTGAGCATACAGAAAAACTTGGTAACAGATCATCATCTAACTGCAGAAATCTAAAAAATCTCTTGTTAAAAGTAGTCCACCCTCAGCAACTTTTCAGATGACAACAAGCTGAATGGGGCAGTTGACTCACCTGAGGGATGGGATGCCATCCAGAGGGACCTGGATAAGCTCAAGAACTGGCCCATGGGAATCTCATGAGGTTCCACAGGACCAAGTACTGGGTGCTGCACCTGAGTCAGGGCAATCCCTGGCATCAATCCAGGCTGGGGGATGAACAGGTGAAGAACAGCCCTGCTCAGAAGGACTTGGGGTGCTGGTGGGTGACAGGCTGGACATGAGCCAGCCATGTGCACTCACAGCCCAGAAATCCTGTTACAATAGGACAAGGGATAAGGGTTTTTAACCTAAGGACAGAAGATTTAAACTAGATATAAGAAGGAAATTTTCTGTTATGAGGGTGGTGAAACACTGGCCCAAGTTGCCCAGAGGGGTGGGAGATTCCCCATCCTGGAAACATTCAAGGTCAGGTTGGGGCTCTGAGCACCTCATCTGGTCGGAGATGTCCTCGCTCATTGCAGGGGTGTTGGACTAGATGGCCTTAAAAGTCCCTTCCAACCCAAACTGTTCTATAATTCTATGTTTTGATGTCAGAGACAAGACACTAATCTGTGTTCTCTGGGCACCATCTCATTGGTATGAATAATTTAACTGGACTGCAGAACGTGTTCAGCAACATCTCTGATGGATGTTCTTCTCTTGGCCATAGATCATGGTAAATCCAGGACAGAGGAAGTAACATGAAGGATAGCATTCAGGAAAATTAGGCAACAAAACTGTATCACCTCAGTCAAATTCAGCCACATTCTGATAAAAATGGTCTAAAACAAAAATCTAGCTTATGTAGAAAGTCATGTAGACAAAACTGATGTTTTCCCATACTTCTTCTCTTGGTCCTTGCGTTTCTGAGACAGATATTTCTTTTTCACTTCCAGAAGCTCATTGTTAAGTCTTTCAATTTCACGTTTGTATTCTTTGCTCTGTGTTTCACACATACTCAGTTCTGAGGACAAAGCCTAATAAACGAAACACAAACAGCAGAAACAGGAGATGTTGCTTCACTTACACATGAGTACTTCTACAGGGACTTTCTCCTTTTATATTTTATGATGTAAGACATGATCATTTTCTACCACAACTCCTTGTCATGAGGAAACATCATGATGTTTCATTTGATCTCACCTCTGTTCACCTTAAAACAACTTACAAAACAAAGGTTATGCCATTTAACCATAATACAAACACGTAAAATACGCTCCAAGCTTTATGAGGATGGCATTAATAGATACATCAGCTCTTAATTTTTGGGACATAAAGCTGGGTAAAAATCCAAAATTAAGGCCTTAATAAATCAGGAAATTATTTGATAGTAATGGGGTTTATTCACAGGGATCCACTACTAAGTGGAGTAATTCAATCCACGCAGGCAAAGTAGTACCAGGCACTGTAAATATGAATACTAAGCCATTTTCATGTGAATCAGTAAAATTTTTTAAAAAAGGAGGAGCATGCATCATGCACATTCTTCCTTTCAAAAGCATAATAGCTTGACTTGGCACCCCAAAATGGCATGCACACCGTCATGCCACAGTATGCTCTGCCTGAAATACAAAATAGCAATTGACTGCATTAAGGACAAATAAGGACCGTATGGAGAACTTCAAATCATGTTCAGTTTAGCTAAACTTTGGCTTCTATTTTACATTTTCTACATTGTTTTTCTTCTCCATGGAAAGCTAAGATTTGCATAACAGCCTCTTTGTTTCCTAAGGGCCCATCTGCTCCTGCATTTTCTTCCTCATGGTTAGTATAGACGTGATTATGATGCATTGAACAGGAGATGATGACTTCAACAGAGAGAGGAGCTACAGAAGTAGATGAACTCCTGGGAAGACTGATCTCTCATGCAGGCAAGAATAAGAGAAGATCAGCTTATTCATAGAAAATCATAGAATTCTATCAAAGACTCGCTTTTTAATGTTATGCTTTTAAAATTTTCTACAAGATTCTTTCGGAAGCAGGAACTCCTCCCTTCAACTGACAGGGGGTTAGAACAGGTTCCTCCTGTCATCTCCACAAAATCTGCAAATCTAAATATACATGTACACATGGCAAGAGAAATAACAGTAACTTAAGACTGGATTCTCAATATATTCCCACCAGTTTGTTAAAAAGAAAACAAAATTACTTTGATTTGCTTCTTAAAGATATTAACAGTTTAAGATAAAGGGAAGGAGAATAAGCTGAACGAAAAGCTGGCAGTATCCCAAAATGCCAGTGTAAAAAACATATTTTCAGCATTGTGCTGCACACTCATATTGTAATAAGATGTTACCTCTATCTTAATTAAACAAAGTAGCATAATGTGCAATAAAAGTGCATTTGCTGCTCTGGCCTGTCCCTTGAGGAGATGCAGTGATAACCTTGCTTTCCTGGTCTAATACACCAGGGCAGGCAGAGTGTTCAGTGAAGATCTCCCTGCCCCTCTGCCAGGCTGGCAGCCCCTCCCCAGGGACACCGGGCACCTCTTACTTTGATCTGCTTTGTCTTCTCCCGCAGAATGTTGCGGTGCTGCTGCAGCTGTTCCGTGGCTTCGGGCCCAGGCTGCCGGGCCAGCACGTGCCTCAGTTCCACATAGAGCCTCTCCTTCTCCTAAGGAAGAGACAGCAGCAAGAGCTCTTATTAAACTACTACGGCAGCAGCACAGCCTGTGAGGAAACCAACCTCACCCAAAATTGCAAGGCAGTCAGGAAGGCATTTGGAGAAACAAATCTGCCTGTGTGTCACTAGCCATAAGGTATTTAAAGTTGTTGTGATAGCAATGGGAGAGCTCATTAAGAGAAACATCCAGCTACTTCAAACCACAAATGAAATGCTCTTGAACACCATCACCAGTGAGCACAATCTACCTCAGCAGTTACTGCAAGAGTATCCAGGGCTGGGAAATTAATCACTAGAAACTGTTCTTATTGCAATCTTTCTTCTTATGAGTCAGATTGCCTTACATTAAGGATCACAGCTTCACCCAACAGGATGTGAGCTATAGAAATGTCAGCAAAGGACTGTACAAACAAGTAACTTCTTCCAAAGAAAATCCTGCAAAGCACATGTACGCACACCCAGAGATTTATACACATATAACCTTTCAGTTTAACTGCAGGGGCTCTGCAAGAGGGAAAGAAATTATAAACAGCAACAATTACGACTAACACAATTACCAAGTAATTTTTCTTTGTCATGTGTCTCTTCTTCCTTTATGTTGCAACAGTAATACTTGTGGGAGTTGGATTTTGCCATGCCTGAAATGAAACCACACCATGGAACCACTTACAGCTTTCTGTACTGAAGGGCTACTTTCAGCTGTGTTTCAAGAGCGTACTTGTTTTTAGTCTGAGGAATAAAGCTCTAAAGAAAGCCACCTTCTTATTTTTGCACATAACAATAGTTTTAGTATCTACCCTGAAAAACTAAGATTATTAAATAATGTTATTTAGTAAGATCACATCCCTTTCTGGTACATGGAAAACTGGAATTAAAAAGGTGACTAGCAGACAAAAGATTTAACTGAGGAAGACAAAAATGCCAAGAAGGAGGTAGGATAGGTCATTATTTACACTGGATTTGATAAAATCCCTTTCAACTGTCTTCTTTATAAACTTTCTCTACAACTTTTACCACAGAATTCATCTGTTGATGTGGGAAATGGTGCCATCACATCACCTAGAATTGCTACATTTGGTCTTTTTCAGTGGTTAAGCCAGGATTTTCAGAAGTGGTTTGCTATTTTGAAGATGTAAAATTTTAGGCATCCAGTCTTCAAGGAGTCTGGAGTTTTTTGACCTCATCATTTTCTGAAAACTATGCACTACAATGGCCACAAGTTGGGACCCCAAAAAGGAATCACTTCAAATCATGCATTACTTTTGCAAGCATTGTCCTTAAACGCTGCAGATTACTGAGGATGAGTCCTTTATAAATGAAATTGTTCACAGTTTATCTCTGGAAAAATCAAAACCTCCTGAGACTCAGACTGAAGTTTGCATAGTGGCAAATACTAAACTGATCATTCATTCTGAGTAGAGAGTTATTATGCCAACACATAGTGGTATTTCCACTACCAGCTTTTCTTTCTGAGTAAGTAAGATCTTACTGCAAGGTAAAAACAACAGCAAAAGAAAAATGCACCTTGTCAAAATCTGGCCAGTCAGTATTAACATTTCAACCCTGAACGTATCACATATTTGTATTTTGGAATAGTGTAATGGTAATTTGGATAAATATGGGGCAACTGATAGATTGAAGGTCTTAAGTACAATTGTTTTCCAATTTTTTTATCTCCCTACCTTCTACAATGGCCAACCAAGCTCTTCAAACACTGTGCAATGATGTGTATAATAACCTCATTTAGAGACAAAGCCTGCAATTCTGTTATAAGGAGAATCTATTTTATGCAGCAGAGACTCGTTAGGTGTCCAATGTATATTGTATCCATAATCCAACAGAGGCAGAACCAGATGTCTTATAATGCATTTCCTCTCCTCCCATGCTAAGCACTGTCCATCTCTTTTACATCTAGTCAATTAATTTGTCACTGCATCAGAAGCACCATATGTCAGCAAAACGTTAAAAGAAACCCCTGGATACTTCTTTCCTCCTCAGCAGAAGCTTGTGCTCACAGGTTGGCATTTCTGTAATTTCTGAAATTTTACCCCAGGATCCAAAAAATAAATTAAAAAGAAAAAAATTAACTTCAGTTAATTTAAAAACAGCAACCAAAAGAGTAAATCTAGGTGAGTCACAAGGTCCATGTGCAGGTACTTTCATCTCTACACATAAGACATGAGAAATGACCAAGAAAAAAATATCAGCAGAAATTCATAAAGAAAAACTTTGTTTTCTGTAATAGATTAAGTCAATCCGTTATGACTGGGTTTCTTTGGCTCATCCCAAACTGCTTCCCCTCACATCTCCTTCCATCCTCATGCCAGGCTGCCATCACAACACACATTTTACCACAGTTCTGAGGTTTTGAGATCAAGGAAGTTAGAGTCATAAACACACTGTGAGGCACAACTCTTCCTCTTGAGGTGAAGGAAGCTCCATCAAATCTCTGTAAATCCATGCTGTTAAGCCTTCACTGCTCGGAGTAATGTAACTGTGTTCAGATCAGGTCTAGGCCAGTAACAAAGCTTTTTATGGGATCCTTACACAGTGAAATTCTCATGGAATTCAGCAGATGTTTGACTGTAGGACTGAGCCCATAATATCAACAAGCTTCACTGGTTTATGACATAAACTAAGCCAAGATGATGGTGGAGAGATGATGGCACATTGATTTTGTGCATACAGGGCACACTGGGACACTCAGGCTGAGGATTACAGTTAAATTTCAGGCATTCCGAAGAGAATTTCAGCACCTCTGTGAATACCTGCTGTAAAAATTTTGCAAATAAAATTGCACATTATTTTTAGAACAGCCCTTCCTGTCTTAGTTTTTTTTCCCAGGGGATCTCCAAGGAGCTCACAGATCTGTCTGTAGGCCCAGCCATGACAGTAATTTTCTTCATCCCTAAGTCTCTCACCCATTAATTTGCAGGGGGAGGGTGGGGAAGTAAGTGGTTCTTTCCCCTAAATTTAACTAGGTGCTGTCTCAGCCATATTCTGTAGATCTCTTGGCCTGCTTGCTCTACAGCAAATTGAGAAAAAATGTTTTTCTTCTGCAGAAGACTGGCTAGTATTTGGCAAATTTCAGTTGATTGTCCAGGATTAGGTAGTCACAAGTTGGATCCATCTACAGCAAGAAGAATCACTTCTGCCAGCACAATCCTACTTCAGAAGAAGCTATTGCTGCTGACCAGCACAGTCCCATTTGCTTTTCCATGTGAGAAGGACCATCAGTACCATCAGACACACTCCCAAAGTGACAGCAAGGCAGTCACAGCACTGACAGGGAGTGGGAAGCATTCAGCAGTTCCAGGCTGGGATAGAGCAATGCACCTGGCTTTATGGACGTGACCCCATTTTGTGTCATCCTGTCCCACACCATGACACCAGGAAATGGCACACCTTGTTAGTTAGTTAGGGTTTTATTTTAACCCAGAGATGATGGATGACCATACCTTTAACAAAGATGTATTCACAGCAGAAATAGGCCCTGAAGTCCCAGCTTCCTCATTTTTATCAGCCTGTCTTTCCAAATAGATAATTCAAAAAATTTACCTGGCACAGCAGCACCCCAAGAGCCTTTTCCACCAGATCCACAAAAATCCTATTGTGCACCAAAAGCCTTCTATCACATGAATAAGTGAAAAAAAAAACCCACAAAAAAAAATCCAAAAGCCTTTGCATCAGTATAAATTTAATTTATGTCAGTTCCTGTCTCTAGCAACTGAGCTAAAGAAAAAACTCAAGAAGATAAAGATGTAGTACAAAAGTGTGCAATGTAGTATATGGCAGCAGTCCCTGAAACATTCAACCTAAATAAAAATCCTTATTTAATTAGTGAGGTGGAGAAAGCAATATAGTAACCGTGCAAGCACTCTACAGCTCCTCATGGCTTTGGTGGGGATAACAAGTCACTCAACGTGCCACGGGGGGTTTCTTGTTTATTGGCACTATAACCAAAATGTCAGTGCTGTGCTGAACTCCAGAGGCACTTTGTTTACGATGCCATGCAGCAGCAGAGCCTCCTTAGGGGTGGTGATTCCTCTTCATAAGTGTTAAACAGGACACAAAAATCTGGATTAAACACATACACAGACATACACATCTAGCCATAGTCATTTTAGCTGTATAAGCCCCACATTTATTTGTTGCTGTGTATACCTAGCAGTAGCTATTGGCTCAGGACATCTATCTTTAGAAGTTTTATGAGGTAAAGAAAAGAATTAGCATATGGCGACCTTCACAAATTTTATAATAACAGAAGAAAGTTGCCTCCAGCACTATGAGAAATGTGGAGTAAAAACTTTCTCTGTAAACACTTTCCAAAAGCTCCTGTCTATTCCACATCCATCAGCAAACACCCTTGCAAAGATGCAGCTCCCCAGAACAGCTCCTGTTTTCATTATCACCTAGACACTTTTTTTAACTGTCCAACATGAGGGGTTTTTTTGGGTAAATTAATTATGTTAGAAAGAGGACACTGAGGCTCTTTCACAGCGTGGCAACACTAACACTGTGTTAGATGATTTGTTTTCCTGTGAAAACCATCAGCTTGAAGGCAAGGCTGGTATAATCCCATCTTCACCACTCAAACTTGTCTTGTAACTTATTTCTCCAGTTGATAATAATGCTTCTCAAGAGCAAACCTGTTTCCTTTGGCACAGAGCAAACTGCACCAAACTGATTGGCATTTTCAAAACAGCTTAATGAGAGAGGAAAAAAACACCTTGGAGCACCTTGTAAGGTCTTCACCCTTGACTGTTTTTTTGAAACAGCAAGAGCTGAATGCTGCAGCATCACCATCTTCCGAGAACAACAAAGTATGAACATTTCCACCTGGAGTGCAACTGCAGCTTATTTTTACTGTTATTGCTAGGAATTGTCACTGTCAGATCTTTCTTAATAAGGGTGTAGGAAAACATTTTTTTTTCCAATGAACAAACAAGTAACTTACATATACTCCTCTCCTTTCAACTTCTGAACTCTGAGACACAAGGTTAACAACCTATCCAAAGAAAATGGCATGGATGTGTCCTGCTTAAATAACAGCTGCAGTTCCCTCTCTACTATTGACATTAAACAAGAGTTTATAAAATCATTAATCAGAGTAGCTCATTTAATCATAGTGTTTCTACTTTACATTGCAGAATATTATCAATTAATTATCTCCTGATCTATATGTGTGAGCAGAAGCACGCACATACACACATGAATGTGAACTGTTCCTTGAAGGTGAGAATTACCCCTGACATGACATGGATTGATGTAAATATTCCAACTATTTTCACAGTGCCTGCAGCATGACAGTTGGGTTGAAGAAAGCTCTAAACAAACCTTTGATTTGCATTCTAGTAGCAGTTTGTCTTAAAATGACCTGGAGGAGATCAGAGGTTGATACAAACCTTATCAACAAGGTTTCTAAGTATTCTAAGGGAATAAGTCTAGAAAGCAAATGAAGGGGAACCTTTTACTGTGTAATAATGTGTAATAATTACTTTATACAGGGTTCTAACAAAAAAAAAATAAAAAAAATTTAAGTCTCTTCTTCAGATCTAGACTATTTGACTTAAAACTTCTGTAATTTAATATCAGTGTAACAGCATGTATTTCAGCTATTCAATAGCCATTTAGATTTTTAAAATTTTAGATGAACCAAAGGATAATTATCACAGCTCTCTTGATAATGATTAACAGCTCCTGCAGGTGATAGCTTGGGATGAGGATTGCCAGTAGACCCAGCTTCGGTTCTCACTTCATACTGATCTGACAGATGACCTCGAAGGGTCAGAGAGATTGCAGAGCTCTTTCTAGAAATACCTATTTTTCAGTCAGGCACCTACATCTCTTTAATCACCTGCTTGACTTAGATCTTTAGATTTCCCTGAAAGATGAGAGCACTTTGCTTCAAGTCCTTTGGCATTCTGGAATTGCTACCTCTGAACAGCTGTCTCAAAGTCAAGCCACCACTTAAATCTACAACACCTGTCTAACAAGGCAGTAAAGCCTACATACATCTTTTTGACAGAACAGCAGAGTTCCCCTGCACACGTCAAGTACCTCAGGGAAGAAGGACTAGTCTCCTGTTACACTTTGGAACCTATTAAGGAATAACAGTACATCTAAGAAATACACACAGCAATTCTGAAATCATGAATGTTTTAATGCATGGCTTCCTTCAGACTCACTGTAATTAGAGCTGAGCCTCCGCTATTCTTCAAGGAGTTCTGTTTCAGCTCCCCTTTCCTGCTTCTTAAAATTTTAAGAAGCAGAAACAGGACTAAAGGAGGGGGAAAGACAGTGAATCCTAACGTCAATGTAAAGACAACTGCTACACACAAGTGTCCCATGCCCTTTNTCAGGACATCTATCTTTAGAAGTTTTATGAGGTAAAGAAAAGAATTAGCATATGGCGACCTTCACAAATTTTATAATAACAGAAGAAAGTTGCCTCCAGCACTATGAGAAATGTGGAGTAAAAACTTTCTCTGTAAACACTTTCCAAAAGCTCCTGTCTATTCCACATCCATCAGCAAACACCCTTGCAAAGATGCAGCTCCCCAGAACAGCTCCTGTTTTCATTATCACCTAGACACTTTTTTTAACTGTCCAACATGAGGGGTTTTTTTGGGTAAATTAATTATGTTAGAAAGAGGACACTGAGGCTCTTTCACAGCGTGGCAACACTAACACTGTGTTAGATGATTTGTTTTCCTGTGAAAACCATCAGCTTGAAGGCAAGGCTGGTATAATCCCATCTTCACCACTCAAACTTGTCTTGTAACTTATTTCTCCAGTTGATAATAATGCTTCTCAAGAGCAAACCTGTTTCCTTTGGCACAGAGCAAACTGCACCAAACTGATTGGCATTTTCAAAACAGCTTAATGAGAGAGGAAAAAAACACCTTGGAGCACCTTGTAAGGTCTTCACCCTTGACTGTTTTTTTGAAACAGCAAGAGCTGAATGCTGCAGCATCACCATCTTCCGAGAACAACAAAGTATGAACATTTCCACCTGGAGTGCAACTGCAGCTTATTTTTACTGTTATTGCTAGGAATTGTCACTGTCAGATCTTTCTTAATAAGGGTGTAGGAAAACATTTTTTTTTCCAATGAACAAACAAGTAACTTACATATACTCCTCTCCTTTCAACTTCTGAACTCTGAGACACAAGGTTAACAACCTATCCAAAGAAAATGGCATGGATGTGTCCTGCTTAAATAACAGCTGCAGTTCCCTCTCTACTATTGACATTAAACAAGAGTTTATAAAATCATTAATCAGAGTAGCTCATTTAATCATAGTGTTTCTACTTTACATTGCAGAATATTATCAATTAATTATCTCCTGATCTATATGTGTGAGCAGAAGCACGCACATACACACATGAATGTGAACTGTTCCTTGAAGGTGAGAATTACCCCTGACATGACATGGATTGATGTAAATATTCCAACTATTTTCACAGTGCCTGCAGCATGACAGTTGGGTTGAAGAAAGCTCTAAACAAACCTTTGATTTGCATTCTAGTAGCAGTTTGTCTTAAAATGACCTGGAGGAGATCAGAGGTTGATACAAACCTTATCAACAAGGTTTCTAAGTATTCTAAGGGAATAAGTCTAGAAAGCAAATGAAGGGGAACCTTTTACTGTGTAATAATGTGTAATAATTACTTTATACAGGGTTCTAACAAAAAAAAAATAAAAAAAATTTAAGTCTCTTCTTCAGATCTAGACTATTTGACTTAAAACTTCTGTAATTTAATATCAGTGTAACAGCATGTATTTCAGCTATTCAATAGCCATTTAGATTTTTAAAATTTTAGATGAACCAAAGGATAATTATCACAGCTCTCTTGATAATGATTAACAGCTCCTGCAGGTGATAGCTTGGGATGAGGATTGCCAGTAGACCCAGCTTCGGTTCTCACTTCATACTGATCTGACAGATGACCTCGAAGGGTCAGAGAGATTGCAGAGCTCTTTCTAGAAATACCTATTTTTCAGTCAGGCACCTACATCTCTTTAATCACCTGCTTGACTTAGATCTTTAGATTTCCCTGAAAGATGAGAGCACTTTGCTTCAAGTCCTTTGGCATTCTGGAATTGCTACCTCTGAACAGCTGTCTCAAAGTCAAGCCACCACTTAAATCTACAACACCTGTCTAACAAGGCAGTAAAGCCTACATACATCTTTTTGACAGAACAGCAGAGTTCCCCTGCACACGTCAAGTACCTCAGGGAAGAAGGACTAGTCTCCTGTTACACTTTGGAACCTATTAAGGAATAACAGTACATCTAAGAAATACACACAGCAATTCTGAAATCATGAATGTTTTAATGCATGGCTTCCTTCAGACTCACTGTAATTAGAGCTGAGCCTCCGCTATTCTTCAAGGAGTTCTGTTTCAGCTCCCCTTTCCTGCTTCTTAAAATTTTAAGAAGCAGAAACAGGACTAAAGGAGGGGGAAAGACAGTGAATCCTAACGTCAATGTAAAGACAACTGCTACACACAAGTGTCCCATGCCCTTTTTAAGATTACAGCTGTATCTACTTAGACAGGCATGGTAAGCCCTGAGCTCTGAGCCTACAAGATTTGCAGCAATTGGCTGACTGATGCATCCTACTTGGCAGAGACTCTCCCTACTGAGGTTCCCGGCTCCTGTGCACTCAGCAGCACACCTCTGTGTGTCTCAGGAAAAGGGTGGAGAAATGGGGTTCTTTCTACACCTGTTTGTGTCCTCCTGTGTCCCATTTTAAGCCAGCCTTCTAAAAAAACCCAACCAGGCACAGTGACTTTGCCTGCCTTCCTCTAACAGCTGCAAAACAGCTTTAGCTGCAGCATCTTTCTGCACGTGTTCCCTCAACACCAGCCCCATTCACAGTAAGAATGAAAATAAGAGAACTGGAATAGAATAAATCTAGTCTGTCCCTGCTGAATGACTTCTTTTTTTGTGGGGTTTTGCTGTTGTTGCAGCTGTCACACAAGACAATAATCCATCCCTTACTGGGATGCTGTAGATTGTCCATATCTTGCTGCTGACGGAAGACCAGAACACCTCTTATCTTAACACAAGAACATCTGCCAAAGGGTGAATTCTAAAGATGTACCTCTAGCTCTGGGCCACCCGATAGAATATGGGCTTGTGAATGTATTGCTACACTGCTGCTGCACTCCTCCAGTATTTCAGCTTCTCTAGCAGATTCTGGATGGCCGACAGTCAGTATCGGATTGCTACAGCACTGCAAAGTCTGTGCGCTGCAATGCATTCAGTCAGCACAGCAACTCATTTATTTTCCCTTAACAAGATAACTGGTTGATTAATATACTTTACCCTGGGGTGCACAGCAGATTTATTTCCTTCTCAGATACATGCTGAACACAGGAATGAGGAGTAAACAAGGTTGTTTTCAGTTATTTGTTATTTACTGGAACTATTTCTGAACTTTTAATCCAAGCTTCCTTCTAGCAAACTAATGTTGAAGCTAAGGGCAATTCTGACTAAGAACTTTAAGATTGGGTCATTTTACAAAATATCTTCAGTTTAAGGATACAATGTATCCATGCTCAGGATTCTGGGTTCAAAGCAAACATAATGTATTTGAATAAAACACTTTGGTGATCACTGCTTCTGTTTTGCTAAAGCAGATTATAGATGACAGTGCTGTGTCTTAGGTTCCTATATGGCATCCTTGTTTCAGTATGTGAATTGCAATCTGAATGGAATTAAACCTTTATTGTACACATGCTGAAGAAGTGCTTCCAGCCAGGGCAGTGATCCTCTTCTTATTCAACAAGAGTTCTGGACACAAAGAGTTATTTCATAAATTGTCAAAGTTCACTAAAACTCCTTGAAGACACACAGGAATGAAATTGTTTTCCAATTCCCCCAGGACCACCATGCTGGTGGCTGTGCCAATAAACCTGCTCCTTGCTTTTCAGAAATAGCAGGCCTGGACTACAGCAGCAGGTTACAAGTGTGGGAGAAAACTCACAGTAAGCCACAGTGTACTTAAAGACAACAATCTCTTCAGGCATGCTGAACTCCGTGGACAGGGAGTACATATATTGGAATGCAGCACGAGAAACCATGCTTGACATTCATCTTTGAAGGAGAGTATTTGTGTAATTAAATCAGTTTTGCATGATGAGGAGGGATGACATCTGATGACCCACTAGAGTTCTCTTTCAAGCTCAAACTCAACCAAATATATCAAATCTCTTAAAAAACTTGTAAAACAGATTCAGCATTCATGTATATTTGCCACCTAGAAACCCTCAGGGATTTTTACTCTGCCTGCAACCTCCTCAGCTTTGTAAATGATATCTGAATTTTTCTGACCAAAACATCATTAGATGAGCTAAAAGTGGTGCAGATCCCCAGAAGTTATTTTCTCAAATAAACTTGCACCTTACTTCTGTCCAAAACCATTTATCATGGGAAATCTGTTTTGATTATGAGGGCAGGGTAGGTCCACAAAGAGTCAGTAAAAATTATCTCTTCCACTAAGAAAACTGTTCACCAAAATTATTTTGTTTGATCACCAGGTAATCTGCTTTACTTCCCACTTCTCACTGCCAGAAATATTTGCACTATTTTTATTGGAAAATTATTTTCTCACCCTAAAAAGCAGCCAATTATCTTCACCTGGTGACATTAAAGTGATCAGCATGCTTCCTACCCATTTTTTTCAAAAACCTGTTTAAATAAACATACCAAAAAAAAAAAAAGGTATTTTTCTGGGAAGACTTTATTCTCTTCCCCTCAAATTGCAACACATGTGGGAGGAGGGAAAGAATCTAAATGTCAGTGTGTTTTTAAGAGCAGTTTATCATGATGTAAATTTCTATAGCATAGAACATCTTCTAATTCTAGATGGACTGAGATTAGAAGGTCTAAAATAAACTAATGTGCCAAGAAGTGTATTGGAAATATGCAGAAATAGAAATCAGCTCCTTTCTGAGGAGAGCTAGGGCAAGAACTGAACATCCCTCAGATATCTACTGAATTATTAAAGCTCACACAAAACTTCCAGGTAGATATGTAGACTCTCAAGAGACCTTCACACAGGTGATTCATACCTCTCATGTTTTTGAGATATGATTTCTTACTAGATCATCACAGGATTGCATGTGAACCCTGGTAAATTGCACCAAGATTTAACACAGTTATCCTACAACTGGCTCAGTGTGAATGGTTCTACCCTACTTATAGAACCCTTCTGGCTGCACAATCAATTTTTTTAAATTAAATAATTAAATTAATTGGGAAAAAAAAATATCAGTGTCAGAACAGAAGACACTAGAGATATTCTAATTGCATGGAAAAATCATGATGCCAGGCATAGAATCACTGAAAGACCTTAATCCGTCAATTTAAAACCAATACTAAAATACAAAACATCTACACTTAGAGTCAAAGCTAAAATCCTCACTCAAAGTCCTAGTTCAGCAATGAATCTTTCAAACACAACAAAAGGAAAACAAAAGAATAGCACAAGAAGGAATGAATCTAAGAGCAGTCCTAAAGGGTGACTTAAAGTATTAGGTACCTCCATATGTCACTTCTAAGTTTCAAGGTATTGGATTGCAATTATTTTGATGGCACTAATTCAGTAGACTGTTATGCATTATAATATTGAGCTGGTAATGAGATTTTTTTATCCACCACAAGTTAGAACTGGGTTGCAGCCAGAGTTCATGGGCACACATTATTTTTTCATTTGAAAACAGAACAGAGCTTGTCTTTGGAGTCTAAATCAAGGCAATTCTAACAGTGTGCCTTTGACACATCAGCCTAATTCTGCACGACACTGAGGAAGGAAACTTTTTCTTTATGATTCATATCCAGCTGAAAGCCAAAAAGTAAATGTTAGGCCTGAGTCCTTATGATATTTCTCATTTTTGTATTTCAATACAAATCCCTTGAAAGTCTGGTCAACAACTTAGAACTGGAGCCATAACCTCAAACCCTACACTCCACCAGATACAGTTTTCTCTCTCTTGTTTCCCTAAGGTACATAGCAACACTTCAGTTTTTGTAAGGACAGGAGAGCATTTTTCTGCCTTTTTTATATCAGGAAGCATTCGATCAACAGTTAGAAGTTTTGGCAGCTTAGCTTTCTCAGTTAGAATCTCAGAACTTCAGGTTGGAAGTAAATCTCATGGATCATATGGTCCAACCTTCCTTTCATTCTTCTTTGCTTATATTGGCAACCAAAATGCATTTATGAGAGCACAGTAAATTTGTTGCCCCTTAATTGGACCACTCATGCAAGGGTTTTGGGATTAGATCTTAAATTGACACCTTTTAAATCTCTGAATCATAGAATACAAGGTTGTAAGGGGTCCTCAAGGATCATCTGGTCAAGCCTTTCTCAGCAAAAGCACCATCTAGACAAGATGGTCCAGTACCCTGTCCAGACAGATCTTAGAAGTATCCAGTGTTAAGAAATGCACCACTTCCCTGGGGAGATTATTGCCATGCCTTCCATTGTTCTCACTGTTAACAACTTTCCTCTTGTGTCCAACCAGAATTCCTCAGAAGTAACCTGCAGCTATTACCCCTGACTTTGCCGTGTGATTCCTTGTAAAAAAGAAAATCTTCATCTTCTTTCTAACCACCCTTTCAATACTGGAACATGATTATATAAGCTCTCCCCTCAGCCTTGTTTTCTCAAAGCCAAACAAATCCAGTTGTCTCAGACTTTCCTCCTATGGCAAGCTTCCCAATCCTTTGATCATCTTTGTGGCCCTTTTTTGGACCCACTCCAGCCTGTGCACATCTCTTTTATATAGCAGGGACCAAAACTGAACACAGTATTCCATGTGTGGCCTGAAAAGTGCTGAGTAGAGTAGAATAACCTCTGCTAGTGATGCCCTTGTTGATGTTACCCAGCATCCTGTTGCCTTACTTTGCCACAGCAGCACACTGTTCACTCATATTGAGCTTGTTGTCCACCAGGATGTCCAGGTGCCTTTCCAGAGAGCTGCTCCCCACCCAGGAAGATCCCAGCCTGTCCTCAACTCCTGGATTCAATTTCCCAGCTGTAATACCTTACAGTTGTCCTTGTTGAACTTCATTCTTTTAAAGAATTGTTGCTATTTCACTTCTCCTATCTAACAGTGGGCCAATATTTTCCTTGAGTTTCTGCTTGTTGTTTACATACCTGAAGAGCTCTTTCTTGTGATTTTTGACAACTCTGTCCAATTTCAGTTCAGTTAGTGGTGCAATTCCTTTGTGATGATATGTCTATGTCAGCTACTGCCTATGCAATTAGATGCAATTTTACTGGCAAGAAAGTCTTCTGCCATTCAAGAGCCAGTATAAGCTAAATAAGAAAAGTGACTTTTTTGCTGGTAGAAACGGGGCTTTTAAGCATAGAAAAGGCCTAGAGCTCAATATACTCACCCCTTTAATTGAGAGCTGAGAGAACTGCTAGCTTGAGCTGCAAGATAGGGCATTAATCCAGTGCTTCTAGAGGAAGTCAAATCCTCCAGGAAACAGAGATAGAAAAGCACCAAGTCCTACTAGACTATAAAAAGCTAAAAAGAAAATTTCCCTTTTCATTTTTGGATGGAAAATCCCTTCAAAAGGCTGACTTCATATATAAATGATAAAAGAGCAGTAAAGAAAGAATTGCATTTTGGCAGTGGATTTTGCAGTTCACCTGTAAGTTTCAGTGCATACAAAGCACTCTCCCAAACTACCTCTGCTGAAATCTCTCTAAAGACAGGATGACAGAGGAACAGTAATGGGCAGGTCAAAAGAGACTTTTAGGGATTCTACAGTCATTAGTTTCCTGAAGTGAATTGCAGTTATTTTTTACAAAAATAGACAATTCTGCAAAAAATCCCCAGCTTGGACTCTCTACCCTACATGTAACATGCAAGTAGGTTATGCTCTCAAATCCAAGTAGAATCTACACTGGGCACCAAAAATAAATAACTGTCAAATTTAAGAGGGTAAAATAAATCTCAGCCATTTTGACGATGTAAAGACAACACCTAAGAAAAAACTCTTCTGGGTCTTAAGAATATCAAAATAAAGGTAGGAGATAGGAGAGAATTCTCTTATTTTTCCTAGCAGTTGCCTGATGAGAAAATGTCTTACTCAGCATTTGAGCACAAATTCTTCTAATGTAGAAGCTACTTGAGCACTGCAAGAGGAGTGACAAACTTAGCAGAAGCCTCATGAAACTTCTAAGCTAGGGAAAGAAATGATTTTCAGGACTAGGCTCCTCTAAAGTGGGCTGAAAAAAACCCACGAGATTAAAAAACAAAGTATTTTATATAATAAATGGGAGGAAAATGTATAACAAATACAGGGAAGCAAATCCCCAAGCTCCTTCATTTCTTGGGAGAAAATTTTGATTTCAATAGCTGCCAACCTGCATAAACCCACATGGTAACACAGTGTTCTAAAGCAGAATTCCTTATGAAACTATAATACCAGCTTTGAGAAATAAAGATGGTTATGTATATGTTCAGACACTATAGCAACAAGCACCTCAAACTGGATAGAACAGCTCTACTACCAAGTTAGCACAAATAAAATAAAACATCTGCCTATTTTGAGTGTTGCGCTAGTGAATTGAGTCATGTCTCTAATATATTCATTTACACACCAGTATAAGAATGGAAATAATTTTATTCCCTTTTCACTTGATGTGAGGCATGAAAAAGCTAAGTAGCCTGCCCAAGGTCACAGAGAAAGTCTCTTGCTCTCCCCTCCCTGTACCTCTCAATACCTGAAATGGAACTGTGCTAGAGACAGCAGCAGCCCTTCAATTCCTCCTACTCTCTGTCACTGGGACAGTCAGTTCTCTGGAGGGATTGAAACTTAGCTCAAAACTTGGCTCAGTGCAAGGACATGTGGGTGCTCTCTGGCTGTAATGTCTGAGTCAGATACATGAGCTAATCATGCCTTTTGCCCTTGCACTCTTTGAACTATGAGCTCAAGACACAGCCAGCACAGCATCATCTCCTGACTGCCCAGTCCTGGGATTTGACTGCTGACAACTTAAACAATAGTGATTAAAAATACCTATATACAGAAAAGCAATGCTTTCACTACTACATGCAAGACTTAGAGAAGACATTTGCCTTTGCCTCCCTGAACAAATAATTTAGGTTGCACTTTCTTTTACATTTATGAACAGTCTTTTGAGATGACTGACAAAAGAGGTAACTGACATATAATGTGAATCTTTATGCTGTTATCCATTCCAAGACATGCAGCTGAATAAAATTCTGCTCAGTCAGACATAAAATCAAATTAGAGGAGTTTGCTCTGAAGAGAAAGAACTAAATTTGAAACAAATAAAGCAGTGCATAATTCACTTTTAATGGGATAAGTTCCTAAAACCACACTAATCCTAATCCTAACAAGGTAATACTTTCCACAGAGAGTTTACCACATCAGTGCTCAGTACACAGCAGAGCAGTAGAGCCCCACATGCAAAGTGAGCAACTGTATTTTTGCAGTCAGGATTTGCAGAGCACTCCTGTTTATTAATAATTATTCCTTATGGCCTTACAACATATGTCATTCATCCCACACACATTCACAAAGACCTTCACCCATCAATGAGATCTCCTGGATAACACATAACACATTTCTCCACAAAGCCCTGCATTATTAGTCAACAGTTTAGAAAAGAACCAAAAAAATGCTGTAACTTGACTGCACAAATTCAGAAGGAAGGTAATGACTCAGACAGGAAAACTGGCTATCCCTGAAGTAACACTTTCTATGTTTGCGAAAAAAGCCATTGGATTTTTATTGACCATAAGTATTCAAGACCTTGGGTTTGGATCTGATTTTTAAGACAGCATTTTTCATCAGCACAGCAGCTGACAACTGTGAGAATGCCTGAATTAAAAAAGAAAGTATGACCACCTGCTTTGCAGCTTCTCTTCAAAGTAGCATCTCAGGATNNNTATGAGAGCTGATACCTCATAACCCAAGATGCTGTGACTACGGCCACAGATAAGCCAGAAACAAGAAAAGGCTTTAGTTATTTCTCTAACATAGGAAATCTTTTTCCACCTTTATTAAAATGTTCAACTCTGAAAAGCTGTTCTAGCAAAACCCAACATTCAGCATGCTGCATATTCACTATCTCTCAGCATATGTCTGAGCCAAAAAATGTGCCCTGATGACCGCTAAAGAGAGATTTTTGCATGAGATTTTAGAGGCAGGCTGGGTTTTTGACATATTGTCAGCACTCTCAATTTTCTGACTAAAACATAGCAAATCATTCTTTTAATCACATAGCATGGATTGTAGCTTGCTTCTACATCTGCCTCAGTTTTAAAGAAATGACAGGTTAGAAACAATGAAAAAGCTAATGAAAAGGATATGATCAAATGCACATCAGGAGCAGGTAAAGTAAGCAGATGCTTTTCTACATGCATCTATATACTGTGATCCTTACTTAGCAAAAATTTCCATTTATATATCCAGCTGAAACCTTGTTCCCTGCACTTTTATTTAAAGACCTTTTACCAAAAAGTAAAAAAAGAAGGCAGAGCAACAGTGCATAAAATACAAATGGAATTATTTTTCCCTTATAAAAACATTAGGGCTCTGTATGCA
>VZTR01007150.1:198552-216275 GCA_013400775.1 Chaetops frenatus | reverse complement strand
ACTGCAAAATTAGTCAGAGACCAAAAATGTTACACTGCTGTAACTAGACTCTCTGCACCTTACCTGGCTGGACCTAATAAAAATATGTCTTACAGTCACATAATGTAAAAAAAAAATTGACTCTCTGTTTTGACACATTTACAATATGAAAGTAAGTCCAAGCTGTGGGTTCAAGCTCAGTCTTAAAAAGCAGCCTAATTTTTCTAGAAGATTATAGGGTTTTCAAGGCTGAAATCTGCAAAGCAGTTACTCAGTCTTGTAGCCTTGACACTGGACAGGGTATTTAAGCATGAAACTAGAGGGCAATACAGAGGGAACTTCAAGAAGAAATCCTAAGCTGGCAGGTGTGAGCAGCCTGGGCAGAGCTGGAAACATGAGTGAGATGTTGGCAAAGTAACTGCTCCTGGCTCTTGCAGGAAAATGCAAAAAGCAACCAGAGAGAGGACTTTAAGGAGAGTTACACTAGGGGGAGGTTGAATGACCAAGCTTTTAGATCCAAGGAAAGCTGTTAAACAGCTCCAGAACATTTCAGCGACAAAAGGTGAAGAAGTGGATTTCTCAGGGACCCAGGTGGTTTATGTGCTGGCACATTCCTTGGAGGGGAAGTGCCTGAGCACACTGAAGACCTCTTGTTTTTACAGCCTGGATACACAGAGCATGCAGAGACGAGCATGTCCCATACATATCCTGCATGCAAAGTATAAATAAATACCTTAAACACTGAAAATTCAAGCCATAATCAGAAGTCCCAACCAGCAGCAATTTCAGCAGAAAGTGCACAGGCCATAGGGTCAATACACTTAATCTTATCTTTGAGTTTAACCTAATCTTACAGCATAAGCAGTCTCTGAGGACCTGATACTACAAACAGCTGATTCTGGAGAGCTTCTGAGCAGGTCCAGAGGAGAATTATTATGTGCACAATGCAGTGGCTTAGAGGCTCCATCTCAGACTAGGTCTCTCTATATGTGTTTGGGTAAAACAACAAAACAAACCAAACAACAAAACAAAACAAAAACAAACAAGCAAACAAACAAAAAACCCAAACCAAACCAAAAAAACACATAATCTTGGAAGTGTATAAATATAAAATACAAAAAGGACACAGACAGTGTTAATGCCTTATAACAAGGCTAGGAACAGAAGATAAATCAAGTCTCCTGCCTTCTTGATTTATCTACTTGACCTTGCTGCTGTGAAATGTAAAAATGTTGACAGGATCCTATTCTCAAAGTGTGCTGAAGAATTTGTCAGATAAAACAATTATGACACATACTGAGAAAGTGCATAGTATTCATTTTATTTGATCTCTCAGCTTAATCCAATACTGAATGAACTCAGAGCCTGATTCTGTACTTGCTCACTGCATGAACACACAGACAAATAAGTGTGTATCCATGAGAAAAGTAAAAGGCAGAAAAGATCTCTGTTTTCCACTGTGTCTGAACATGGCACAGAATGATAGAAAATCAGA
The DNA here is from genome assembly GCA_013400775.1 of Chaetops frenatus. NCBI lineage: Eukaryota > Metazoa > Chordata > Aves > Passeriformes > Picathartidae > Chaetops > Chaetops frenatus. The sequence goes on along the minus strand of VZTR01007150.1, from coordinate 214,801 downwards.
TCAGGCTTTCCCTCTCCCTGAGGAAACTTACTTGTACTCCTGTCCAGCTTTTTCCTTCATTAAATTATTTAGGCGTGAGATTTCCTTTTCCAGTGAATTAATCGTTTCCTTAGTTTTCTGTTCCCTTTCATGGGCTTTATCCACCATTTTCCAGGCCTTTTCAAGCTCCTAGGAATGAAATGGAAAATAGTTACATAAATTAAATTGTGTTTAAAAATAACCACAAAATAGAATTTAATTGCCTTGAATTTCGGTTAGTTGAGAAGGTAGATTTTTATGCTTTTTCATGCTTAGGTTCACAACATTTCCCTCCACTGAGTATCTTTTCTTTTGGCTGAGAGCATAGCAAACATTTTAAGTAATTCAGGCTATGTCAACTTACACCAGAAAAGTTCTAATACATTTTCTTTAACACAAAAATCTGAACATTATCAAATCTCACTCTATGAGGCTTTGATCATGTGGGTGCCACTAATATATAAAAAATTTACTGACAATTTAGTGCCCTTAAAGATATCACCTGCTTAAATAGCTCATGTCTGTAAAATTCCTATTAGCCTTTAGGACAATGAACATCCAATTTTATTTGGAAGAGAAAAAGATGTTATCCAACTTTTCCACCTCTCTGTTCATTTTCATCTGTGAGGATTTAGTGTAATTTAATTTTAACTACTTATTTAGACATGGCACAATTCTTATGCCAAATTTTAGCACATGGAGTTACTTAAATGACAGATCTGTGTCCCTGTCACAAGCCTGGGGTTTGATGCCCACAAACAGTATAGGGAAGGAGGGTTCACTTGGTTTTTTAACTTCCTCTGTATCACTCTCCCTTGAATTAGATCCTTATGAATAAAATAAGAAAAAAAAGGCTTATTGCTTGCCAGGTTCAAATGAAGCTCCTACAATTTCTGGAATCCTGTGCTAAAAAAAAATGCACAAATTCAGCAAGTGACTGGACTGGAAGGAAAGTTCCTGAAGTCTCAGTAAATAATGAAGATACTATTTTTACACTAGAAGTCCCTGAGCTTCAAATCACAGAATCACAGTATGATGCTCTTTCCTCAGCTGGCTCCTGGAAGAGTTCTGGACTTCATGGACTTGTACAGATTTAGACTCCAAGTGTGGCTGTGCAGTTCTACATTAGCTCTAGGGTCTCCCCAAGGAAAGCCAAATAGAAGCATGTTTATATCAGGCCATAATACCCCTGCATCATATGAAACTGGGGCAGGAAAAAAATACTTTAAAAATCATCCCCACAATGAAGAAAAAAATTTAATTTCATTTATATCAAATTTTTACAGAAGTTCTTTATTGTAATTGACATCTCTGTTTCTGAAAAAAAGAAACCTATTTAACATTAAACTCTAAATTATGACACCTATGTTATGGTATATTGTTAATATACTTACAGAACCCTTAAAAATCAAATATATGTAATATTTAGCTGTTTACTGCCTAAAATAAAAATTCAAACTATAAAACTAACAGAAGTAACAGGCTACTAGATTTTGCTGGAAAGATAACACAAAGTATAACTTCTGTAGCCTCTTCAAACTGCAGAAGGAATACATTTCTATTTTATTTATTCCACTAGCTCAGCATATCCAAATTTGAGAAAGCATCTAGAACATAAAGATCAGGAATTTTTGCTCTTCTTTTGTTTCCCCACATACTAATAAAGAGTTAAACAATGGGCTTTCCTTGCTCAGAAATTCTGAAAATTACAGTCAATTAAACTCACTACCTACAAACAGTATTTTCATTACTTATGTAACTGCTTAGTTCAAAATTTAGCTTGAAAATTGTGCTTTTTAACTTATGTATCAAGCATATTTAAACCATTTTTTATATAAAATCAATTTTTATGTCATACATTTTGAGTTCTAATTTCTATTCAGAGCAACAATGATCACACATAAAGTATTAAGTATCATTTAGTAAATTACAAGTTTTTCATTCATTAATATCTTCCACAAAAATGCTCAATTCTGAACTTTAAATAAATGCATGTTAGGCTGAAATAATGGCATGAAGACACAGTGTATCATGTTGAGTAGAAGAAAAGCATAAAATGTAACTGTAAGTAAACATGTTTCAGACTTGTCAACCAGTAAGAGGCAACCACCTTTTCTCCAGAAAAATGCAAATCAAAAATAAGATTGAAGCTGATTACTTAAATCAGAGTTTCCTGCTGGCTGATTAGACTGTGATTAAAATTGGTGAATTAAATCATTACGATTGGAGTTTTGGGGAATAGAACTGAGGAATAAAATCAGTAAAACTTCTGAAAGGTTTTAGTGGATCCAGAGAGTATTTTGCTCTGATGACTATTTGCAAAAGTGATCACTAGAAGTCAATGAGGCCATTCAGATAAGCACTGATTTTTGGTCACCTTAAGCTGTGCTTTTTGAACTTTATCATTGGTGTGTAAAAACTACTGTATTGAATTTGTATTGATAATACCAGTTGTTATCAATAAAGTAAGAAGACAGGGGTGATGATCACATTAATAAGCAAAATCTAAATAAGAATCTTCTACAGACTTCAGCATCATCAAAGCTGGGCTTCATTGTAGTTGCTTCTTGGTTTTGTCTTCTACAGTAAAAGTGGATCAATAGATCCTTTATTTTCAGAAGTAAAAAGGAGCAAAATTTTGACAATGGAAGCCTTCACAGAAGCAATATTCATATTTTTATTCAGTGCAAAAGACTGCAGTGTGTCAGCAACAGGGGTAAATGCAGTAGAAGATAGGTAAAGCATGGCCGTCTGCTGCATAATTAAAGGAAGTACACCAGATGTTTGCTGTTAGAATCATTCAAAAATCTTTGGAGAAGTACTGAACTCTGGAACTTGTGAAGCACAACTTAGAAGTGTGACTTTACTTCCATTAAATACCCAAAAAGATCACATCAGTTTCACTGCTCAGAAACTGAGAATTAATGAAACGTTTTCCTACTATATTGGATTGATACGCCTGGAAATTTAAAGTTTGGTAATTTCAAGCAGGGCAGCACAAGCCCCATTCTACCATTCTTCCAGTGCAGACTCGTGGATCAGTGTTCCTGCCCATGAAAAACAGAATTGTATTCCCTTCATGATTAGGTTGGCCCTTTGCTCCTTTGATATGACTGTAAACAGTAGATTGTTACATCTAGTTTATTAAAACTACAAAGAAGATCCTTTAACAGCCACCTGACAGTTAACAGCTATTGATTATCACTGCCTCAAGTCCTACCAGCCTCTGATCTGTGTGGTTAACCCCTGCCCCAAATAAACCTTACTGATTACAAACGGGCTTCATATGGAGAAAAATTTTGCTTCTGCAACTTTTATTTCTTACCCTAATGACCCATCAAGTCACCAAGATTTAGGGCCTTAATTTGGAGCAACTATACCATTTTTACAGGAACGGCCCCATCAGGATTCTTTTATGGTTTATAAATAATTAATTGTGGGCCATTCTTGTGACTGCAGAATATCAACTTGGCTACTTTAGCACTTGAGCTTCTTTCAACACTTAGCTTGGACACAAGGAAAACACATTTTTTCAATATTAATAAAATTGTAATGAAATGCTACAGCTCTAATAGAACTTTCCTTCAGAAAGAAGAATAATATGGAATATAAAGGGTTTACCAAGCAAAACCTCAAACGAGACATAAACATTTTAAACACTATCCAAATAATTCCTGAACCTTTAAGACTAATTCTCATAGCCAAACTGAAAATGTATCAGCTCTATACTTGACTCACAGCACACAGCTAGAAATGAAATGTCACATGTTGTGCATTGCACATCATTTCTAGCAGGATCATATTGTCAAGCAGCTTTTTCACTAGAAAATCACTTAATGGGTTCAATAGTAGGTGGTATGGTTCAGTCATACTCTGCCTGAGCTTCGAATTAGTTGCTGAAATTGGAAAGGCTCTTCTTTTCCCAACATTTCCACTCCTCAGTTTTATGATGTCCAAGACAGTGTTTCCTCAGTTTGGGAACATCTTGAAGGGTCACCTCTCCTACTGTTCACACACAGAATATTGCCATGTAATAGCAAAAAGGAAATTATAAAGATCATTGTGGTTCCTGACATTTATCTACCAGTTTTTGATTAGCAGCAGTGAAAATCAACAAGATTTCCCATGCTTTTCCTCCTCCTTGAAGAGGCTTTGGGCAGTACCATGGGTTTGCAAGCTGCAGCCATAGGATGTGAGTGCTGCTATTTATATTTACTCTGAATGTATTTTCTTCATAATTCTAAGGACAAGAAACTTCATTTCAAAGAACTTCTATTTCTGTAGTGCTCAAAAATCACTCTGGATTGCTACACTGACTTTATTTTACTGGAACAAAACACTTTATTTTAAGACATGGAGGTTTCCCGACTAAATGCTAAATTAAAGCCTATCTAGGTATCACAAAGCTAAGTTCTTAAACCATCAGAATGAAGAAGTTCTAAATACAGTCTTATGATCACTTGGCAGCTTTAGGTTTCTGACAGTCAAAATTCACTGTAAGCCTAAAAACATCAACTGTTCTTAGTGAGCCAAGCACTTTGATTTGACAGAGTTCAAATCAATAATGACAAACAACACATCAGAGTAAATTGGTGAAATCACACTGAAATGCTATATAGGATTCTTTTTCAAAAGCACTGTGAAACATTTATTTATATAAGTTGTCACTTCCCTGGCCTAAAATCCATACTTCAACAGAAAGTAAATTTTTTATGTTCTGGCAATAGTTAACAGCCAAGCAGCCCTTCAAAAGTATTAATGAATCAAAAATGTACATGAAATTGAAAATTGGCCATTTTACAAAGGGAAAGTTTAAACAAAAATTATTAGTGAGTACTTGAAAGCTGACAGCGTTGGTTTGGTGCAAATAAACACAGGATTTGACTGAAACACGTAAATATACCAGGCTGAGCAAACAAAGCAAAGGTTAAACAACTGGAGATGCCAGCTCTATGCCTAGTCCTCCAGCTAGTTCTCTACATAAAATCAAGTGTTCTTGCAGGTGCTTTTCTTATTACCATGTTTTTCATTAACAGTTTCAGACCATACTACATTCTATCCAAAACTTTACCGACTTCAATGATGATATAGTTTCCTCATCATCATTAGTGAGTTTTGTGAGCACAGCTACTTTAGATGACTTCTCCACAAGCTCAGCACTCAACTTCCTGCATTTCTCCATGAGATGCTTTTCATTTTCACGAGACTTCTTCATAATAGCAAGGAGCTTCTCATACTCAACACGGAATTTTTCCAGAGTTTCATCTCTCGTCAATATACTGATGAATTCCTGGGAGTCTTTTTCCACTGCTTCAAAGGCACTTTCTTCTAGATATGGTTTGTCAGACCTTTCCTGAGTGAAATAATCAACAAACAGGAAGAATTCAACCTCTCACTTATGACCCCAGAATACAAAAAAGTAATATCCTGAGTGTATAAAAGCTACTAAGAAATCATGACAAAATTATCTGCAATAACAGTTCCTTTGCTAGCATATAATAAGCATGTGGTAGGCTATTTTTCAAACACATCTCCTCCAATTTTACTGAAATAACTTGTGCTTTACCAGCCAGAGCTCCTGTAATTGAGTCCCACAACTACTTTAAACGTAAGTCTATAAAATATCATCGTTGTGATAGTGTTTGAATAATGCATCAACTACCGAGGAAACCCAGTATTTTAGCCCTAATTCTGCCCAGTTCTCTACCCTCTAAAGTCTGATTCGATTATGATTTCTATCCTGATAGTGCCAGAGACTTGCAGACAAGCACCTCTCAAAGCTCGAGTAATGCCAATGCAAGCCAGTCCTTCCTCTGAGGGAAATGCTACTGTTAAACCTTTCACAGAAGACATTTTCCATCTAGCTCAGTTCTGATGCCAAATCCTTGCAAATGCACCTCTGAGGTGGCCTCTCTAGGATAGTGCAGCAGCTCTCCTGTCAGCAGGAAAATCTCAAGGGCAACTTTAACACTACAGCTCATGCTCTAGGCAGCATCGAAGAAAAACCCAAACTTTGAGCCGAAACTTGAATGTGTCCCCCGCTTCAAACCTGCTCTGGGAGTCACAGGTTTCTTCTCATTTCATCCTCCTCTCCAAGCCACAGAATCACCAAATGGTTTGAGTTGGAAGGGGCCATAAAGATCATCTCATTCCAACTCCATGCCATGGACCTTCCACTAGATCAGGTTGCTCAGAGCTCCATCCAACCCGGACTTGAACACTTCCAGGGATAGGACACCTTCAACTTCTCTGGGCAACCTGTGCCGGTTCCTCTCCACCCTCAAAGTTAACATCTAATCTAAACTGACTCTCAGTTTGAATCTGTTCCCTCCTGTCCTGTCCTGTCCCCAGTACGTGCTCTTGTGAAAAGTCCCTCTACAGCTCTCTTGTAGGCTCCCTTCAGGTACTTCAGTCTTGATCTTGTTCATGTTGGTAATTGTAAATAGAGTTAAAAGACGAGCAGTAATGAGGGGGGAGGCAGGGCAGGAATCACACCCACATCTTATATGTAGTACCTGCTCCTAAAATTTAAGAGTTACTACTGCCTGGGTACAAGTAGCCTGATTTTTCCTACTTTCATCATAGGACATAACTGAGTTCTGCTCACACACGTGACACATGAACAGGGTATATGGCTACAGATAATACACAGGTGATGTTGTTGGGCTTATCCTGAGGTGCAGCCTTCGTCCTGTCCAGGGGACAGCAAGTGAAGGGAGGGACAGGTTACCTCAGCCATGCTGCCGTCCGGTGGAGGTGGCGGGCTCGGTGCAGAGGGTCGGTGTCAGTGCAGGGTGCCGGGGCGGTGCCGGTGCCGGGGCGGGTCGGTGTCAGTGCAGGGNGCCGCGTACATGGATGGCCCCGGTCACCTCGCCGCCGAAGGGTGACTTGTCCTCCAAAAACTGTGTGTCCATTTTTCTGCTGAAGTTCGGCCGTCGGGGATTTTAACCAAGGACACGGAGGAATGTTTCTCCTCTGACCCAAAAGGCTCCCTGGGCTGAGCAGCTCAGCGCGGCCGGCAGGGTGGGCCAGCTCAGTCACAGAATTGTTGGGGTGGGACGGACCTCTGGAGATCACCCAGTGCAGCCGCCCTGCCAAGACAGGGTCACCCAGAGCAGGTGACACTGGAATGTGTCCAGGTGGGTTTTGAATGTCTCCACAGAGGGAGACCCCACGACCTCCCTGGGCAGCCTCTTCCAGTGCTTTGCCACCCTCTATGGAAAGAATTTCTTCTTCGTGTTAAGGTGGAATGTCTTGTGGTTTAGTTTATGGCCGTTGCTCCTCATCCTGTCGCTGGGCACCACTGAAAAGAGTGGTGCTATCCTCTTGGCACCTACCTTTGAGACATTTATATGCATAGATGAGATCCCCTCTCAGTCTTCTTCAGACTGGACAGGCCCAGCTCCTGCAGTCTCTCATCATACAGGAGATGCTCTGGACCCATCATCATCTTTGTGGCCTCTGCTGGACCCTTTCCAGTAGCTCCTTGTCCTTCTTGTACTGAGTCCACTTGAGGCAGGATCGTGGGGAAGGCAGTAAACAGGGATTTGTGCAGTTTGGGGGGACAAATCATAGAACCAAGGAATACATTGGGTTGGAAGGGACCCTAAAGAACATCTCATTCCAACCCCATTGCCATGGGCAGGGGCACCTTCCACTAGACCAGGTTGCTCAGAGCTCCATCCAGCCTGGGCTGGCACACATCCAGGGATGGAACATCCACAGATTGTCTGGGCAACCTGTGCCAGTGCCTCACCACCCTCACAGTAATGAATTTCTTCCTAATATCCGATTTAAACCTACCCTCCTTCAGCTTAAGGCCATTCCCCCTTGTCCTGCCACTACATGCCAAATGGCATTTGGAGCCTGACTTCTGCCATGTCATCGTACCCAAATATTCACCGTAGCCTGTCTGTGCATGTGGATGGTTTGGCACAATCTATGGTACAGGAAAAAGGGAGGCAGGACAGCAGCTTTGCTTCAGAGCTGTGCTCAAGGATCAGCTGCTGCTGTTCTCTCCACTCCCAGCTAACCCCTGAAATGGTGGGGTTTATCTCTCTAAGCACACAAATTGTTCCATCTGATAGCTTTCTCGGGCAGGGAATGTACCATGTATACATTCCCTGGCAGCATGGATGTTGGCTACGACCTTAAAGTACCACTTGAAAGAAATAATGATGATGGAAAACTTTTTCCCTTGCTGGTTTAATGAAGCCTGAATTGTAGCACTTCATTTTACTGATTACGTGGCAAAATAGGCAGTTTCAAATGGATGCTTTCAAATGGTCTGATTTTACCATTATAACTGGAGAATAATATACATTTTATAATGTATTCTTTTTATGTATGACTTAATTTACAAAATATCCTTTACACTGAAACATTCAATCATTTCAATGCACACTTTTAATAAAAATATCAATAAAGTTCCTTTTCTGAGTTTTGCACTCCCCCTTTTCCTCATTTTCTTTGGTACTGATGTTTCTTACATAATAAAATTAAGAGGAAGATGATTATGATAAATTCCTTGATTCTAGGATTTCAGTTTTTAAGAGGACCAAACTTCTAGACCTTTGAAATAAAACAACTGCACATGTAATGAAATATCAAATGGTGTGATTTTCATTTTGTGAGCAAAATACTGCTGGAGGAAGGGGACATGCTCAGAATTTTAAAAAATAATATTACATGATGAACAAAAAAAAAAGCCCTCTCAAATATATAACTTTGATATTTATTATACTGTGTCTTATGTCTTTAAAAACAAAACAGGAGTGGAAGCTACTGAAGGGAGGTACTCATCTTTGGGCTTCAGGCTCATGTTTGTGCTTGAAGGTAACAGCATAAATGTGTCCAAAAATTATACCCATTTAATAATGCATTCCCATGAACTTCCTGGTCTGGTTGAAAAAATCCCTGTTCATTGCACGGGGTTAGACTAGAAGACCTTTAAAGACTCCTCCCAAACCAAACAATTCTATGATTCTACTCTTAGGTTTTTCAGACTCCTGCTGATCTGTGTCCTCTGAGACCCTGTAAGGGTGACTGCATAGACTGGTCTTCACGACAACTTCCATTTGAGCTAAATTCATCCAAATTCTGCAAGTTCACCCTCGTGGTAGCTGCACTTCTAAATACAGTGCAGACAGCGTGGGGTGAGTGTTAGGAGTCCATGATAACTCATGCAAAAGCCCATTTTTTTTAAAAGCCTTAAAACATCCCAACCCATAGCACATAAGTGCAACCAGGACACAAATCTGTGACAAGACTCAAATATTCACACTGAATTAATTGTGCAACAGACTATATTAAAAACAAGAGAACGCCTCAACAGTTTCATTAACAAAGAGCTGCACTGACACTTAAGAGGACACCTGGGTTTCTGACCTTAGCAAAAATTTACTTTAGCTCAGGACCAGCCACTTAAAATTCCTTGTGCTTGAGATTCATCAGTGAAATGTAAATAACCACATCTGCCCTCCTGCAATGGTGCTGTGACTGTCATGGCTATAAATGATGCACTAATGTCACAGAGACAATCTCTGGATAAGGTGGAGCTCTACAAGTGGGATCACTTTTAACTCTCCCTTTTAAGATGAGCATATGTTCCCAGCTCTGCAAAAACCTTTCTGCTAGTAAGAGCAAAAAACTCCAATGGCCACAAAAGAAAAAAAAAATACATTAAATAAAACCAAATAAGTCTCCATTAATAGCAAGGACAAGACAGACCTCGAAATTTTCAGTTCATTGAAAAGATTATTTCTTTCCCTGAATGTCTTTGTTCAAGAGACACATGCATTTTATAGTAAATAAGCAGAATCACCTGTCTCACCACCTGCATAAAAGAGGGTTTTGCATCAGTGGGGTGTGCTACTGTGCATGCAAGAAAGGGTTACTAGAGAAGAAATGTTTGCTCACTGATTTATTTGAGGTCACAACCCTTATGCAGTTAATTTAAGGCACGTTTTAAACTGTAGTGGCATGAAAATGATAAGCCATTACTTCCTGAATGTAAAGATTTATGGCCTACTGCAGAGATATAAATAATAAGGTAAAACCTCATCCTAAGATGGCCCAGCAGTATGTAAGCCGTTTGGGACAGGGACTATGACAATACGTGTCTTCTGAAAAGCGTAAAAGGAACCTTGTGGCCTCTGGCCGGCGAGGATGGGATGAACAGATGAAGGAGAGCGCGGGGGTTGAGGTCGCTCCTCCAGTCCCGCTGCTGTCAGGAGGCGTCGGGAGGCGGCAGCACCGCACCACGGCCGCGTCCCCCGAACTGCCCCGCACCGCGCTGCCGACCCCGGCCCGGACACGGGCTACAAACATCCCCTGAGACACGGGCATGCAATGCTGCGGTGAACAGTGCTCGTGCATGCGGCTCTGCATTCCGGTTCGGTTTTGCTCAGTTTACTCAGACTACATCATCAATGGAAGACTGCCGCTAAGCAAAGCAAAATTTATCTACCTATTTGCTAATATTAAATTATTGTTTGGCATATATTACAGATACATTACATAAAAATTACTTAATCTAACTGCAAGTCTTGTAATTTGCCCAGCAGTACGGAAATCCAGCAGAGCCTCATGGCCCCAAAGAGCAGAGATGCTGCAGGCACTGTCAGTGGGCTGACATCCTGGGACGTACCCTGGAAACCACAATGCCTTCTCAGAGTTACACCAGTCCTGCACTATTAAAAGGAACAAGAGCTTACTGAAAACGCTCCTTTTTCTCCAGTGACAAGGAAATGCTATATGGTGCTCAATTACTTAATTATCTAACTGATATTTTTACTAAATCCTTTTAAATATCCTCTCCGCCTGTTATTTTCAAACTTAATGATAGTTTTATGACAAGAACGGTTGTTCAGGTTAAATTGGATTGAGACTTTCTACTTTGCTCATAAAGATGATGCAACAGATCTCAAATAACAGTAACCTTTGATCATGTTTGGTGCTAGAGTTGAGCCAGTGATCTCAAAAGAGGAAACATTACCATTTTCATAAGAAGTTAAATCATTGCAATGTTTCAATTAATAGAAAAACCCAAATAAAGACCTTGGTTAGTTCTGAGAAGCTAAAGCTGACAAGTGTTCTGTGTATAATGTACAATTACATGCTCTATATAAAAATAAAATAGATGAGAGTTATGGAAAGTAACTAAAATTAATTCAGTAATCCTGAAACTAAGTTGAACTTACTATTCCCCAGTATGGGTTGAAACTGCAGAAGTTTTCCATCCCAGTTTTTCCTCCCAGTTCTGCAACTGGGATTACAATGGTGTGCCATGCTTGTTAGAACATTCCTCTCTTCTACCCTCCTCCAAGCCAAACACAGGGATTCTCCAAGACCACTGGATCAAAGTGATGCTCTACAGATCCCCATCACCATCACAGCCCACTGTGGGCTCTTAACATCACCAGTGTTATGGTTTATGCTACAAATTTGGTCTTCAGCTTTAGAGAGTGAGATGGGGGAACTTTTCCTCCTATATATGTGAAGGAATGGTCTAATAGAAGTAACCCCTCCCATCCTGGTTGCCCAGCATCATTAATCACTGGAGAGGCTATAAAGGAAAGCCTACAAGGTGACATAAATATACATGGCCCTGCAGCACTCTTAGGTTTCTTCAATCAATGATTTCCATTACCTGCTTACCAGTTCTGACCCATGGCTGTCTTCCCAATCAGGAACATTTGGGTATATTTAAAAATGAGTTTCAAATATATATAGAGTCATCCTGTGCTCATTAGCTTTCCAACAACTTTTTGGGTCCAGCAGCAGAGTCCAGGCCCTAATATCATATTCCTGTTCCCCTCACATTTTATTCTTCAGCCTTCTAATTCTCAGACACCAAGTCTTTCCCTAGATGAAAAATTTGTCAGGCATCTTTCACTATTGGACACCTGACTCTTCTGGGAGGAAGAGGCTAGAAAAAAATCTTAATACCGAGAGAAGGGTGGAGAAATCACACAGATTTAAGATGTTTATAAGGTCAGGTGTAGGGGCTAGATGAGGACACCATATGGTGAGCTGTGAGGAGGTGATCCCATCTCCCTACACGTGCTTGCATGAGAGCCAGGAGGTGTGAAATGTCCATGGGTGGGAGTCCCCCACTCCCTCCTTGCCATGGATCTACTCCTGTTATGCCTACTAAAGCACTGTCCTACTGCAGTCTCCTCCAGGCTTACACAAGGCTGGGCCCCAGCAAGGCCTGACAAGTGCACTCCTGCTTTCTCTGTGTGAAGTGTTAATGTAATCCCTCTGTGCACTCCAGGCTGGCAGTTGTCTCCTGTATTCTTTCATTTTTTTAGTTACTGTTTCTAATAGTTAAAGGAACAATTGATGGTTTTGTAATTAATTAGAAATACTAGTGGAAAGAATAAGTTCTCAATCTTCTAACAGGTATGAAAGCAGCTGAGAAAGGTACCTAAAATTTGACTCTCACCTCAAATCTTGCTATTGTCCTGCACCTGCTGGTGGGCTCTTAGAGTCCATCTTAGAAATAATATTATTATATCTAATTTCTGCTGCAGTTGTAGCCAGAGCCACAGGTTAAGTCCCAGTGTGTGAAGAACTGTGGGACTGTTACTCCACTGCTTGCAGCTTCAGGTCCTGCCCAGCATGTGAGTAAGGTTAGCGGAGCTTGGCTCATTATCAAATAAATTACTACCTTTAGCAAGATAATGATCTCAGGCTGTCTGCAGAGCAGCAATACTCAAACAATGAATCATGTCCTAGAGTTGTCAGGATATGTGCTTCTAGCTTTCCCTCTTTCAGACTGCTGAACTGCATCAAAAGCCCCCTAACACAAATCAAATGAATGTCTTTGTTTGAGTTTTCCATTTACGTGTATTGTATTATTATAATAATTTTATACCATCTTAGGTGGCACAGAAGGTAGATCCTAAATCTAGGATGGTGGATATGTAATATAATCTGATGAGATGTGAGACTTCCTGAGAAAAATGTTCAGGTCTTTTCCCCGTACCCCAGAGAAATTTTGCAGATACATATAAATTATAGCCACTCTAACCCGTAGTGATTTGTATTGTCCAGTGTGTATATCCATATAGATACACATTCAGAATCAGTAATTACTACCCTTTTGTGCTTTATGTAGGTGATATTTAATAGATATTTTCCTTTGGCTTAGGTGATGAATAGCTGTGATCCTGGCAAAGGAGCTGCTTTCTCTCCTCCTGCTGCTGTGAGGTTCCCAGGGGAAATAAACAATGCACCAGACAGGCTGGGTCCTGCAGCACAGAAGCAGGGAGATTCCAGTACTGCTCTTGCTAGAGATATTTCCATAGATTAGGGCATATGAGGAAGGAATGTACTAATAACACACAGGTTGCTAATAAAACTGAATAAACTTTATTCGGACACTGAGGAAATAATGCCTGTATACACAAATTTACAAACACAAAACCCTTGGAATAACACTAAAACTGTAACTTAATTCAATAAACACTTCAGGAATTACAAAGAACAGGGTGATTTAACAGTCCCAGTTATCACTCATGAGCTAGCCAGCTTCAGAATGAATCTGTGCCACCACATTTGCCTGGTGCCCTTGTGATAGCGCAAAGTCTTACCGCAACATAAAATGCAGATTGTCACCCACTGCCACACATGTCCGCCATCTGAGCCTAAAAAAAAAATCAAAGCAGTGGTGGTGGAGAACATGGAACATGCTAGAGCAGTTGTAATAAAAGCCAGTTTTTGCAATGCTGTGGAAAGAGGAGGGGTACAATATAGTTCCCCTAAATCAGATAGATGTTCCTATGCTCGTGCCCTTAAGCTTCCTGTGAAACTGACAGTTGTTGACAAAACTTATTTCTGTGAGAAATACAAGATGGCCTTTAACTGTAGAATGAAGGTAGTGTTGGAAAACTTTCAAAAATCCTTTACTGTGGCCATGATCATTAGCTAACACTTGCTGTGCCTCAGTTCCCTCATCTCTACAAGGACCAAGCCCGTCAGAATTAAAAAAGCGTTTGGACAACACTGTCAGGCACATGGTGGGGTTGTCCTGTGCAGGGCCAGTAGCTGACCCTGTGGGTTCCTTTCAACTCAGGATATGCTATAATTCTAGAGAAACTAGTACCATTTCTGGGCCTCGGAAGGATGTTAGCAGCTCCACAACTTTTTATTTTGCCAGCTTGGAGCACGAAAATGGGCCAGCACCTCCGAGATCTACTGCTTTGCTTTGATAAGAACAGTACGCGAGGTTCCGCGCTTCAGCCGCTTTCCTGACTTTCAGGCACGACCACCAGGAGGTCAGAATACATCCGAGAAGCAAGATGAGCGCACTTCCTCTCCGTCCGCCGTGCCCTCGGTCCAACACCATCTGGGAAGCTGATGGGGGTGCCGAGGGGGAGATCAGAGAGCCCAGTGCCGCCCGCCGGGGCACGGCTCGGCTCCTAGGGCTGGCGGGGGTGGTTTGAAGGAGGAGAGAACCAGCAAACCAGAGAGCAGCGGCAGCCCGGGCGGGGCGGCTCCTGCCCNGGTGAGTCTGTCCGGGCCGCGGGACCCGCAGCGCGCCCGGGGGTGCGGGGGGTGCGGGTCGGGACGGAGCGGCGGTGCCGGGCTGCCCGCGGCGGCTCGAGTTGGTGTGGCTGTCCCCGGGTTCTCCTTACGGGGTAACTTTTGTGCTGTGCGTGCTCTCCGTCTCGGTGGGTACCGGGGCACCGGCAGGGTCTGGCCCCTGGGGCGGGGTACTGCGCCCACCGAAGTTCCTGTAGAGCTTTGGGCATTGCTCTCCCTGCAGCCCAGGCGGGAACCGAACGCGCGGGAGAGCGGCCGCAGCCCCTCGGGGATTCGGCGGGACCGAGCCGTGTCAACAGAGACCTCTCGGCCATCGCCCTTGGCTGCTGACACAGCCCGAGGTGTCCTCGGACCAGCGCTGACCTCGGACACGTACAGTCCGTGCAAAATGCATCACTGAGCCTCACTGCGTGTGCACTGTTACATGGTTTGGGCTTAGAACTGCCTTGTCTTTCTTCTGAGGTACACAACATCTCACTAACGAGCACCGAGAGAAGTTTTCAAGTGGAGCTGAAGGAGGGATACTTTCAGTAGAGCCGCTCTTCATGTGTGTAGGCGTGGTTTTGGAGATGGCCAGCAGGTATTTGTAGCTCAAACCTACAGAGTTTTGAGTGAGGCAGGACTGTGATACTGGAAGTCAATGGGCTGTAAAACTGATGTGCAGAACACGAGCCTTTGTGGCCTTTGCATCTTCAGCTTGGCTATCTCCCACTGAAACAGTTCTCTTGGGAACTTGCTGTGCTAAAATCCGTCAGGAAAATAGGACATATTGCTATGGGCATCTCTTAGGTGGTCAGGCAAGGTGAGCAGTGTCTCTAAGCGAACATCACTATTAATATGTTTTTAATGAGTGCTATAGGCCTTGCCTATAACCAGTGTATCTCCTTCAGGCACAAGTGTTTGCCATGAGCTGCCATGAAAGCAGCACTTGGGCAGGAGAGCTACTGTAGTGCAGCATATGTTGTGTGAGGTTTTTTTGTTTGGTTTGGTGATTATGGTAATGCTCTTGTGCAGCTCTGACTAAAGTGATTCCGACCACCTTCATAGGCATCTGCTTTTAAAATCAGATTTTCCTCTAGTATAAGTGAAAGGGGTTGTCTCAGTCCTCAAAGAAAAGTAGAACATAGAAATTAGGAATAGAAACTTAAAGCCTTCCCTTCAACCTAGTTTTCAGCACAATAGATGCTTCCCGCTGCTCTCACATGAGAACTGCACATATTAATTGTGATTGCCACAGATGTGGAGGGAGGTGAATTGATTTCCCAAATTCAGAGAACCAGAGTGAGTACTGGAACCAACCCTGAGGGTTTCTTGGCTCCCAGCTGTAGATGACACTATTTTTTGCTTGTGTGACTTGTGATCTGTGTTTGCACCAGTGACATCTGCAAGGAAGAAGCAACCTGTGCACACCAAAGGCATTGGTTATCTTGTTTATCGAGAGCTCAAGTGGTGGCCCCTCTCCACCTGTCTTCCTCTTTTTGTTGCTTGAAGCCTTACTGTATACTAAGAACATCGGGGGGGTTTGGGTTTTTTTTACACTATCTTCCCCCACTTCAAGTCAGACTAAATAGCCCTGGTCAGGGACTGAGGAATTTGGTTTTCCTGAGTAGTTGTTTTGGGCCATCTGATGACCAGAGCAACCAAAAGCTGCATGTCCTGCTCCCCTTTTTTTTTTTTTTTT
>VZTR01007150.1:131893-198522 GCA_013400775.1 Chaetops frenatus | reverse complement strand
TGGTGGTGGTGGTGGTGGTATCCATGGCAATAAGGGCTCTTGTGTGTCTCTGCATGATGTCTCAGAGGGATGCCAATGCTTGTGATTCTTGCATGGCAGTGACTAACATGGGAAAGGAATCTGATCCACAGAAACCTGACACTGGTGTTGCACAAGCTGATCTCACTAATTTCTGAGTTTGTTTTATAAGTAAAACTATGGTTTTCCAAAGGACAATTTTAGTCTGGCTTTTGCAACTGTCTACCTGCTGACTGTGGTTTCAGTATCTTGGGGCTTGCCTGCAAATGAATTAAAACAGGTATATAAGCTCCATGAAGAGCCTACATGAATCTCCTTGCTGTCCTGTGCTGTCCTGTCCTGCTCACTCTGCTCTACAGAATTGCAATTGCAATCCATAGCAATGGTGCAATGGAAAAGGAAACTGAGAAAAGCTTCTGGCTTGTTCCTCTAGATCCCCTCTAAAATGCACTGTTGGGTGGGCCGACTTTTCCTCTCCCAAGTGTTATTACTATCCATTTATACTGGGAAAAAAGCAGGTTTGCTGCCAGGCAGCATATTTTCCATCAGCACTTGTAATTGTTGGGTGGCGGAGAGAGGTAGAGACTCTGGTTTCCAGGCTGGAGGGAGAGAGCGTGGCCAGGGTGTGCACTGGGCAGCCCTGTCATGTGCCCAACCATGAATTCCAGGTTTTGCAGGCATGTGGGCTCAGCTGTGTAAGCAAAACCTTCTGCCTGCTCACTCCTTGGAGCGGGCAGGGCGGCCAACCTTCAAGCAGCTTGAGGGATGGAGAGCTGGCCTGGAGTGTAGCTAAAGCAGGGCTCTTTTTTTAGTGTGTTTATACTTCCACACACACGTGGGCCTTGCAAAGTTGGCTGAGCCAGCCTTGACCAGCAGCAAAACAAACAGGTTTTACTGCCATGACCTGAAGGCCAGATGAGCTGCTGAGCTTTGCTGGAGCAGGGACAGCTTTCATTTCTGTCAAGGAGAGGAGCCTCTTGTATAGGGCTGACTCAAAACAAACATTGTGCTGGGTTGCTCAGACTTCCTCATGGAAGCAATGTTAAGAAGGCTTATGCAGGACAGAGAGGTGATTTGGGGTAGCCAGCATGGCTTCACTGAGGGCAAATCACGCCTGACCAATCTAGTGGCCTTCTATGAGTGACTGCAATGTTTGGCAAGGAAAGACAGACTCATGTAATTCACCTAGACTTCTCTAAGACCTTTGACATGATTCCATACGATATCCTCGTCTCCAAACAGGAAAGAAATTAATTGGAAGAGTTGACTGTTCAGTGGATGGACACATCCAGAGAGTTGTGGTCATTAGTTCTGTCCAGATGAGAGCCAGTGGTGTCCCTCAGGGACTGGTGCTCTTTAATACCTTTATCAGTGGCATAGTGAGATCGAGTGCACCCTCAGCAGCTTTGCAGGTGACATGCAGCTGGTGGCACAACAGAGGGAAGAGGTGGCATCCAGAGAGACCTGGACCTCTTGAGAGGTGAGCCCACAGGAATCTCATGAAGTTCAACCAAGCTAAGTGCAAGATGCTGCACCTGGTTTGGGGCAACCCCAGATATGAAGACAGACTGGGAGAACTCACTGAGAGCAGCCCTGTGGAGAATGGCTTAGGGTTTCTCTGAATGAAAAGCTGGACCAACCCAACAGTGTGTGCCTGCAGCCCAGAAAGCAAACCATATTCTGGGCTGCATCCAAAGCAGCATGGGCAGCAGATCAAGGGAGGGGATTCTGCCCCTCCACTCTGCTGAGACTCCAGCCACAGTGCTGTATCCATCTCTGGGGTTCCCAGCACAGCAAGGACATGGAACTCTTGGAGCAGGTACAAAGGAGGCCACAAAGATGATCAGAGGGCTGCAGCGCCTTTCCCATGAAAACAGGCTGAGAGAGTTGTTCATCCTGGAGGTTCTGGAGAGACATGGCCTTCCAGTACCCATAAGGTTCAGTCAAGGTCTCTCCAACATCTATACACATAGTTGAGGGAGACCCTAACTTACACTCTCTCTTTTGAGATTTAAAAGTTATCTTGGCAAGTGAATTGTAAGTCCCATAGCAACAGTTCCTGCCCATTTAACAGCTACTTCCCTCCAAGCAGACACACCTGCTCTATCTCACTGGCCCTGAGCCATCATGAGACCAGGCATTGCAGGCCCTGGGGGCTTCCAAATATCCACTGGGGTATTACAGTGCAGATCCAGACCTTTGGGATTTGGGGTACTTTTCTCCTGTGTTCAGCAGTCTGTGCTGCTGCTGGTGGTGGTGGTATGGCACTGGTTGAGCAGAGGCACCAGCAGTCCTGCAAGACAGGAGGGCTGGGCAGAGCCCATTTGCCAAATTTGGCCTCACAGTGGAAGGCGGAACTGAGAAGTGAAACTGTACACACAGTCTGGTCAAAGCAGGTACGTGGGAGGAGGGAGATGAATTGAAGGAGTTCAAGAGAGCAAGGGTGCATCAACCTAATGCTGAGTCCTTAAAATACCCCACTCAAAACCCCAGCTCTGCCCACACTGATCATTTCACCAGGCTTTGGATGAAGGCAGTGAGAAGGTTTGAAGTGGTGGTAGCTGGAAATGAGGGTGGTGCATTCCTTTTCCCCAGCCCATTTGTGCACAGCTGGGTAATGTCTGTGTTGTCTGCCTGCAACCAGCTTGTTGGGTCCTCTCCTCCTTCTGGTCAGAGGACTTTGTTTCCTGTTGCATATAAAATTTCTTCACTTCTCTACCCTAAAATATTGTAGTTTATCTTCTGTGGTTCTGTGTTTCACATCTTCCTGTGCTCTTACACTTGCTTCCTGCCTCTTCTGTGTTTTCTCTTTCTCCCAATAGCTCTGTAAACCCAACTCCCCGAGCAAGTATTTCTACCTTACAAGCTGCTTACAGCAGGTAGGTGCCTTTTCTAGACAAACCAATCCCAGACAAAACTATCCCAGCCCTTGCACTTATGCAGCTGCTCATTTGACCCTAATCATTTTAAAAGGAGAGTGCTGGTGGGTGCGGATGGAGTCAGAAGAGGGAGGTCCTTGCTTGCCAGCACATCTGCAAGGCTGAGAGACCCACGGTGTAATCGACACACTTTCCCATGGGAGAAGCAGCGTTTTAACTCTTCCCTGATCACTTCAAACTGATTATTTCTGATCTCTTGAGCTTTTATGATCATTTTATTAGGTAAAGGGGTGAGTCAATCTCTATTTTTCTCAATCCATACTTTTGATAACTGCATTATGTACCCATCTTCTGCCTGCACTTCCTCATTCATTCTCTTTGTGTTTTGCAGACTTCCTGGCTGTGCTTCAGTGGCGGTTGACTGAATTTAGTCTGCTCTGCATCACAGTGATAGTAGTAATGTAAAGTTTAATGAGCACCTGCAAAGCTGTGTAGCAGGTAAGTGCTCCAGGGGTCATTCTTCCTTCCAGATTTGCTGTGATTTTAAAAAGCTTCTTGATGGGCTCTCACTAGGAGATCTTGAGCCTTGCAGGAGAAATGCTGAAAGGAAATTGGTGTGCCTCATATTATAGAAATGTTCCCAGCAGTGAGGTTCAGACAGCTTCTTGAAAAGCAAAAGTAGCAATGTTGTGAAGGTTTAATTTGGAAGCGGTTTCAGTGTGGAAGATCAGTGTCAAAAGCCTCTCTCTTTTGGACTTTCAATATAAAATTGTTCTTACCTAACTGCATGGTACAGCTGGGATCTAGTCAGAGAATGATGGCAGAGGGGAACCAAAGGGTCCAAAGCTTTGCTGACATCAGCTACTGATGCATTTTCTGCTGCAGAGGAGAACTTGCCAGGAGTGCCTTACCCAGACTGCGGGAGTACTGGAATTCCCCTCTTCTAAGTGTTAGAGGGAAAGCAAATGCCTGGAAGTGCCTGGACAACTTCCAGATGATCAAGGGTGACAGCAGAGGCAGATGAAGGGAAACAGTGCTTTCACAAGCCAGCGATGTGTAGAATGTTCATGTTTATGTGAAAGCCCCTAAAAATATGGTGAAAGGAGAACTGGGTGAAACCAAGATGTCTGGCAGTGCTGCTCAGTGAGTGTATGACAGGAGGCTCTATGGGTAGCAGTGGTGGGAAGGCAAGAACTGGAGCTGATGACAGAAGGAGCTGCCAGAGCAGCAGTCCTGGCTGCCACAATGTCCTGCTGCAGCTCTGAGTACCTGTTAGTTCATGCACTCCATGTGATTTTTTTTTTTTACTTATTTATTCTGGATCTGTGTTGGGTGGTGTCTGTCCCATTTTTCCCATCACAGAGTTCAAACAGCTGTTCTGCTCTAGCAAAGCTCAGCTCAAAGAGTTCCCTGGCATGTTCCTCCAGCCAGCCCCAATCAAAGCTGTGAGAGCTGGCCCACTGCCATTCTCCTGTGTGTAAATGAAGCTCTTTCTCTTTTTCCTTTCTATCCAACATCTTTCATTATTATCCCTCCTCCAGAGGCAGGTTTTTCTGGCTGATCTACCACATTATTTGTATCAGCAATATTTGCCTCAAGGCAGAGATGCTTTTTCAGCATTTACAGGGAAAACATCTGATGCATCCCACTGCCATTGTATGTGGCTCAGAAAAACCAAGCATGGTGTTGGCAAGGATGAGGACCATTGTAGCCAGCTGTTGCAGAATTTAAGCCCTGTTAGGCACAGTCTCCAACTCATAGGGTTATTCTGGTTGCCTGGCAAAGGAAAACTGTTACTGTTCCTTCACTTTTGAAACCAGGGGAAGAGCACGTAGAGAAAGTTCTTGTGCCTGAGCAGGAAAAGGGACATAAGTTATAAGGTGTCAGCTGAGCCACCTGTGTAACCAACTCATCTTTCCCTGGGTTGCCTCGGGGGATGGTGGGTGCCCTCAGTTGAAAAGGTAGAGTTTGTGGTCAAGCCCAAATGAAAACCATGGAAATCGGCTTGAGAGTGCCTTGCTTTCAGCTCTTCCAAATTGCAGAGGGTTTGGTGATGAGTGGTGAGCACCTGATGAGGGGTGGGAGCAAGTGGTACCCACGCTGTCTGCAAGGAGGTGAAGCAGCTCCCTTAGACAAGATACCACCTGCCTGTGCCAGGATCCCAGCAGGGATCCAAACACCTTGTTTTGGAGAAAGCACATGCAGTGGTGAAGAGATTTTCCTGCAGGCAGGGGCAGCTGAGCAGTAGTCTAGACTGCCTTGGGAGGCAGAGATTTGCTGGAAGTTTTTCAGAACGAAGTAAACAGAGACTTGCCAAAAATCATCCAGGCACAGTGTAAGCCTTGCATGTAAGCAGAGGGAAGAAATTGTATTGCTTTTTCAGACCTCTTTTTCCTCCTATTTTTTAAGCTCTTGTAGAGTGTTCATACATACCAGAGGTGGAGCTAAGGAAATGTTCTCAAGCTTAAAATGTCACACTTGATATTCACACTGTAGTGCTTCCCAGAGGGGCTTGGTCTTCTGTATCTGTACCCAGAGTGCTTCGATCCTAATCTGTTTCCTCCTGGATATTCAGGTACCTTACTGCCACTGGTTTCAGAAGAGAATTTGATTTCTAAAGGCCTCTGGGGATTTAGCAACCAAATACTTTGGGACTGCTGAAAATGTGAGGGAAAATACTTGAAGTTTCAGCAGCACAGACACCTTTGTATTGCAGACTGCTACTCGTTCATGGTAATTAAAAATTACCCTTGTCTTCCAGTCTTGTAGGGGCAAGAATGGAAGGGATATCTTTATTTTGGGTAGCTGGAATTCACCAGTTGACCCTCCTTCCCTCTAACACACACAGTAGGTGACTTAAGGACAGAGCTCTAGTGTGGTCCCACTTAGTGAGCTGGCTATGCTCAGTCTAAGGATCATGGCCATGCTCTTCTGCAGCCAAAGTCAGAAGATGGTCTGAAGATGCTTGGATGATTTTTATCTCACCTTCCTGTTGACTCATAGCTGCATCGTGCTCTTGGAATAGGTGCAGGGTTATGATCTCATGCTCTGACAGAGTTACAGGAAGAAATGTCAACTGAAAGGGATGTGTTTGTGTGCAAAATCATCCACAACACGTGCTCTCAGCTCAGCCTGGTATTTGCTGCTAGCCCTGGATGCTTTGGGTCTCCATGTGGAGCTGGAGGCTTTGTTCCTTGCCGAGCTCCTTGCCTGCTGCAGCAGAGGGGTTTTTGTGCCTGTGAGCAGGGGCCCCACGCATGTGACTCACAGTTCCCATTAGGCTGTAACGTAGCCTATAAGTGAGCTGAGAGGCTGTCCCTTGGCTTTCAAACAAAGCCTTCCTTTGTTGTGCTTAGGGTATAAAGAAAGCAACCGTATGTGCTCACCCCACACATCCCAAATGAAAACCACGTGGCTTCACAACATTCATATGTGTGTTTGCTACTTCTAATGCAGCACTGCAAGTTACATCCCTCCTTTCCCCTTGAGTCTTTTTAGAGTTTTTCTTCCCAGCATTCAGTTTATAAATTCTTCAGGGAAACAAGGAGCTTAGGCATGTTTCCTTTTCTTGGTAAGAAGAGGGGACTGAGCAGAGAGCACATGAAAATTATTAAATATGGGTGCATGTGGCAATAGGCTGTCTCTGAGTGATTCCCTTGGGTGAAAATGGCTCTGGGTTGGTGGCCTGGGGTGCTGAAAGGATCAGCTTCATGGAAATATTGTACGGAAGCGAGGCAGTTTGTTTTCTTGTATGACTTTGCTTTCTTCTGCTGCTTTTTATTTATTCAAAGTCATTTTGAAGAGCAGGGTTAGCCAGAAGTACTCTGCAGCCAGCATATTTGTGTGCATGCGTCTGTCTTGGCAGTTTTTAGGTTTATGGCAAGTGAGCCAAGACTGGGATTTCTGCTTCCCAAAACATTTGTGTTGTTTCTCCTGATCTTTTCCAGAGTCACTAGGTAATGAAGTAAGAGGGTTTGATTCTTCCTCAGAGGCTGTGTGCAATGTGCAGTGCCTCTGCTTAGATCAGGGAGTCATCCTGGTGAGGGGCAAGGAAATGGGGCAATGCAGTAAAAGTGTTCTTGTTCTCTCTTCCTTCCACACCCTCTACCCATGCCTGCAGGGGCTTTCCCAGTCTGTTGGCTTGTGTTTTGTTTTCACTTTATTTAAAGAACTATATTGTGTTTTTAAAAAAAAAAAAAAAAAGCTGGGATTACAGGCAATGGAATAAAGCATTGCTTTTGATTTCCTTGGTGATGTTTTGGCAACAATAGCCAGCTTTTAAATGCAGTTCTTTCCCTATTGTTTGAATACGAACAGCAGTGACTAATTAATAAAACAATGGTCCAATATGACACAAACCTTCAATCCCATCCAGTGGTTCTGAGCATTGTTTAAGCAGATACTTAGGCCTGCAGGTCTCCTGACTTGTGAGTGTGGCCTTGTCACTGAGTGAAGACAAATGTGATGGAGTAGAAGATCTCAGATCAGCCAAATTCCCAACTTGCAATGACAATTTCTTTTTGCTGGGTTTTTGTTCAGCACCTTAGTGTGGAAGTGTCTGGCAACTCCTGTGCTTTCTACGGTCTGTAATATGTAAATGCTCATTGTTCATGACTGAAATGGTACTTCATAGCTTCACATGTAAAACGTAATCACTCTGCTAGTAATGTCTGAGCCCTGCCACTATCCACATATCCTCTTCTTAGATGTGCTGGAGTGCTGTATCCCTGCTGGGAAATCAGCTTTCTAATAATGTTTCCACCAATTATTTTAATACCAAAGCATTTTTTCCAGTGGGTGTACAATGTACAGTTAAGTTGGATGTCAAAGGATGCATTTGATTACCACAGGATGAGGAGAGCCAGAGTGGTTTGCCTGGGGAGGTGGTGGAGTCACCATCTCTGGATGTGTTTAAAAAAAGACTGGATATGGCACTTGGTGCCATGATCTAATTGAGGTGTTAGGGCATGGGTTGGACTTGATCTTGAAGGTCACTTCCAACCTGGACATTCTGTGAATTCTCTGTGAATTCTGTGAACCACTGCCTGGCTTAACAACTAGTGTGGGGTTTTTCCACCTTGCTGAGAATTAGGTGGGGAAAAGGAGGGCAGATTTAAACACACATTTTGGCAATTGCTCTCTTTCTGTACTCACCACCTCTCCCTGAGGTGACTGCCAGGCGGGATCCATGAGCCATGGCTGCCTCATGTGCAAGGAGCTGTTGTGTGGCTGAGTGTGACAGCCAGAGTGGGGCCCACCACGAGCACCAGGTGGAGGCCAGAGAGCATCTGTGCAGTGACAGTGCTCCATCCATTGTGGTTGACACTATCAGGCTTTTGGTGGAGCAGCGGGGGTGTTTTGTCCGTCTGTGCTGATAAAAGATTGTGCAAGGGAATGGCCAGCTGTTGTCTGGCCTCCCATCATGTTGGGTTGGAGGAGGAAGGTGCTGGTAAGGGTGGTGAGCTAAGGTTTTGGGGTTTTTTTTGTTTGCGTGTGTCTTTTCTCTTAAAAAAAAAAAAAAAAAAAGCCAGCAAAACCCACAAAAGTTTGGTCTACGCCAGTTGTTTTCCTCACTATTAACAGACAAAACCAGACAAAATTTATTTGGCTTAAAAAGGCTAGCTGTTCCTGGCTGTGGTCCTACTACAACTCAGTACGTGGGTGGGAGTCACATACGCACTCCCTACCTTTGCCCTCCTGCCTCTCCTGCAGCCAACACTATTCCAATTTGTAAAACCCCTTCTTGGCCGTAGCAGGGGGAACCCGAGGCACTAGACAGACTGCCTATGTGCTGCTTGCTGACAAGAGCTGAGCTAGCTTGCATAGTTAAAAAGCAATAAAAACACATTCAGGCAGTGAGCAGGATGCTGAGTAACGCTCTCCTCACACTGTTGGCTGTCTCCTGCTCTCCCATGGGCACTCTCTCTTGGGTCCAGCCTTGCACTGAGTAAACAGTGAGTGCTTTGGGAACGTGACGTGGCTCTGTGTTACTCATTAGTTGTTAAAGCTGCCTTTAGTGCTGTCTGCTGGCTTCTGGGGCAGGAAGAGGATCATGTTTTGATTTGTGATTTGATTAGCGGCATGTTTTGATTAGTGGCATTGATACCTGTATGCATTAAGAAACAATGACTTAGAAGTGGGCCCAATAAATCCCCACTTGCTGCTGAAAATCTAACACGTGTCACATCTCTTTGGGTTTTGGAAGAGAGCCCTAAAAGGCAAAGAACTCCCTTTGAGCCAGAAAGAAGACTTTGTACTGGCTGGGCTTTGCAGTAAGGGGGACCGTGGGGTTTTATGGCAACAGCTTATAAATGCACCTGTGTACAGTGAAAGCTGAGGCAGGAGGGGAGAACCTCTGAACAGCCTGAGGGCTACTGCAAGAAGAAAACAAAAAATCCATCCTACTTCTACCTGCAGTGGCCACTGGAATGTTAGGGGCTTCAAATTGCAGCAAGGGAGAGTTAACAAGGCCTGAGAAAAAGTTTCCTGATGGCAAAGGCAATACATGACTGGAAGACAGGAGAGAGACTTCCTGCCTTTCCTAGGGCCAGTCAAGCACTCCTCTGCTTGGAGAGATGCTGACAAAATCCCTCCTTCGGACCTGGGTCTGCACAGCAGTATCTGCTTCCAGAGCAGTGTCAGTGCTCTTAAAGCACTTACCCCCTGAATCTGCCTGCCCGTGGGAAGGGAGGGCTATCTAGTCCCGTACACAGGATGAGCATCAGCATTTCCTTGGAAATACCTGATCTGGTGACCCCCAGGAGAAAAATATTGTTTCCGAAAGTCCAGAGCAGACCTGTTGGGCAGGATGTCCGACTTGGGCTGCGTGAGTGACCCTGTTGGCACTGCAGCAGGCCTGGGACAGGATGTCCATGGATGTTACAAAAGGCTAATGTTCTCAATCAAACAGCAGAACAATAGCTATCAGGCAAGTGGCCTTGTCCAACTGCTGTGCTGTGGCCAAGCAGCTAATCTGGGGTGTGGCTTCCAGGCACGGTTTGGAAGGCAGTTGCTGTGCCATGCCTGACTCCATAGTCCTGGGCAGGCCAGTTGGCTTGTTCTGGTCTTAAAACGTGGTTGTGTCACCAGTCTCAACATCCAGACCCCTTACACCTCATGTATTGGTGCATTTGGTCCTTTCCCACTTGAGGGTTTGGTAGAGAGCCAAAGACAGAACCCAGTCCCAATGTCTGTGCTGAACCAACTGTGATTGTGCTGGCAGCTGAAATTCAGCACTTTGTCTGGAGCACTAATTTAATGCTGAGAGAACAAGTCAGAACATGAGTTAGAGCTGCTGTGGCTGGTATGGTACTGTCCCAGTCGACATCTCATCCCACTGACGTCCTGCACACAGCTTAATTCATAGGGGCTGAAAGAACAGCACGAGTTGGTGCTGCTTAGGCTCGGCATTGGATTTTTATCCCTTAATTTTCCTGTCTGGGTGGGTGTGCTGCACCTGACTGTGCTCAGGAGATGGGAGAGCAAGAGCCTGTCCTGGGTGCACTGTGCTGTGTGGGTCCAGGTTTTTGGCAGGAACAATAATACTGACATGCATCTCTGCAAGTCCCATTTCTCTGTCATTGTGCGAGTTTCTCACAAATCAGAGTTTGTAGTCCCCCACTAAGAGAAAACGTGATCTCTTTCAGTGGTAGCTGGATCATATGTCTGAATACCTGCAGAGGTGGCAGTGATACTTGCAAATTAGAGAAGGATATGGTGCATTACTAAGAGCTTTCAACAAACTTTTATTCTTGACTAGATCTTCATAAATGCAGCAGAAGCTTTTTTCAGACTATATATTCAAAGGCCAAAAGGTAATTTGTTCACTGTTGTACAGCAAGAGAAGGAATCACAGAGCTCCCAGAAGCTCAGCCATGAGGAAGTATGGCTGGGCTGGGCCTGAAACCCCTCAGAGTGAGACTGACATATTCCCAGTAAGAAAGTCCCAGTTGCAGGCTAGTGCCTGGTTTGACCTGTTACTCTCTCCAGTCAAAACAAGTAGCAGAGTCCTTTCCAAACCTCGAGGACCTTCCCAATAAGAGAGTCAGAAATCATATTTGTTCCCATGAAAGTTCTTGTTTCAAAAATTTGGCAGCTTTCAATGAAAAAAGCCTCTCAACCAGATGTATTTTCTATCATCTACTTGAAATGCCTCTTTTCTTGCAGCCTACCAAAGCAAAACACAATGTAGCAGCCACCTATTCATTGCCTTTTGTGTCAGCCAGACTGCAGGAAGCAATCGAGTGTGTTGTAAGTGATGTCTTGGCATGTTCAGTGTAATACTGAACTGCACTCAGTGGCTTGACTTGGATTTTTCCAATTTAAGAATCAAAGCTTCAGCTCTCTCCTACCTGGTGTATTGCTGAACACCAGCCAGAGCATATTTTGCTTACCACGATTCAAAATTTAGAGGAACAAAATGGCTGAAAAAATAAAGCTGTATTAGGAAGTCTTGAGTAAAGAAAGGCATTGTTAATTAAAGGAAAATACTTTGCCATATCTTCAGAGGTGGAAGGTTATCTGGGCTCAGAGCACATGAGCAGCCTGCAAAGGCAAGCTGCAAGCTGCCATCTCTTTCTTTCCTCTGCCAGGTTGAGCAGGAGGCAAAAGGTTCTGAAGCTGCTATGGAAAAGGGTGTGAGGAAGGCTTGAGGACATCAGAAATTAAGCACATTTAACTGGAAGGGACAGGACATTGTTATGACTTTGAGCATCATCATCTCCATGAAGGACTCGGCTGCTCCTGCAGGGAAATCCCCTGTGACAGGGTGGCTTGGGAAAGGGGAGAGCACACATTGCCATGGGGAAGCAGCTGCTTCAGGCTGGTCCACACAAACTCTGTATAAGCTCTGTGATGCTCCCAGGTGAAGAGGAGAAGAAGCTGTGAAGGCTTCTTCCTGTGCTGCTTCCCTTTTCTTATCCTGTACCACCTAGAACTGTGCTCCAGTCAAGCCAAACATTACTAAATTGTGCAGCAAAGGGCTTTCAGATCAGCTGGGGTGAGAGCTGGCCTTCTGCTTGTGGTTTCATGGCACCAACTTGAACCGCATGACAGCAGCATTATCTTTCCCCTTCCTCTCTTGAGGCTTCCTGCATCATCCAGGACCTGCTCTGGAGCTGGTCAGGATCCTCCAGCTGGGGAGGCTTGAAAGGATGAGGCCTGACCTGCCAGGGAGCTGAGGGAGGAGGGCTGCAGGTGCTATTGGTGGACCCTTTGAACATACCAAGTGCTGCAGGATGCAACTGATTGCTTGTAATCAGACAACAGAGTGATCAGCTATTTTTATCTCTCTGAGCCTTCACTCCCAGCTGGAGGGTGGGATGGTGTCTGCCCCCTCACTTCCCAGGGTTGTGCAGAGTGGTCATTAACCTTAAACTCGGTGAAGCCCCTAGTCACCACAGCAGTGAGTGCCATAGAAAAGCCCAGAAGGAAACTAGTTCTAGTGCCAGAGGCAGGTTTGAACAAGTAGCATCACATGCTGGGCAGTGAGCAGAGACAGTTTTACATCAAGACAGTGAGGTTTCCCTGGCCCTTCTCCATTTCCCAGGCAGCTTTCTTTGGTCTTCCTGCACCTTTCCCTGCAAAATGCCTATGGGAGAAAAGGGCGGGGGGAGGTCTCTGCATTCTCACCTGGCCCAGGGAGCAGAGCAAGGGGCTGCTTTGGCTGCTGGCAGGGGTGGCCTGCCTGTGACTCAGCAAGGACCACGACACCCTCTGGGGAGTCTTTGGAGCCCCAGGACTGCCACAAGAGGGTCTGCAGAAGGTAGGTAGGATGTAAGCCTGTTACTGAGTCCAGATGTTGTTTATACTTTAAGTGGGAAAAACTGTCAGGGTGAGAAATTCAGAAAAGGTTGCAGATTGCTTTGAGAACTTGCTGTTTAAAAACTTACGAATACCTTTTATGTTTTTCCCCCATATTTGAAATGTTGCTAAATTTGGTCCGTAGATTGAAAAATTGCCATTTCTCTTTCTTAGTCTCCAGCTTGGAAAGGCTTGGACTCTCTCCCTCTTCCCCACACAAAAGCTGTCTCAGCCTGAGCAGGCATAAATATTTTTATCAGGCTTAAATAGCTTGGGCTGAAGTTAAAAGCAAGGCAAAAGAGCAGCCTTTGTTAGGGGAAATGCTGGAGCGCCCTAGCAGGCAGTGCTACTGGTTTCACCTGTATTATTGAGCCTTTCATATTAGCCAGGAAAGCTCTGTCTGAGAGATGTGGGAATGCTCTGCCTGTACCACCCAGGCTGCTGCCAAGGACAGGCTCCACTGACTTTGGTCACTGAGCAGCCTTAATCTTAAGCCTTAACTGAGATTAATGTTTGGCTTCATTTTCTGGAGTGAGTAGCAAAAGGGCAGTTTTGACCAGCAGAACTTGCTCTGGGCTGAAAACAGACATCCCTTCATCTGAAGATCTTGTCACTTCCAGTTTCCAGAAGCTGATGCCTGTAGGGTTGCTGAGGGAGCAGGTTGTGTGCATGTTCCCTAACCTGATCCTGTAGAATGAGCTGGGTTATCCTAGAATGTCAGTGTGACCCAGAGTGAATTCAGCTGAGCCAGCTCAGATGGACTTGGGGATGTCTGGCCTAACCCCTGCTGCTAGCAGAGCTTTGGGACAAGTAACCTGTGGCAGCAGAGTGCCCATGGGCAGCTGGGCATGAGAAAGAAGATCCTAGAGCAGCTGACTTCTTTCAGCCTTAAGCATCTTAGAAGTAATGTGGTTACAATAAAACATTTTGTCTGCAGGGACAGTGGTCTAGCAGAGCAGAGCAGTGATGTCATCCTGGTCAAGACTGCAAGAAAGAGGCACCTGGCCCCTGGCCATGTTATTTTTAAGCTTGGAAGGCACACGTGGTCTGCAAGAGCGTAACACTAAGGAAAGGAACTCGCCAGCACTTCCTGCCCTGCCCCAGCAAACTGATAAAGCCCTGTGCAAAGCAGGGTGACCCCAGGTTATTTTTAAAATGTGCCCAGGCATGGAGCTCACAGAATAACTGGAACACCCAGATTTGGACATTAATTCAGCTTTAATTTATTGCTTGATGAATTAAAGAGTTAATGTAAATGTAAAAAAGGACAAGATAGGGACACAAACTACTTCCAGAGCAATGTCTGCATAAGAACATTCATCTATGCATGTGCATGGGATCTTGAGAAAGGGTAGTTGGTAAATGTTACACAGGGAGGGGCATGGAGCATTATCCTGAGCACCGTGTGAATTTTCTTGCTGCTTGGACAATGCATCTCAATCCTGTTCCCTTCCCTTGTTATTCCAGTCCCAGCCCTCTCATAAGCAAAGATAATTGTGTGCTGAAGGATACAGTTCCCATGTACAGTAAATGCTCACATTGAGGAAATCCAGGTTCCTGCAATCAAAACCAGCAGTTTGCTGTGCAGTTACGATAACAAGGTCCACTGGGGTGGATCTATCTTTATTGTGTGCCCTATGGAGGCATAAATGAGATTGCCAGAAATATTTTCCTTCTTGCCCAGATGCTGGGACAGCAGGATTGCTGTGGCACCAAAACATTCTGAGTTCAAGCCAAGAAGGAGCTATTCCAGGGGATTGGAATTACAGACCTGAGCACCTGGAGCAAACAGAGTGCGTCACCATCTCTTGGCTCTCTATGAAACAGCTTCATTCCCACAGCAGAATTACTTAGGAATGAGATTGCTATTTCTGGTCTGATTGATGAGTATTTTATTGATAGACTTCATTTCTGTAACAGAAACCCTTCTCTCTCAAGCACTTCTGAGGCATTAAAGCAGCTGTGCTAAAGTTTCCCAGCTGGAAGAAGAAATACCCTTGCTTGTCCATCTTGTCCTTCTGATCATCCTGTGCTAGGACTGAGAGGTGATTTTGCTGGAAAGAGGGACTGGTGAGCTTCCAACATCACAGCAGTGGGTGACAACTTCAGGCTGTACTGCCCTGAGCAGGCACTTGGGCTCGATAGTGATGGCAGCCCTCCAGAAACAGAAATGCCAGCTGGGAGGAAACAGCCCAGGCTTTAGCCTGAGCACATCTGGCCCAGCTCTCTAAGAGGCACCTTGTCACCACCAGGCAGGGACCATCTCCCAGAAAGTTGGGAGTTGAATCCTTTCATTGTGAGCCCCATGGCACAGAAAGCTTTATTAAATGTGGGGTTGGAGCCCCACAGCAGAGTCAGTAACCACACAAAGCCACTCCAAAACACCATAGTGGTCTCAGTCATGCCAGGGGCCTGTGCAGGGGATGACACATGGGACTGTTGCTGCCACATGGCTGGGATGTGGCTCACAGCCTTGTTGAGGTCACTGCAAATAGGAGTGAGCTGGCTGCAAGCACAGCTGTTAAGGAGGTGCTTGGGAGAGATGGCTTAGATCAAAGCCATGGTGTTTTCTAATGTCTTCCACAGGTCAGTAGTGTAGTGAGCACCAAAAATAAGCAGCCTGATGCTTTTAGAACCACTGGGCTAGGGGAAACCCATTCCATTTTAGCTGAGTCTCTGTCTCTGCCCATTTTCTGGGGACTGCGATCATGAGGCGTCCTGGGGGCCAGCAGGGTTTGCCACAGCCTGATCCTGATGATGCTGAAAGGCAGGAAGAACTTTGCCTGTAGTGCCTGCTTAGAAGCACAAAACTGTGCAGGCTTGTTCCCTCCCAGGTGCACCTCACAGGGCAGTGAAGGTTGCCCTGATCCAAGGAGGCTGTGTGGGTTCTCAGACATACTTAACATGCAAGAGACAGAGCTGCCTACGCCACTGCCACATCTGAAATATTACCTTTATGTTGAGGAAAAGCAGTGCCCATCTCCAGTCCTGGTTTTATACACCTAGGGAGGTTTATGTCCTTTTCTGTCCAGGGAATTTTAAAGGAGAGGCAAAGGAAGGACATGCCCTCCCATACTGCCCAACAGCATCGCAATGGGTTGACAGCAGGAAATGCCTTCAGAGTTCTGTTTTTCGAAATTCATTTGATAAGAGCCTCTTTCATCCTCACCATCAGCTGATAAAGCCTCTTTGGGAAGTTGGTTGACAACTTGCAGAAATGGGTGTGCACTTAGTGGTTTCTAGATTCAAGCATTTTTTCCAGGGCTAGAAAGGGTGTCAAAGTTCTTACTGCAGTGGGGAGTCTCTTTTTGCTGTTTCACTTGAGGGAGTATATTCTGAATCATGGGTCATTCCAGCTTTCTTTCTCTTCCAGGGAAGGAACTGCCATGCCCGTGGGACTCTTCCGGGTGTGCCTTCTGGTGATTACAGCCATTGTCAACCACCCGCTCTTCTTCCCTAAGGAGAATGGCACCGTCCCCGAGAACACAGAAGAAATCATGCAGAAGATGAAGGAGCGGGAGGAGAGCCTGCGGCTGGAGCAGTTGCGCTTGGAGCAGGAAATCGCAGACCAGGAAGCCACACAGAAGGCTCTGGAAAAGGCTGCAGTGGTGGTGGAGGAAAGCAAAGAGGAAAAGGTCCGATGGGATATGTGGACTGCACTCTCCATGGTCATCTTCCTGCTGATCGAGCTCTGGAGGCAGGATTTCCAGGAAGGGAATTGGCAGGACGTAGGAGTAGAAGAGGATGACATGGCAGTGCTGGGGAAGGCATTTAAAGGAGTGGCCTTCCCTGACAAGGCTGTCCTGGCCAGCTTCTATGAGAAGCGTATCCTGGGTACCACCGGAGACATGGCCAGGATGCGGGAGATGGTGGAGGGCTTTGCAGATGACCTGCTGGAGGCCTTGAGGAGTGTTTGTAACCGGGATGCTGACATGGAAGTGGAAGATTGCGTGGGTGTGGGGAGCATGTATGAGAACTGGAGAGTGCGTAAACCCTTCGTCTGTGATCTGATAGTGCCTTTTGCCCCCCCCGAGCCTTACTGCTTTCGCTGCCAGACCTGGTGCTCTGGTGACTCTTTTCCTCCAGATGAACAAGGTTATGGCACTATCAAGGTGTGCAGGGCAGATGACGATGCTACAGGTTGCATCTGTGACAAGACTAAACTAGGAGAAGATATGCTGTGCCTCCTCCATAGCCAGCTCAGTAGTACCAGGCCCAGCAGTGAGATGGAAGACCTGCTGTGCTTCAAAAATACTCAGTATCTGGATGCCGACCAAGTCATGAAGTGGTTCCAGATTGCTGTCACCAAGGCCTGGAACAGAATCTCCCACAAGTATGAATTTGACCTTTCCTTCAGCCTCCTGGACTCGCCAGGAGCCCTGAAGATAAAATTTAAATCGGGGAAATCGATTGCCTTCAACCTCACCCCTGTGGTGCAGTATGAGAACTCTGACGTTTACTTCATCTCCCACTTCCCTCGGAGCAGCCTGGCAGCAGACATCCCCTCCAGCACCCACTGGTTTCTCACCTTCGCAGTGTATGAGAGGAGATTCATCCAGCTGGTTTCCAAAACACTGCCTGCCAATGCCTGCCATGTCAGCTGCCTTCAGATCCTCTCCTTCCTCCATGGGAAGCAATGCAGCCTCACAGGTCCCAGCGGGCTCACAAACTACCACCTGAAGACAGTGCTGCTGCATCTCCTGCAGGCACGTCCCAGTCAGGACTGGGCCCCAGAAAAGCTGGAGGCCCGCCTACAGGACATGCTGAAATTCCTAGAGAAATGCTTGCATGAAAAGAAGCTTTATCACTTTTTTGTTGGCAATGGGAAGGTACCAGCAGAGCTGGGTTTCCCCGTCATATTTCAGAGGGCTGAGCCACTCAACCTTTTCCGTCCCTTTGTGCTACGCAGGGACATTTACAGGAAGATGGTGGACACGTTCCACGAGATGCTCAGGAACATGTCTGCACTGATAAATGAGTACACAGTGCACATTCCCCTTGTACACACCAATGGGATCCGTAAGGAACCCCTTTGACCAAAGCCAAACTCTAAGCACAAGTCCGGAGGGCAACTTCTGAAGCCTCCTGGAGACAACTGACTTTGCCAATACAGCTTCTTGTCTGGAGCTGAACTAGTCCTGGACCATGGGTCCTGCTGAAAAGAAGAGGTGATGGGGGGAGAATAGGGAGAAAACTGGAAGGTGGGGTGTTGAAGTAGGTTTCTGTTCCACTGCTGTGCTTGGTTTTATGCAGCTAAGAATATATTTTTCTATTGTGCCTCAGTCATGCTACAACAGTGGTGAGCAACAAATATAGGTAATTTATTCAGATGCCTGCAATGCAAATGGAGGTGGGGGGTGTGATGGTGGCCAAATACTTCATTTCCTTCAGAAGGGGGAGATAAGAACAGGGTGGGGGAATCAGAGACAGGATCTTGGGATCAAATGAGCCCATCTACTTGCAGACAGCAGGAGCTCTTTCACCAGTGGGAAGTGCAACATAAGTCTCCGTGCTGGTGTGGAGACGAGGAGGGTCATGCACAAGATCTGGACTGGATGGAGATCTTTAAATAAAACACAGCTTCAAAAGGGAACTGTGGGGAGAAAAATAAAAAAAAAAAAAAAAAAAAAACAAGAAGAAGAAGGAAAAGCCTTCTTGATTGGACTTGCAGCAGTAACTTAAATGGCTTGTTCTGTCCTTCAAAAACACCTCTGCACATTTTTTGTCCTGTGGGAGGATGTAGCAGACCAGGATTTGTGTCTTCAGACTATTTCATTAGAGTCTTCCGTGGTAACATGGCTAGTGGTTTATATTCCTGTCCATTTTGGATGGACCAATGAACCTTTTTTACCTTAGATAAAAGTAACACCACTATTGGGTTCTGACATTTTGGGTTGTTTGTTTTCCTTGCCTTGGGGCACTAAGGCCTGAGAACAGCCTAGAGAGAAAGGAAAAGCAGGGGTTGAACTATACAATCTTTGCAGGTCCCTTCCAGCCCAAACTATTCTGATTCTATAACTGCTATAAGTTTTGCTTTCATAAAAGAAGCAGTTCTCCAAAATTATCTTGTATTGAAGCCACTTTCAGCAGTCTGGTAGCAGGAGTGAACAGTCACCCTCCAAATGAGAGTGTCTCTCACATTGGTAACTCTCTGCACATGGTTTTAATTAGGCCAAGGCCAGCAGGGAGGAGAAGGAAAGGATGAAAAAGATGCACAAGCAGTAGACCTGGGCAGTGCTGTCTGGAGCTGCCTTGTGATCCTTGTTGCATCCCTTCTGCTCCACATATGCAGGCAAAAGCTACTTTATACATTCTCCTCAATCTTTTTAATGACTGCTGCTCTGAGGAGCTGCACTAGCAGACTGTAATTTGCTGAGCTGGGAGTGCAAAGGAGGAGAGCTGCTGCAGGCTTTGAGGCCAGGGGAGAATCTTGAGGAATGTGCTAAAAAAAAAAAAATTGCAGAAATGGAAATGCCTGAAATCCCACAGGAAGCATGTTAGTGCTGTGCCAGTGGGCTGCCCAGCCCCAGCAAGGTGGCTTTGCTGGAGGAGAGGACTCAGGGGATCCTCGCCCTGAGTGTGGGGTCCAAGCCAGGGCCTCAGTGTGTAATTGCTTTATGCAGAAGCCTGGCCTCCAGTGCTAAGGGGCCTTTCCTACCATTTTCTCACACTAGGATTTCCTGCAAAGTTTTACACTAGAGCTTCTCTCAATCCTGTTTACAAGAGGATGGTTTTTCTGTGAGGTAAGACCTGTCAGATGTTCTTAGCATCACTCCACAGGTCCCTTTTTATCAATCCTCTCTATCACATCAGAGAGAAGATTCAATCCTGTATCACTGCTGGGGACAGCATACAGCATGAAGATTGTTATCCAGCCTTACCCAGCTGATAAGCAAACTCTCCATAGACGTGTCCTCTCCTCCCTTTTCATGATAAAAACTGTTTCACACCTCACTGGTGTCTGCTTTTCCCTGTCCCTGCATCAGTGAGGGGACACTCCACACACACAGGCAGAGAAAGCTGTAACTCCTGTCTCCACACCTGGTTTATTAGAAAGCACAGGTGGTGACAGGGAATCATGCTCAAAGTGCTGCCTTTCTTGGCTTTTATTACCACAGGTAGTTAAGTAGGATCTCTGAGCAGAAGATAAGGTGTAGGTAGGAATGGGGGAGAAGAGGCTGGTGGGTAATGCCAGTAGGAAAAAGTCTTGGATCATCAGTGCTTGCTTCAGCATCCTTGGTGATGAGTGCCTGGGAGATTGCCAGGAGAGCAACAGGGCAGGACTAATTGCTGACGCTAACGAGTGCTGTAAGCCCCTGGCTTTCCTTAGTACAGCCAAGGCTTTCCCCAGTAGCAAAGAGGGCAGGAGCAATCTCAGGGGACATGGCAAGCAGGTAGTGACAAGCAGAGGTACAGGGAGGGTGGGTCAGTGCTGGAGCCTGCAGGCTACATCAGAAGCTGTGTAAGCCATTTGCAAACCCTGGCAATTTGTGGTTTTTACCTGCCCAGGTTTACTGCAAAGTGCCTGTAGCAGAGCCAGCTTTGCATGGACTGCTGGCAGGCAGGTCACGCTGGAGCAGTTGTGGTTGAAGTTGCTTCTCAATATCCTTCCAGCCCAGCCAAAGAGAAATTAGAATTTCTCTGCTGTTTCCTGTCAGGAGTCTAAATTTAGACTGTCCAAAGAACAGAAACAAATTTATGACCCAGGTCTCTCAGGAAATGACATTCAAAGTTGAAAAATAACTTTTATATAAGGCTGAGCAGGGGGAACATGAGAAGAAAAGGCTGTTGAACAGAATAAGGTAACTCCCCTATTAAAATGTCAGAACAAAGCTTTGAAACACCAGTTGCAATGGACTTGTAAACGTGCCTAAACTCGTCTTTACACAGCCCCAAGCACCGCTGCTCAGACTCAAAGGGAACCTGAACTGATAAGTGGATTGAATCTTTTGTTCTTTGTTTTCTGTACTTGTGTGCCTGTTCTCTCTTACGCCCAAACTGACCCTGAAGTGTTCCCATGGGGTTTAGTTGAACACAAGCTGGAGCTGAATCAAGTAATTTATGGGTTTGATTGCACTGAAAGCAAATTGCTTGGCTTAATTTTCCTACATGCAAAATGCTCGTTTTGCCCTGAGCCCCTTTAAAGTCACCTGGTCTGTGCATTTAGGCTGTGAGGGGACCCACTCATACCCCCATTGTTGGGGGAAAAGGTTCTCTGTGATTGTAAGTTGTGCTCCAGTCACCCTCGGAGTGGGGATCTTCCTTGCAAACCAAAGGTGCAGACATGTCCCATCAGAGGAGAGGCTGGTACACAGTGTTTCTTTGGACTACACCTCTGCCATGGTACAAGGAGGCTGTGATGGGAAGCACATCATTCCTTGGACTTCCTTGTCTCTCCTGTATCAAATTTTTGCCCACTAAATACAAGCCTCTCAGAAAGAGCCCACGCTCACATTTCACTAAATAAGGTTTATAAGACAATTCAGTTCTATCAGCTGCCAGCCAGTAAAAATGCCCTAAGACTTTTTAGTGTTGCCCACGTGTAGTTCTGTCTGGGTGGGTATTCATAGGAAGCAGCTTTAAAGGATGGGAGTAGAAGTGAGATTTTGTGATTTAAAGTGAAAAACCTTCTTTTAAAATCAAACTGCCTATGTCACCTGAGTAGCAAACAGCTCTTTGGCAATGGCTGTATCTTTGTGAGACATCCTAAGGGAAGGTTAATGGCCTATCCTGGACCCCTTTCTTGTGCCTCAATACATTCTTGCCCTTTGCTAACCAGGTGAAGTCAACAGATGAACTCCTAGTGCCTTCCACTGGTTTTTAACCACTCCCTGTGCCCTCAACTTGTGGTTTTAATATTTTATTACAGGTTCTGTCAAAGCAATGGAATTAGTGGTGGGTTGATCTACAGCATAGCCTCAGGAGCCATTTGCCTTTAGAAGATGTCTTGGTCTAAGGTTAATATTGCTGTACAGGAGCTGAATGTCTTCTAAGGGGAGGTGTTGGGTGTTCAGTATTAAGCAACCACAGAAAAGAGTTTCTCCAAGTTGCTCAGTATACAGGTATAGAAAGATGTAGTTAGCAAAATGATCCAAAAATTTATCCAGCATTCAAGCAGCAGGACTTGTTGTTTGTTCATCAGCTATTTTTAATGCAAAGTCGTTGCAGTGTTTTCTCTGTGGTGAAGAAATGAAACTTCAGGCACCTGTAACAGCTTTGCTGCTGCTCAGTGAGGGGTTGGCTCTTCTAGGACCCTACCTGGTAAACAGCTTTATTTATTACTTGTCTTTTTTTAGAATTGTGGGGTCTGTGTGTAACATGTTAGCTCAGAAGCAAAACTGTAGTACAAAGATGAATCTTGGCAATGCAGCCAAGATTGGCAATAACACCAGAACTCTCCAGAGTAAGGTCTTCCTTGATTGACAATGCTGTACTTAAACCGCTGCTTCTATAGCAGGACACTGTTGAATTTGTATAGATCTTCTCATGCAGCTTTATTTATAATAAAGGAAGTCTTGTACAAAATCTAAATGAACATGAACTCTCTTTGTTTCTAGTTCCATGCCAAATGTTTCTAAGAGAGCAGAACCAAAGAGTGGGGATATTTCCAGTGTGATCCTAGCACAGTGAGCCCAGCAGCAAAAAGCTCTGGGATTCCTGCATCCCTGTAGAAATGATTCCAGAATAAACTGCAACATGAACATAAAGTGGTGAGATAGATATTCCAGAATAACAGCAGAGATGTCATTCTTCTTGAGAATATGAATCCACAGGAAATCAAAGTAATTATTCTGAATATGTCTGCTCAAAAACACCCTTTTGTGGCAAGCCCTAAATAATGCTGATAGATAGAACCCTTATGGGCTGAACAAGAAATCTCCTGAATTTCCAGTTCAGCCAGAGGTATCCTCTGTACCTGCTTATTTTATGGGTATCCACAGCCAAGTTCAGCAACCACCCACCACCACTTAGCCCCCTGCTTAATTCCTTCGCCTGGTTTAAGGGAATAGCACCTCCTTGTTAATATTCTAATATGCTCTGGCTCTGGAAGCACATCCAGAACTAGTTATTAATTCATATAATAAAAGCACCACTGTTTGTTTGGCAAAATGTCTTCCAGCCCCACAGAATGCCCTGCACACCTTTAATAGCTCTGCCTTTCACTGTTCACTGGGGCTGAATCAGCACTGAGCAGGTCTGAGAAGCAGCTGGCTTAAGAGCTGCAGCCCAAATCTACTTAGCCAGAAGTTAAAATTTCCCAGGGTCAACCACACACTGGTGGAAAGCGAATTCTGTAGCCCAGGATCATCAAGCAGTCTTGGTTGGTTTGGTGGAACTTTGTTATTAAAAAAAACGCAAACCCAACAAAAATAAACCCATCCTGCTTCAAAGCTATCTGACAAGCTCAGCAACATTTTCTCCTTTGAGCTCCTGATCTCCCAGACCGTTTTCTTTCTTTGCCTCATTTACTGCTTCAGTGTTGCTGTGGAACAGAAAGGGTAACATCACTATGAAATCCATTTTCAGAAGGGCAATTGGCAGATTTTTGGACCATGCCATGACTATTATTACAGTATTATCTGTCATAGACTAAGCAGAGCAGAAAGAGAAAGCCACCCACTAGAGACTGGTTTTCAGCTTAAAAATTTATCTAATGACTTGTTACCACTCATGGGGTAGCTGTAAGCAAAGACACAATTTCCTTTATTTCAAGTAGGCAGAAATGCCTGTGCTATTAAGAAAAAAAAAAAAAAAAACAACCAAGAGCAACCTCAGAGGAGATGGTTACTCAAAAGCATGCTAACATGAATTTGGTAAGGTACCAGTAGGGATCAAACTGGTAACACTGGTCTCAGAATGGGATACTGCTGAGGATTTGCCCACAACTGAGCAGGTTCCATCCACTCTGCTCAACTCTGCATTATGGTTTGTTGCTTGCAGGACCAAAAACTAACACAGGTCTGTCCCCAGGTGCCAGTGGCACAGGATCAGATTTTAACTTATATTTAACTGGATGCTATTTGTTTGGGAAAAGGATGTCTCAAGATGTTGGGTCATTGGGTTCAACCAAACGTGAGCTGTTGTATCCCTTCCAAGTAAAATTCCAGGCAGACCTGTCTTTTTCTGAAATGATAAATACCTTATGGCAACATAAACTAGGTTATTTTTAGCCAGTCTCCTATGCAGTTGGTGTGTTCACACAGATGAGCCAGGGGGAAAGAGGGCCTATGCTTTCATCTCCTTCCAAGTAGCTTCTGAATCCATCAAGCAACTCTAACTAAATTTGATGGAGCTCAGAAATACCGCTGATAATCTTTAAGCAAGCAGGCAAATGGACAGGAGACAAAGACTCTTGTAATGCTTCAAAAGCACAAAAGAGAATTTTAAATGTTCCCAGTGTAGTAAAAGGTAGTAGATACTCATGCCTTTGACCTGAAGAAATAAGCTGTGAGAAGATGGCAGAGTTGTGTTACTGCTTCTGCTACTCTCAAAATGATCCACCCAACTTTGCAGCAGAGCCTTAAGGGAAGATGGATGCAAACAAATATTACCATCATATCTATTGGACCAGTCTGGTCTCAAAACAAAAATCTGAACAAGCCCTTGCTGTGGATCAATTAATGTTACAGTGTTTTTCAAAAAACATTTTCCAGTTATGTTACATTTAAGAGTGTCTGTCATCTGAGACTCCTCAACTGCTGGAAGTAAAATCTCTGGCTGCAGAGGCAGAGAACAAAGCTGCTCAGTCATTATTCAAAGGCAGCACCTCTGCAAATAAAGGCTCTGAGTTTACAAGTAATTATAAATCTGTCTAGCTAAAACCAGAGCTCACCCAGAATGTTAGAGGAGGGAGAAAAAAAGGTATTAG
Organism: Chaetops frenatus; assembly: GCA_013400775.1. Lineage (NCBI taxonomy): Eukaryota > Metazoa > Chordata > Aves > Passeriformes > Picathartidae > Chaetops > Chaetops frenatus. The sequence goes on along the minus strand of VZTR01007150.1, from coordinate 173,955 downwards.
CTTTATTGATCTGCTCTGAGGGGGAAGCACAGAAAGTGCTGAGGTGAAAGATTTAAACACAACCTGTTCAGATATTTGAGTGCCTGTAAAATGTCTGTCTGTAGCACCATGTTAAAAATCGTGCCCAAAAATAAAAATAAAACCAATGAAGTTCTTAAAGGTGTCTTAGGTACTCAGCAGGAAAAGGAGTCTTTATTAGATGTGACACTATCTTCAAATCCACTGGTGGGCCCACAGCCATTAACAGTCTCAAATCATGTAAGGGGACAAGATTAAGTTTCTGTCTGTATTGTCCTACTTTGCAGAAGAGCCATGACACTTATAATGCCAGTGGGAGTCCAATCAGGCACCTGTCTGCAGACACTCTAACATTCAGGATCCAACACAGTGCAATACAGGCCCAGGGGGCAGAGCTAGGCAGGACTGGGATCAGTAACCACCATGGCACAGCCTGACTCATCAGGTACTTCACCTCCCCAGGTGCAGCAAGGCAGAAACCCATCCCATGGCTCCCAACCTTCAGTCTTGCTCTCTAGCCCTCTGCTGGCAATCAGTCAGCACAGAGGGATTTCCCAAATCCTCAGGGAGATGGTATTTAGCTTGTGAACATGTTCCAGATCTCATCCCTGCCTGCTCACACCGGGCAGGGCAGGGCAGGGCAGGATGGTTCCTGTGCCTGTAAGCACAGATGGTCCAGAGCAGCCCTTCCTGGCCTCCCTCACACGGGCGTTCCCACAGAACAGAGGAGTTCTGCACTCTCAGCAGGATATTCCTGCCAGTTCACTTCACCTTCAGGGCTATCACATCATGTCAGTATTACAAACCTCCTGCACAAAAAACTAGAGAAAAGCAAGGTTTATCCACATGCAGCTTTCTACCATTAGCCCCACAGTGACTCCCCTGCCAGAGCTACACCTGGCAAAGCTTTGGAGTGAAAGGTTTGACCCAGAGCAGAGATTCACCAGCACAAAACAGCCACAACACATAAAACATATGGAGAAGAATTGAGGCACCTTATCTCTGGGCTTGAATACACAGGTTATATCAGAGCTGTCTTCCCACAAACAGCTGATTAATCACCATGCCTTAATTACTACAAGAGGAGACAGATTTTGCCTCCAAGCCTAAACAGGCACAGAAAAGAGCTCTGTGATGAATGTATAGGGCATATATAAAAACATCTACACTCCAACCTATGGATTGTCCCAAAGCACATTCTTGTTGAGAGCTCCCTTCTGATGGTTCGAGTGACAGGAAGAAAGGCACAAAAGTATCCTTTGGGGTAGCAGGAGTGCTGCAGAGGGCTGCAGGAAGGACAGTATTAATTCAAAATGTCTCCATTGGTCCTCACTGATTCTTCAGGCAGTCTGAAGCTGACAGCTGTTTTCCTCCTTTTTTTCTCAGCCCTCCCATGCTTTTGCCGTGCAGTCACATAGGTGACTCATGCAAATGGTTTGCAGCTTGCAGGAAACACTGTCTGTTCCCTACCCAGCTTGTGGCTCTTCAGTGCCCCTATTCCTGGCTCCCTTTCCCCTGGAGAGATGGCTTTTTCCATCGGCTTTGCCAAGGGTGGTGGTTCTAAGACACAAACCTGCAGCACATCCTGCAGTTCTCACAAGCTGCTTCCTGCTCACCAGAAGATGCTGTGAAAGGCACAGAACAGGTTCCACACATCAGCCCCTTCACACCAGCTGTGTTCTCACTCCCTCCTGGACTCAGATATAGTGTTATTCCAGACTGCTGAACAGCTGTCACACTCCACCCCAAGCACAGCTGCACCTCACTGACAAGTCTTGAAACTCCTGTTTTAGTAATACAAAGTATTGTAGAAAGGAAAAAATACTAATGAAATCACGTGGCCTCATTACTTTAGTCAGATAAATCAGCAACTGCCATCCCTGTTGGCTTTGGACCAGCTGTAGAAAAAACTGTTTCCATTTTACAGAAAATGGGAGTGATTTAGTAAAATTGCACCTGACCTCATGACTTTAGAGAGACTGCATTTTCATGCGCCATTCCCAAGTGAAATCCATGTCCAAGGAACAGTGGTGAAATAATCAGGCTACTAGTAAAGACAGGAGAGAGAATAAGAAACAGCCAGTCCTCAAACCTTGCTAATGCAGGGGAACACTACGGATGCCACAACAGTGGAAAATTGGGGAGAGCAGTCCCAGGAGATGTAACACTGTGCCAACACCTCATGCCCAACACATGCACTCACAGCCAGGCCTGACTGGTGAGCAGGACAGACAGCTGCTAAATGAAGCATGGCAAGAAGCTGAGATTAAGTGAAACACAGCAAAAAGCTGGGATTTCCTTTTCCTTTTTGATTGAATAGAAAAAGCAACAAATCAACAGGTATCTGTGTGGAGTTGACACAAGTGTTCCAGGTGTCTGTAGTACATGATTTTTGAGACTTTTTCAAACCAGTATCTCCAGTTACTACCACTTTCAGTGCAAGAACCACTGGCCCTTTTAATACTGCCCTAGGGAGAAACTTCTCAACAATTTCCCCAAGCAAGGGCCTTCTGCTGTAGCCACAGTCCCATTCACCCATGTTCCCACTCAGCTTACCCAAAACTCAGCAAAACTTCCCAGATCTGAGAACCTGGAATCCCCATTCCTTCCTCCTATCTTGGCTCCCTTCTCTTAGCTTTATATAAGGGATCCTAAAATTATAATGAACAAACACCAGGCCACATCTTGTATGAGGGTACCAAACATCTTAAAGCCATCAGTAAAGATATAGGGACATGCTACAAATGCAGGACACAACAATGCCTTCCTAACCTGAAGTATCTATTATCCATATGCTACTAAACACACTATTTTTATAAGACAGACTCTGTCCTTGTTTGTTTGACCCTGAATTTATCTTTTTTAACCTGTGCTAGTAGCAGTTATATTTAGTGGCACAGTAACAGAAAACAAACAAAAAAAGCACCCTCTTTTTTTTGAAAGCAAGAGCACTAACAATTTTCAAGGGCAAGACATAGAGCAGAAGGCGAGTAAAGACTGTACTTACTGTACTATCTGATCCACAGGTTTTAAGGAGAGAGTTGTTCATCTGCTTGATCCTTCCCTTACTGACTCCCATCTTTCTTTTCTGTTGACCAAAACTGAAAATGCAAATGTCCCCTTTACACGAATCCACCCTGAAAGGAGAGAGCCAGTCCATTTCACATAACTTGTCTTTTCCTTTCAAGACTGGGCCAGTATTGCATATTCATTACCACATTAAGAACACTTTGCCTGAGGCCTGCATTTCTTGCTGTGCTGTAATGAGTTCAAGACCCCAGCTGTCTGCCTGGGGATTTAGAACACAGATATTTAATAGTAAATCATAAGGCAGAATTTTTCATTTTACTTTTTTTTGCTGAAGTAGCACATTTATAATAGTACACTACAGCCACTAAATAAACATGGGGAGAGCATTTCTTTCTGTTCAGATAATAGTCTCTGGGTTCCCGTGGCCTGGCTGGAGCCAGTTCAGTTTTTGGATGCTGATCTCTGCTCTTAACCTATTACTGGATATCCCTAATGCCACATCTCCCACTACAGTCAAATAACACATTGGAGCAAACTGTACCATGTTTCTAGCACTATCCTAACAGCTTTTAACAAGCCCTACACAAAGAGCTGCTAATAAAACCAAAATGTTCTGCAGTGAATTCTTGGAAGTTTGCCACTGAGATCCCACCAACAGTACTTCAGAGGCACTGGCTTTGTAAAGCTCAAACCCTGCTTTCATCTAATGAAAGGGCCTAGATCCACATCCTGACAACACTTCACAGCTCTCGGCTTCCTCTGCGTCCTGTAATGACAATCTATGAAACCTGTGTAGCATCACATCCCCACTGGAAACTTTTTAAAGAACTACAGTATTCTGGAAGGAACAGCAGCATAATTATTATTTCTCTAAGTAGTGCCAGATGTGTTTAAAAACCACAAAGATAAACAGGAGGGGAAAAGCTGCATAGTTTGAACTAAAGCTAGTAAGAGCATAAACAAGCCCCTCCAGCAGCCACAGGCTGACAGACCAAGCTCCTGCTCCTTCTTTTTCCTCATCAAATCTCTTTCCTACTTGAAATTACACAAGCATGCACCACCTCAGAGTTACTGTGCCAGGGCAGAACATATTATGGGAAAAAGATCAGTCTACTTCTCCTCCACAAAAGCTCCCAGACTCCCAGTGCCTCAATCACCATGAAACCCATGAACCATCACACTCTGCTATGCTACCTCACCTCACTGCAGTGGGAGACAGATAGAAGAGTCTTGGATCTCTCATGACAACCACCTCAGCCCAACAGGAACCACAGCTCTGCCCTCAGAGATGCTGTTTTGCCTGATTTCTTTCTGTGTGCTTATTCCCTGGAACTAGGGCTAGTTTGGGCAGCTAGTAGTCTGACAAGACATACACAGCTGAGCAACATCAGAATGAGTCAGAGATGTGGACAGGAAAAAATAAAAGGAAAAAACAGAAGGGAAGAAGTTCCTGTGACTGCTTGTGATTCAAATAATCTTGTCCCTACACTGCTATATTAACATACAGGACAGCTTCAAAGATGTGCAATTAAAAAGCTCTGATCCTGCCACTTACCTGATGAAACAGAACATACTCTTTCCTTCACCAGCAGCAAGACATCACCAGCATTATGTTCTGACTAAACTCCTTTTACTTCTGTTCTCTAATTTCACCTACACCTTTCCCCAAAGCAGAGCAATGCGTTATATTCTGAGAACAGAAAATAAACGTCCTTCTGCTCAGGCTTTGGTTTCTGTTGGCTTTACTCCTTACTCCAGCCTTTAGGTTAGAACCTAGAATAAACATAACAGTACTTCAGAAGGTCAGAGAAGGATTATAACCATACACTGTCCCCTAGCATATCTAACCAAAACTGGAAACCCTTACTAGATGGCTCCTACAAACATGACTTCAGCAGGGGTAGGTGGGCAGGGCTGCAAAGTGGATGTTTTTGCAGTAGAGCGTCTGTAGAGACAACCAGTTTGTTCCAGGAATCAGAGCTTCACAAGCCACACTATCTGTTTTAGCCCTTACAGCACACTGCTCCTCTCTCTCTCTATACCCAGCCTAGTGACTAATAGCTGCCCAGAAACAGGAAGGAAAAACTATTTGAAGACAAAATTATTTGCTTTTTATTCATTTTCAAGACACCATTTTAAAATCAGGTAACAGCATCAGTTCAGGGACTGCCCACCACAATGCCTAAAAAGAGGCCAGAGATTAGAGACCATCACATCTGACTAAAGACATTTTCCTTTATGCAGTATTCATGTCAAGCAATGACTTTCCAGCTCCTGCTTGAAGCCAGCACCTCCTTCTCCCGAGAGGAAGGAGTGGAGTTCACAGAAGGTTTCTCAGCCTTTTCAGCACAGATTTATTACCCATTATGAAATGCAACTACAGAAGAACCCCCACCAAATTACACTGACTTCCCACACTGAAAAACATCACAGACAGTTCAGCCAGCACGTGCCTACTGGCACCTCAGAGTCCATAATCACATGCCTCAGGGCTGTTCTTCAAATACAGCTGGAGGTAGTTTTTGAATGTCTGTGGGTCAGTTATTGTAGCTTTGACAGCAGGGTCCTCCTTCATGGCCTCCATCCAGCATTGGAGCTTTGGAGTGTGATTCAGAGAGCTACAGGAAAAAGGAAGAGACTGAGTAACGCAAATGGAAAATTTCAAGGGCATCAAGGAAGTGAAACAGCTTGAACAGTTCCATTTTACTACTTTGTCCAAGTGCAACGTCCAGTTTAGAGCAGGATGGTTCCCCCAAACTACAACACAATACAAGCTTTCTTCAGCAGCCCACAGGAGTGGCCCATTGGTGCAGTGTACACCAGGAATACTGATGCTGAGGCACTTCAGAACACACCAGAAGCCAGGCAAGGTACTCACTCTTTCAGCTGAAATGGTTCCAGACGTTCAAACCACGGCCAGATCATGTAGTCAACCATTGAGACTGAGTCCCCACCATAGAACACCGTGTTGCGTTTGGACAGAGCCTGTGAAGAGTGAGAGATGTCAGCTGCCCCCCAAGGGAAAAGTGCAGCAGAACACTACACTAAAACCTCACTGCACAGTGGAAGGCAGGCCCACTACAGGGATCAGTGAGCAAAAGGAGACACACTATATTTATTTTGTGCACACAATGTTGGCAGAGTTGGAGTTAGTACAGTTAATACTACAGCTGCTATTTCACAAACTCAGCCCAGCTCTTCTCCAGAGGTTCAAGAACTGTCACAAAATATTAACCACTAGCAAGCATGTGCACAAACAAAGAGGAGTTTAGCTCAGAATGTTTGTGACTTTTTGTTTGTCATAAAGCATAAATGGCACAGACTAATCGAACACAGCAGCACACATGCATTTCTTGAGCAATAAATCCAGCTAAATTTATCATCCTGGTAAATTAGAGCACCATTTCAGCAGAGACTCTTCTCCCATGGCAGCTGAGGCCATTATATCTCAAATTGCATTTGATTCCAGGTGCAAAGGCAAGAGGAAGCAAGTGTAACTTATACCAGAAAGAGATCCTCCTCGCAGCTCAGCACAGAGAGCAGGGCCACAAAGCATGCAGCAAGTTCTCCTGTTACATTTATGACTCTGATGCATTTTTAAGTGCCATGGTCATCCAAGTTTAATATGCTTTAAGGACCCTCCAGAGCTTGGTTTCTTCTTTCACTAGATTTCAGCCTCTGTTTTCAGGCACTTCGGTGTTTTAAAGGTAGAACTCAGGAGACCTTACAAATCTTGGTCTTTTTGGACATACACCACCCTATACACTCATGGCATTTATTCCCTGTCCACAACCCCCATGATCTAGCAGAAATTTTAAAGCAGCCCTTCAGGAAGCACGGAGCTGTTTGAGCTCCCAGGTAGTCTGGCAGAACACAGCAGCTGCACAGTGGCTGAGATGGGAACACAGCCCCCTCTGTCGGGCAGCAGAAATCGAAATACAGAAGTGTTCCAAAGTACTTCCCCTCTGGAATATCTCTAGCAATGCACTGAGGGAAGTTTGCATGGCTCTGTTCTGGCCTCCCATTCAGAACTGACCATCAGCTGCTGCTGCAAAACCATTCCGGGTATAGTAAAATAGAGACACTGAAGAACAGCAAGTTATTTCACAGTGTTAATCAAGCAGGAAGAAGGTTAATCCTTCCTTAATGTTTAATACATCTGTGTTTCAGGGAAGTGAAACACACAACTTCCCACAGGAACTCGTCATCTGCACTACCCCGGCCTCAGTCTGATCAGGTGGACAAGACTACCCTGGAAACAACTGCATTTTGGCAGCCCAAGGGGATGGGAAAGCAGAATGTACAGAACTGTTAGAAGAACTAGGAAAGTACTAAAAGGTTATTGGCAGCTTTGCACCAGAACAGAAATACTCTGGAGGAACTCTTCTTCATTGATCCACCCAAGCATTGGCTGTGGCTGCTAAAGACAGAAGGAGTGGGCTCATGACAAAGACAAGCCCAACAGCTGTTCAGACTAGCCAAGAGCCATTACTGGCATGGACTCTCAAGTGGCTAATACAGCATCAAAGCCCCTTGACACTTCCTGGAGCTCCACTGAAGTTGCACTACACCACCAGTAGCAGAATATGGTCCAGGGTTGTATTTCTACAAGGCACACTACATTCTGTTTCCACCTATCCCCAAAGATAAGCTCTAGAATGAAAAAGATTTTATGTCATCACCAAGGTGTCTGCACTGCTTTCAGCACTGATGCTCTTCAGCAGCTCAGACTCTTCAGCCCTTGCTCTTAGTACATGCTGCAAGGTCTCCTTCACTTAAAGCAGAACAAAGATATCCAAGACAACAGCAGTCTGCTAGAATTCAAAAATCTTTATAGGTCTACGTAGTCTTCATCATTATATAAAGTTTAACTTAGCTATTTGAAATTTATTCTCATGGTGTCCTTGTGCATCCTGGGCTGAGGGTAGGAAATTGAGAGATTGTTTCTTGTTGTAACTTCCAACAAAATGAGCAATCTACCTCCAAAGGCCATAGCATGAAAGGAAAAAAGGATCATAAAAAGGCTGGCAATCTGGTCATTATCATGAAATACTCTCACCTCTTCAAGTTTGCCAAACTTTTCAGCAATCTCTGCTTTCAGTGCAGTGGTGTCCTGCCCATCTTTGACTGCCAAAACATGCTTGAAAGCCAAGGATGTTATCTATACAAAGGAAAGCATGGAGTTTTTAAGGCACCTATGGCAAGAATACAAGGAAGTCACTCAAAACTTAAAATGTTAACTTAGATGTTAAGATATTAAATGCAAGTTAAATCTTAAGAGATTTGACTCTAAAGAGTTACATAAAGTCCATTAATAAAAATCTTCTATACTTCATAAAAGGCAAGCAAAAGCCTAGAGGAAGAATGAATACAAATAGTAATGAATTCTAGCTTTGTAATAAGAAGAGAATAGTGAAAAGAAGGATGTTTCCCATTTGCACATTTTCTTTCTTGCAACTTACTTCCCTATTTCCATTCAGTCTATTTACAAAGGCCTGTTGCAAATATACTCTCCCTCCAATTCCCCTATCCCTTTGCCATCTTCTGTTGACTCCTCTCCTGTCTCATATCCAAGTGACTTCTTTCACTTCCCAGACTCCTCAAATCACATGCTAGTACAGAGAGGTTAATTCCAGTCAGCCAGTTCCAACCCCAAATGAGAGCCAAAACCAGCTTCTTTATACAAGTCCCATGTTTACAGCCACGTGCCACCTCTTATCCATGGTTTTAGGCTCTCTCTGTCAGGCACGTCCCACATCCTGCTTTCACATATCCTTCCTACAGAAAGGATCAGAATACAATACAGCAGTTGTCACTTCCCAGATCTCACATATTCAGCTGGTTTGGTCTGCTAACCTTTGCTCTGTTGTAGGATGCTCAAAACCCTGCCTCAGTCATACAAACTTCCACTAGCTTGGATGCCTTCCTGCATCCATCCTTGCACATAATTCTGGGAGCAATTCAGAAACACAGTGGTTTGTATGTGCTCACAGCAAAAGGCCCCAAGTAACCCCTCTTCTTATTTAAATGCTCATCCCATACACAAAACCTGCCTTAAAGGATGAAAGCAGCATCAGCAGCAGAGGTGCAGTTTTTGGTGCAATGGTGAAGTCAGAAACACAGTCCTACTCTGATCACACAGTACCTTTGAGAAGTCTTCCAAGAGCATCTTCTGACAGGCTCGCTCATACGGGTCTGAAGGCATCAGCTTCTTCCCTGGAAATGCTTCATCCAAATACTCACAGGTGATTGGGGACTCCCAGATCAGCTGGCCCTTGCTGGTCTCCAGAACAGGAACCAGCCCAGAGGGGTTCTTCTCAAAGAACCAGTCAGGTTTGTTCTTCAGATTGATGTTGATTACTTCATGGCTAAAAGAGCAAAATCAAAAAAGACCCAGACAGGTTCAGTTCTGCTCCAGTCCACCCCATACCATGGTGAAATGCAGTCACCTCAACAGTTCAGTACTTGAGAGGCTCAGCCCTCAAGCCCCTGTGCTCCCCTGTTTTCCCAGAAGTTCTTTGCAGGACTAATACTTTGACACAGAAATACTGCCACACTTCACTGGAGAAAGCAAGCACTGACTTGCAATGAGTTGTTTGCAGAATGTATGCATGTCTTTTATTAGTGCAATAAACACACAACAAACAAGCTAAAAACAAAGATCAGAACTTGGCAAACATCACATTTGAATTCAGGGGCAATCTAATAAAAAAGCAGTTGACTGCAAGTGAGCTACACCCCAATTGAGAAATCCACCTGAACCTTAACCTGCCCTTACACCAAAGAGCAAACCAGAAGAGCATCCTACCTACATCTTCCCAACCTATGGCCTCACACAGAACAAGTGCTTAGGGTAAAGGCAAATAGCTATTGATAAAAAAAATACATGGGAAATATGTCTGTATTAAAAAAACATTAGTTATATGCTGAGTTATATGTGTGACCCCAGAAAATTCCTAGCAAACCCAATACAGCTAAACACAGTTGAACCTTCAAAACAACTGAGAAGTTACCAGAAGGCAACTATCACCTCTAGGTAGCCATAAAACCCCTCAATAAAAATCACTATACTACTATATTTCCAGCTCCAAAATCAATCAAAAGACACTAAATAAAAACAGAACTGACCCAGAAGTTTTATTGCATCTGCTCTTCCAAAAAAATAAAAAAAAGACCCATGTAAAAACCAAAACAAACTACCTCAACTCTCATCTTAGTATCAAGAGACCTGTTAGCATTCTCTATTCCAACATGAGCTCTCAGCCCTGTGTTGGTTAACAAACCACTGGCAGGCCTTGGACATGGCACAATCAGAAAAAGTTGGAAAAAACAGTTACTGTTAATTTGGAAATTTAGGTGGACATTAGATCCCATTTAAGAATGCTGAAATGACATGGCTATCTTTTGGAAGAGAAACAAACACAATCAGTGAATTTCATTAACTTACTACAGCACGAGAACAAGACAATGTTATAGGAACACGGTACATTTCCTCTTTTAAAAAGGTCATTCACTCACTATTGTGTTTTGCTGGGCAGTGATACAACAGAAACACTGAATATTCGCAGCTTCCAGAATTTTCACGGCCACTCGCATCAAAAACAAAAGTGTAGGTTACGTCTCTACTCACGTTTACTCAGGACAAGCTATGACAGGCAAGAATTATAAAGGAAAATCAGCTCGGGGTTTTTACTTTGGGCCTTCACGCAGCCGGTTTCATACACAGCCTACTTATTCAAGCTTCAGAGCAAAATCACGCACAGCAGCCTCTTCTCAATCGGTTCTTTCAGGGATGTTTACTTCAGGAAATAAAGGAAGCCTGGCCGGCGCTAGCTCCGTGCGGGCCCGGGGTGCGGGCGGGGGCTCACCTGATGCCCTTGGCGCGGAGAACCAGGCGCGTCCGCTGCGCGTAGGGGCAGAAGCGCATGCTGTACAGCCGGAGCAGCCCCGCGGGCACGGGCCCCGGCGCCGCGCTACCTGCGGGGAGACGACAGGAGAAGGGGCCGTCACGGCCGGCACTCAGCCAGCCGCTGAGCTGTGCCGGCCCCGCGGCGCTTACCCTTGCCCAGGCTGCGGGAGTGATCGCCCGACATCCCTGTGCGACGCGATGGGCTCCGATCTGCGAGCGCCCCAGCGCCGCCGGCACCGCCCGCCGGGGAAACGGGTGCGCGGCCCCGCCTCTCTCCCTGCCTCCCTCCCACCTCCTTCTCGTTCTAGAGGAGCGCTGCTGCCTCTGCTGACCCGGAGAGCTTGCCCGGTGGTCTGCCATGGAGCTGGCCGCCCTCCCCACCCAGCTGGGACAGGCAGTGTTCAGCTGCTCTCTATGCTCTTCCCCTTCTCTGTTGGTGTACAAATAACAGCACAACCACCTCTGGCGCTCCCCTGGAAATAGGACATCCACGACCGACCTCCACCTGAAGGGCCAGGTGTATTCATAAGCAGTGCCTCCAGCAGCTGCTGAGGCACCAGGTTCCCCTCTGTGCCTCCTCCTGCATCACCTACCACCCTATAAAACCCGATGCAACCCCATCCTGAGAGTAACAAAGAGGGTTTCTCTCTCCTGCAGCTGTTCTGCTTCATGATGAAAACTCTGAGAGGAGACAACAACCCAACAGACAAGAGGGGACAATAAAAGTTTAATCTAGCTTAATTACTACCGTTCAGTCATAGAAAGATTCATGCTTACTTCTGCAGGGATCTTTGTGGGTTCATCAGCATGTGCATAGAGCAAAAGAAAGAACCAAAGCACAGATTGACGTCTTCTCTGTCCCTTTGTTCCCTCTTCACTTGAGATTAGAGCACCAGGGCCTTTCTTGTACCAGCTTTCCTTGGAGTATAATAATGGAAATGGAGGTGCTTTCCTCTTAATTAGTTTCATACATTCACACAGTGTCCAAGTTGATCTCTGATCACAGAAACAAAGTGATTCCCTTTCTGTGGTTCCACACATCAATCTCCAGGTTGGAGTGCACATTAGTAGGAAACAGCACATATGTAGTGGGCTGGCACAGCTCTTGCCAAAGGGAGGGAAAATCCTGGCCTTCCTGGCAATGCACACTCCTCTGTCAGACCCCCAAGGCTAACAGAACATCCTCCAGTCTCATCAACGGATCCATGCTTGCACAGGGACAAGTTCTACCTGTTGATGACTTTTGGTTTGGCTTTGTTACTGGAGTTGGGCCTCAGACACCAGATCACAAAGACCAATATTTCCTGTGGTGATCTCACCTGAAGATAAACACCAGGTCTCTAGTCATAACCTCAACTTTGAGACCATTGTCCATTGCAATGGAGTAACATGATTTTTGTTGAGTTACTGCTGCGTGATTATGTATATACTAAGCAGCTCAGCACAGAAAGGGAGTGGTAATTTGTTGCACAAGTCTGCCATGCCCTAGGCAAACAGAACCTGTACATAAGGTGTTCTTTGCCAACAAAATAATTTCTCCTACCATAAAAAAAAAAAAAAAAAAAAACCAAACAACTGTGTTAGAGGGCATAGTNCTGTGTTAGAGGGCATAGTCATCATTCCTCTAAGTATCTATCCTTAGGAAAGATTCAGCAAAATCTTGGGTGATGAAAATAGAGAAAGTCAATTTGAAATTTCTCACAGAAATTATGAAACACACAGGCAGTCTAATTCATAGCCTGGAGACAGCCATGTAGGAACTCAAACCAGCATCACAAGACCCACATGCCCTACAATAGGCCCTCAGAAGCACCAAAGAAATAAACCCACTTCCTCATTCTCTCCTGGTGTTGCCTGCCGGGCAGAGCGCCTGTGGAGACAAGAGGTGAGGAACAGGCTTGTCCTGCTGCCTCTGGACAGGAGTGCCACTCTCCATCATTGCTCTCTAGCACTCTGGGTGCACACCAGAACTGCAGAACTGCACACTGTGCAGGGAAGGAACAGCAAGCAGCACACTCTAAGCAACAATCCTCCCTTAGGAAAGGAAACCTATTTTTTAAATACTTGGAGGTTAGCACTGTGTTACCAGGCTAAAAGCCTCAAGTACACAGGGAAAGGCTGCAGCTGTTATTTTATTTCTTTCCTGGGGAAAACTTCTCCTCAGCTTACTCTGAAGATTCATCATACACAATCCAAGAAAAACTTTTGTATCTCATAGAATTACAGAAGCGTCAAGGTTGGAAGAGATGTTCGAGATCATCATGTCCAACTGTCATCCCTAAACTGCATCACCCAGTACCAGATCCAGACCCCTCCTGAACACCTTTGGGGATGGTAACTCCAGAAAGACACAGGAGGCAATGGGAAAATAGGTACAGCACTTCTGTAAAGAGACGGGCAGATGGCACTGGACCAGGAGCAGAGACACGCAGGGTGACCACGAGACGGAAGCCCCAGTCTCTCCTCCAAGGCTGATGCACTCCCACACTTGATTCAGCCTGCTTCAGCTTTGCCCAGGCTAAAGGCCACAGATGTCAGTGGCAGAGACACCCCATCTTACCATCAATAAGAGCTCCTTCCAGAGCCCTCACACTCCCCACAGCTCCAGATGAGGGCTGACAGGACCCCTAGGCCACCCCTTCCCTTTAAATACCCGCCCGGGCCCATGGATTGGCTGGCGCAGCGGCGCGGGCCAATGAGCTGCGTGCTGCGAGCCCGCCCAATGGGGAGTCCCGTTGCTGTTGCCGGGGCGCGGAGGCCCCGCGGTGGCGGCGGCGATGGCGGCGGGGCCGGGCATGGAGGGGCCCGCCCGCCCCGCGGAGGCCGCGCTGGAAGTGAGGTGGGGCGGCCGGAACAGCCCCCACACGCTCCTGAGCCCGGGTGGGGTGCGCGGTGTCCTGCGCTGTGCTCACCCCGCGGCGGCTCCGTGAATGGGGCGGTCAGACTGGGAGAGGAAGGGAGGCTGCGCTGTGGGGGTCTGTCAGGACAGCGCCCGGGGGAGAGAGAAAGAAGCACGGGCACGGATGTCAGGATCACGGAATCAGGCGGGTTCAAGGGACCACAGGGGGTCATCTGGTCCGACCTCGCTGCTCAGGCAGGGTCATCCCAGAGCGTGGTGCATGGGATTATATCCAGATGGTTCTGGAATAGCTCCGATGAGGGAGACTCCACAGCCTCTCCGGGAAACCTGTTCCGCTGCGTGATCTGTTGCACAGTAAAGAAGTTCTGTATCTTTCTTTCTTTCTTTCGTTCTTTCATTCTTTCGTTCGTTCTTTTTCTATAGGTGACAGCCTGAACCCTTTAGGCCTATACTGGTTATATAAGAATGATAAATTGCACTGTCACCCCATTAATTTCTCCCTGAATATAAGTTTTCTAGATTACATTTTATCTCAAGAAACAGAAGTAAGAAATAGTTCCATTTCCACTCATTCAGACCTAGTGTTGGAGAAAAGCACAGAGCTAGTCCTGTGAGCATGTTCGGAGAGGTCTCATGTGCCATGGCACCCCGTATAACCTGTTCTTGTATGAAGGGAGAAAACCACTATCAGCTGAAGTGTCTCTTCTGTTGCCATGGCTTTCAGTTCACCTCCACAAGCTCCTTGTCAGTGCTCCCACTCCTCTCTGACACCACTTGACTCCTCTATGTAGCAAAAGAAGCTGAGAGCAGAAACTCCTCAGAAAAGATAACAGGAAGTTACTGCTGGACATAAATTCAGCTCAAGACCAGTAATTTTAAAACATTCCTAAATATGAGAGTGCTGAGCCTTTAGTACCATCATCTCCTAAGAGTACAAAGGATCAGCAGCTGAGCTGATTTTGTGACTAGCTCAGTGTTTGTAAAAGGAGCATAAAAATGCTTCTGGTCATTGCAAAAGAATAGAGGTCTCTCCCAGTCAAATTCTCTGATTTGGAAAAAGAGCAGAGGTGGAATGTTTGTGAATGATAATTCAAAGAGAAGATGCTGACAGCAGTGTTGTCTGTTAACACTGCTGGAACTTTCCTGCCGTGGTACCAGCAGGCTAAACTTACATCCTCACTTGGTGGTAAATGCAAATCCCTTTGGTAACACAACCCTGATGTTTATCTACACACTTATTGAAAAGTAAAAACAGCTGCAAGCAGTTATGAGTTTGTTGACATGTTGTAAGTTCATAAGCAGAGTCCTCTTCAGTAATTTCTTTCAGTCTTGGTGTAACACATCCTGTTTACATTCCAGAGTTTTACCATGTTAAAAGTACTGGAGGCTTTAAAGGAGAACAATCCTCCTGGTTTGCTTCATATAAACAGAAGCTGTACCTTTATATTTTTTATTTTATGTATATGAGATGAACTATGAAGTGCAAAAATGTTAAGCAAACACAATTGGGTCCCAAGTACAGATCATACCCATACAATTCTTTCAAATAAAGTTATGCCCTTTGCTGGGATACGTGAGTACAAAACCACAGCCTGTGAACTTGGCTGACTAGATTTAGTGAAAACTGAAAGGAATAAAAGCATCTCTCCATGTTCTTATGCCAGTCCTGCTCCATCAGGGTAAGACTGAATGTATGTTTCTGGAAACGCTGAACTTGTGACTCATAATACCAGATCTCAGTTGTTGTCATTTTGCAACATTGGTATGAGGATCAGTCTGACAGATCCCAATCATCAGTTCAGCGTAACTTAGGCTACAACATTCCCTTTTGCACAGTATTTTGAGAATTAAGTGTCTGATTAATGTTTTAACATTCAGTTGCTCTATTTTCAGTTGGGTTCAGGGATTCTCAAACAAGAACTTCGGGTTTGTCAACAATCAAACTGTCTGCTACCCTTGTGGTAATTACATCCTCTTCCTGGACATCAAAACAAGGAAGACAAGAGCAGTGCAGTGTCAGACTGGCCAGGTGGGAGCCTTTGCAGCAAATGCCAACAGTCAAGTGGTGGCCTTTTCCGACCGGAAGCTGAATCCCCTCATATACATCTACAGTTTTCCAGAACTGAGTCAACTGACAGAATTAAAAGGTAGTGATATGGTAACCCTCATCATCATGATCACCTCATTAAAACAATATTTTAACCATCAGGTTCTGAAGTTCATTTTTGTTTTGTTTTGTTTTGTTTTTATAAGAGTTGAAAAACTGTAACAGGGAACTGTCTCATGATGAGATTCATGGAAAGCAGTGGAAGGAATTTTCCACTGCACTACTTTTACTTAGGTTCAAGCTACGGAGGAATATGACCATACATAATGAAGCTAACTTAAAAGGAAAAGAAAAGGAGTTAAATGGAATTGGTTTTAGGAAAATGTAGCCAGAATAAGCAATAAAATCATACAGCAGTAGGCTCCCAAGCAGACTGCTGAAAGCTAGATGAGAAATCCAGGATGTGAGAGGGATGAGGGTTCCTGCAGTTAAACTTCAGAGTCCAAGATCTAATGTAGGTTTTTGCCTGCTTCATGTAATTTCTCTCCTTAGTTTCGTTGCTTACCCTATTCATGTTTCAGTTCCCTTGCCATTTACATAAGGATCATGATACTTGCTCTTTTCATGTATATGAATAAAATTATGACTGCAAAGGATTTCATGGGACTTGGAGAAAAATACTTTACAATTTCAAGGTATTATTGGAAAGAAAATTGAAAAAATTCCAAGCAGTGATAGAAAGGGAACATTTTTATGATCAAATCAAAAGAATAATCTGCAGTGAAGCAAAGAAATCAAGGGCCTGAGGAATATTTATAGAGTTATACTGTATATAAAGGAAGTGAGAAGAGTATCTCTGGTACTAAAAAATAAAGTTAGGACAGTCAAAGACCATGTTCTTTATTTTTTACATTTCAGGTGATGCTCAGTTGGACTACACCTTGCTTGCATTTAGTTTTAAAGGCCCATATCTGGCCAGTTACTCTTCGATTCCAGAGTTTGTTCTTTCAGTATGGTAAGAGTAAAAAAATTCTCTGATACCATTTGTATTTAATTAATATCTTTCTGTGACTACTGTTTTAGCATAGATTAAGTTAACAAATGTGGAACACTTATTGGTTGCCTGCATCTCATTTTTTTTTTCCTGACTGATCGTTGTCTATAAACTCTCTGTACCAAAATTGATCTTTATTTTCTAGTATTAGTAGACACTAGTCAAAATGGCTGTTAGCTATAGCAAAGTTATCTTCTACCTTCTTCCAAATTTTGTTTTTTTGGAGTGCTTCCAGAGCCCCCAGCATCAGTTAATTATCTGTTCACTGTTGGAAGTTGAGCACCATGCTGTTTGTGGAAGAAAGTTGCCTGCTGAAAAGAGGAAAAGGGTTCTAAAGCTGATTTGCACTGATTTGTCCCCCTGGACTGTTCAGTGGTCCTCTTAATTACTTTTGCTTGATCTTAGTTCTGGCTTATAATTTTGCTCAGTGATTACATTACCTTGGATCACTGGGTTAGATCATAATTTTCTGCTCATTGATGTGAAATATTATATAATGCAGTGCACATAGAGAAAGGTAGAATATTTTATATTTTAATCATACTGTGAAATACAATCCTGCTCTTACCTCCATTGCCAGCAAGCTCCCATTGACTGTGGAGTCTGAGCACTTCAGAATAAATGGGGAGGGTGGAGTAGGATAAAGGCAAGCAAGGACATGTAAGGAATAGTCTGTATAGTCTCCATTTACTGATGATCTTTTCTTGTGCAATTATGAGTAAAGGTGCAGAAACTCCTGGAATTTCAGAATTTTAGTAGAGTAGATACTATTATGGATACCTCTTCTTTATCCCTTCTGAAGAAGAATAATGTTTGCTATGAACTGTGATCATACTCAGTAGTTCAAGAAGGATGTCTGTGTATATCACACTGGAAACAAACAAACCCTCACTGGCCTGTAAGTGACATGTTTGTCACTTACAGCAGAAGTAACACACATGGTCCAGTGTGTTTGTTCATGGTGTGCTCTTAAACAAAAATGCACCGTCCTGAAAGACTTCTCTAGATTATTCTTGAAACCAGAAATACCTAGAAATGTTTAAATGCTTTAAAGTAGTTGTAGTTTCCACTGCCAAACAATTTTAACCATTTTGAATCAGCATGTTACAACTATCAGAAGCTAATTGTCATAAAAACCATCCTAAGTCACAAAGAATTTAGTAACAAAATACAATTATATTAGAGTATTAAGCTTAGAATGGGTAATAATTTGAACAGAGGTATGTGAATTTACTGTGAAATCAGGACCTTCATTTTT
Organism: Chaetops frenatus; assembly: GCA_013400775.1. Taxonomy (NCBI): domain Eukaryota; kingdom Metazoa; phylum Chordata; class Aves; order Passeriformes; family Picathartidae; genus Chaetops; species Chaetops frenatus. Next base: position 155,779 of record VZTR01007150.1, on the reverse strand, counting down.
GTGATTGGATTATATTGTGCATTCATTGACAATAGGTGTGTGTACAGATGACAGAAATCTCAGTGTTGAGCATCAGATGTCATGACTATATGACAATTGCACAGCTCCAGTACTTAAGGCAGCTAGTTTGGAATCAGAGGTATAAGAGATGTTTTGAAAGATGTCAGTCTCAAAATATGAAGAGCTTGTGGATAACTAAAAGCTGCCTTTCATCTGAGATGTTTTATCCCTAATATTTATTCTTTTCTGTTCAAAGAAGAAGCTTAATGTTAGATTCCTTTTCAGATACACACTTCACTATCATTTCAGGTCTTAGTAAATGATCTGCTATAAAACCCTGTTGGCGTTATCTGGTAGGTATGAGACAAGAACATGCTGGCAGATCTTTAGAAAGCAAGATACACTGATATCTTTAAAAGTCAGAATTGTAGTTTATAGCTTCCTGTAATTTTAATAAGGGCTACTGCATATGGGTGAATAATTCTCATTTTTGCATATGCTGTAAATGTTAACTGTTGTTTGCTTCATGATCATTTCTGTGAATGAATTTATTACAGCCAGACTAAGAGATTATACTGAATCCATTTAAAGCAGTGTATGCATTTTAGATTTCTCCTCTCAGCAATAATGACAAATACTAAAGCTATAAATGTTATTTAGATTAACAGTCAGATAGATTGTCCAATAAATTAAGAAACAGTTTTAACCATTTTCTTTGCATGATGGTAATCAGTTCTTGGATAACACCTAAAAATGCAAATGCCACCAAATATTGATCTGAATATTGAAAAATACACAAATTAGATGAGAAGAACATAAAATAGGCTACACTGGACAAAAGAAAAGTTAGTAGAAAGCAGATTCCCAGGCTTCTGTCAGCTATGCTTAACAGCCCCACACAAACTCTGCCCTGATTTGTGCCCAAGTTGCTTAATGCCACCATAGCTTGTATGTCTGCATTCACAACACAATTACTGTATTACCTAGGTAATTATTCCATAGATAATCATAGGCTGGCTGTGGTTTGTTTCCTCATTATCACACCTTCCAGCTGTAAGCATTACAGTCATTATGGTACAGATTGGAAAAGCAAGGCTGGGGTGCTGAGGAGTTAATTGTTCGGACTCATTTGAGTAGTCACTGATGGAGCTAATGAAAAAAAATCCATTTGTTGTGACCATTGGTCTTTTCACAAAAGGGAGTGCATGATAATGTTTCTAAAATGTCAGTTATTCAATCATTTTCTAGCAGTAATAATTTTATGTGTGTCTAATTAACCAGATCCTTTTCAGTCTCAGGAGGACCTAACTTGTTTGACAGCAGAAGTTTTTTTGTCAATGACAAAGTATTTGTTTTCCAAACTGGATCTTGAACATCAGTCATAATCACATCCAGACGTTTGGCTTCAATGTTTTTTACCTGTTTAATGGATTTGATTTTCTTTTATTCTCCCTAATGAAGGAACTGGCAAGAAAATATCCTCCTGTGCAGTGAGTCGCAGCCAGGGCTAACAGGAACCTCTCTGAGTTTTAACCCTATGAATTGGCATCAGCTGTGTTTTGTTGCTGAGAGCTCAGTTACCATCTGGCACATTGAAAGGAGTAAGGACGAGCATCACCTTACACGACAGTGAGTGGAACACCCCTCAGGCTAGGAGCAACATCTACAAGTATATTTTAATAACAAAGACTAGCAGCACACATCTATTTGCAAAGGATTTAGTCCCACTTAGTTCCCCTAGCAGTTACAGTCAGTAATTGCTAAATCCCAACCACTATAAATGTCTAGTTAATCAAGTGAATTAAAAATGTTATTTCATTTTTTTAGTACTCACATGACCAGATTATGCACACCATGAAGCTAATACAAATCAGCTGCTTTGGCAGCCTCGATTAAAGGCTGTATGATTGAATATAGTGCCTGGACTGCTTTTCTGTAAATGGCTATGTTGAGCTGTGCTTTTACAGCTATGAGACCATCAAATTTGGATCAATTTATTCCTAGTAAGCATAGTTAAACAATATCTTATTGTAATCACAAATTGTACCAAAAGCAGTATGAGTTTTCGATGTGATTTCCAGCTTCTGTGGCTAATTTACAGGTCCAGAGAGGATGGCTCTGTCAATGCAATTCACTGAGCACAGCAAAACTAGAATTCATTTATGCCAAAATGTTTTTTAAGGTTGGTATAAAAGTAGCATGTATCACTCAAGTTGGAGTCCTTGGCATATAAAACCTATGCTTTGAGGTGGCAGCTACTCTACCATTCCCAACTTTGTTTAATCTTGTTAACTATTAATGTAATCAACATATTGCCACTGACACAGTTACACTGATGAAAGTATAAACAAGGCCTTAATTTGTGATCTGAAAAAAATACCAAAGGGTTTTTTTCCTTTTGGCATTACAGAATGCACATGTAAATACATAGGCATACTCACTTTTCCTCCATTACTTCTGCAGAAATAAAGCCCATTTTGAAAACAGCTTGTCCATTTTGTATCGGCATTTGCTATTCATATTTCTTCTCCTCAGACTGTGTCTTTTTCCTTTTCACAGCCCTGTGGAACTCCCTGATGATCATGGAGTTGTGAGTCTTCATGAGAATTTGTTTTTCCCACCTTCTCGTAGTGACAATCCATACTATGGCCCTGATTTGCCAGTTTCAGCCATTGCTGGACTGGAAGGAGATGAAGCAGAAACATTTGTGGTAGTTACTGAATTCTTTCCTTTTTACTATTCCAAGTCATTATACTTTCCATGCAAATACATGTTAATAAATTCATAATACTAATGCTTTTTTATATAGGTACAACCCAGTAAATGGATCTGTTACCTCAACAATATTTATGAAATCCATTTTGACAGGAGGCGGAGAAGGCACAATGCTGCTGCATAGTGCAGTACAGTGGTGAGATGTCTGACATAGGTCCTAGCACAGTCATATATCTGTGGAGTGGGAGTTTGAATGTATCCCAGAAGCAGAGTGAAGTATGTCAGCATTTAACTGTGCCCAAGCTAAAATTTCAGCTAAAACTGCTGAAACCTCAAAAACTTATTCCCATGCTAAACTGATAGTAACCCTCATGTATCCTTACTTCCCTTTGGGATTGCTTTCTTTTTGACTTTGAAAATGTCTCAAGCTACGGAAACACTGAAGGCTTTATTCCAGACAGCAACCCCTGCTTCTGAAATACAATCCCATACCCCTGTAAGTGTTGGACCTTGCCATCTGTCTCACTTATATTTGATTATTTACATTTTAGCCTTCCTTGAGATGCCTCTTTTTACAGGCTTCAAAAGTGTTCTCATTCTGTTTGAAATTTACTTTCACCAGACTACCAACTAGAAGTGTGAAAACATTTAACTTGCAAATCTGGGATTCTCTTCTAAGATAAAGACCATCAATTTCTATTTGGTGGCTTGTGATATATATGAGAAACCAAAACATGCATAACATGACACTGGCATTATACTACATCTTCTCAATGGACAAATGGGAATTCTGTATTATCAGATAGTGTACAAAGAAGACTCAAAAAATAAAACCAGGAAATTATGTTTTCCTGACCTTATCCTCTTTTCATCGCTTCTTGCTTTCACCTCTGGTAGAGAAGAACCTGTGGCAGAGGTTCTTAACTGTAAAACTGGTTTCCCATGGTTTTCAGGAAAATCAAGAACTACAAACAAATATCCTTTATGGATTGTAAATACATGTGCACTGCTCATATTTGAAATCAGTCAGAACATGAAAAGTGAAGATAATATATATTCATCTGGGGCCTTGCCCCCTTTTCTTCTGCCTTACTGCCTTAGGTTATGTGCTGTTGATGAACTTTGCAAAACCCACTTTTTTCTTTATTTTGTAAAGTGAATTACAATTATTGGAGAAAAAGCAGTTGCTGTATAAGGTCTGTGAAGCTTAATAGAATTTGTCCTTGAATGGATACCATTCTGTTAAGTAGTAGTAGATTCTTATGCTTGAACTTCCAGAACCATGTTGTGAACTTTTCCACATGGAAAAGTTTTTCTTTCAACCATACTAGATATTTGTGCTAGACCTCTGTAGGGTCTTTGCATTCCCAACTGCCTTCAGAAAAACCTAGATTTCTTTTTAGCACCTTCAATGTGATTATGTTCTCCTTATCCATAGAAGTATCTCTGGAGTAAGAGTAAACTGTTCTAATAGTCTTCATTGAAGATTTCCTTTTCTTTCAAATAATATGGTAAATAATTTGATAGTTATTTACAGTCCAGTTTCCTTAGATGGGTGTATTTTGGTTGTCAATATTGGTAGGTAATGAACAAAAAATTATTTTAAAATGATTTTTTTTTTTCAAAAATAGAAGCTCTTGTTCCTTTTGTTGTGATGGTGGTATGTTGTTTCCTGTGTACTGAACTGTGAAGTTCTACACTCACAGTTTAGCACTGAGAGGCAATGAATCTTTTTCTGGCATGTTTTCACCTTGCTTCAGGATATGGTAGCTGAGTCATTTTTTTAGGACTGGAATTTATTGTGCCTTACAGCACTAATTCTCTCCTCCATGCATGCCTGTGCACATAAACTCCATCTCTAACTGAGCAGAAAAACTGAGCACTCTTAGGTCTTCCAAGCCCTGACACTGGAGAGAAATCACATGCTTATGTCCTGTCAAGTTACGTCTCTGTCCAACACCCCACACTGAAAAGCAAGCCCTTTGCCAGTCTGGTTGTTTGCTTCTTGGAAGTGTGTCCATACTCCTGAACCAGGTACTGAGGCTGGCTATGTACCCAAGTGTGACCACAGTGGGGCAGCACAGGGAAAGGAATTGAAATATCCTACAGCTTTCTATCTTTTTCTTTCTTGCATGAGAGTTTTCTAGATCAGAGTTTTCTAAATGTGCTTTACCACAGAATCACAGAATATGCTGGGTTGGAAGGACCCCACAAAGATCATTGAGTCCAACTGCTGGCCCTGCACAGGGTCATCCCCGGGAGTCACACCCTGTCCCTGAGAGTGTTGTCCAAATGCTGCTTGAAATCTGCTAGCCTTGGGGCTGTGACCACTTCCTGGGGAGCCTGTTCCAGTGCCCAGCCAGCCCCTGGTGAAGAATCTTTTCCTAATGTCCAACCTATACCTCCCCTGACACAGCTTCAGGCCATTCCCTCTGGTCACCACAGAGTGATCAGTGCCTGCCCCTGCTCTTCTCCTCACAAGGAAGTTGTAACTGCAATGAGGTCTCCCCTCAAGTCTCTTCTTCTCCAGGCTGAACAGACCAAGTGACCTCAGCTTCTCTTTATACAGCTCCCCCTTTAGACCCTTCACTATCTTCCAAGCCCTCCTTTGCACACTCTTTAATAGTTTAATATCTTATATTAATATCTTACGTAGCAGTGACCAAAACTGCTCACAGTATTCAAGTTGAGCCAGCACCAGTGCAGAGCAGAGTGGGCCAATGAAGTCACTTAAGTCGACTTCATCTCTAGCACCAATTTTATTCCATTGTCTTTTTATAAAACTTTTTGTGGCAAGGATCCATCATGGAATTTTTTTTCCCTGAAGAGGTGCTACTCAAAAGGGAGGGAAATAAAATAGAAGACAGCGTTATTGTTATTGTTATTGTTATTGTTATTGTTATTGTTATTGTTATTGTTATTGTTATTATTGTCATTATTATGATGCACCACTATACCAATGCAAAGTCCAAGAAACAAGCTGGTTTAGGATTTACATAATCTCATCCTAGGATTAGCATATTTTACCTAGTTTATGTGTAGATAGTCATGACAGCAGGTACAAAAAGGAACATTGCAGAAATTGTGTTTAGCAAGAAAGCTTCTGTTTTGCAGCAGTTCAGTTACAACCTTCCCAAAGATTTGTGGTGTTCAAGCCTTATGAAATCAGTGAAAATGCCTATATTAAATGTTTTTCTGGGTGATGTAAAGCCCTATTTGCTATAGATTTATTACTGTTAGTCCTATTTGATTTATAAAGTAATTATTAATATACTATATTTCTGTAACATTTTTCCCCTGAGGAATTAAAAATGCTTTGTAAGCATGAACAGAGTGTAAGTTACTTACCCAGGACCATATAGCAAGTGCTTGGTATATTTTGCTAATGAAATCTAGGTACTTACGAATCTCTGTCCTGTGTTTTCATCACAAGTCCATCCATATTTCCTCTTTTTATAGAACCGTTAGTGAGACAGTAGGTGTTTTATAGAATTACAGAACCTTCTTTTTTTTATCCATCATATTATTTAGTGATCCTCACCACTTCTGCACACATGCATGGTGCTTTGAATCCTCTCTTTTAAATCTTCTCCCAAGGTTTTCTTGTGTTTTGTCCCACTCTCCCCTCCCTGAATTCTCTTTAATCTGGTTCTTTCTATCGTGGTATTTTTATGACCTCTGTTACTGTTGTATCTGAACAGGCCACTCTCTACCTTTAATAATATTTGCTGGAGAATGTTCTTCGTGTTTTATGGATGACAGATTTATGAGAGTTATTTTAGTGAAACGAAATTCAAGGCACATGGGAAGTCCAGGTCAGGGATACTTCTAGCACTTATTTGCAGATGACACAAAGATTGACAGAGCTGTTTCACAGAGCAATTTGGATTATACCATAAGATAAGCTATTCAACCAAAATGTGTTTTAGTACTGCCACATACGCAAGAACCACATGTTCACGTTTTGGCTATAAAATGGAAGAATATTCTGAAAAGCAGTTTGAAAGACATTTGTTGTGGTGAGGTCATAATAAGTTAGCATTCAAATTGGGGCTTCCAGTCCCCTTCTGACATTTAGACAGCCCTCTAGGGGCTCAGTGTGTTGAATTTTATCATAATTCTATCATTAAAAGTTTGGGAGATGCCGTTGTTATGGTGGGTCAATATCTTTGTAAGAACAGAGAAGATACTGGAGGGATTTCCAAGCTAGGGATAAAATTGTAACAGATGCAAGTGCTGGAGAATAAATCCAGATAAATGTAAATTTTAAAATATATAGTTTTTAATTGAAAATATAATTCATCATTTAAACAAGCTCCTAGAGAGAGAAATGAGTTCTCTACCATCCAGACATATACTTTTTTGGAGAATGTTCTTTGTCAAGTTACTGATTTAAGTGAAGGGATGATTGAATAAAATAGTCCTGATATTAAACATGATGTCAGACTCTATGAGGTAATGATTTTTTTTCTTACTTGAAAATGTATGACAGCTTGTACAGATATTTGTCAGTTATTGATTGAACTTGTTGATTTTTGTGCTGAAGCCTAGAAATTATATTAAGCCTTCAGTGCATCCCACTGCCCACTGCTGGACTGCAACCTCAGAAATATACATGGGCTGTAAAGAAGGATATGTTTTGGCAATTGATGCTGAGCAATACAGTGCTTCTGTTCTTCAACAAAAAGCTCCACCTGGTAAGAAATAGCTGGGTGTGTTTCATTCAAGTCGGGAGTAAAGTGGATATGTGAAAGCTTTTCATGCTTTCTTCTGTTCTTCTATTGGGTACCTTAGAGTAATCATAAAGCTGTTTTGTAGAACTCTGTTTTTTTTTAGTAGTACAGTTAACATATGAGAATGTCTTTTGAGTTTCTGTGGGGATGTTTTTAACACCCAATATTTGACTTTGATTTTTCTTTGTGAAAAAGAAAACAAAACAAACAAAAAAAAAACCCTGTAAGAAAATTAACCAGCCTTACTAGATTAATGTTAAACTATTAATATACCAGCTACTAATAGTAGTAGTAGTAGTAGTAGTACTATTTTTACTATTAGTTAAGTACCAATAATTTATTTTCTTTTGCATGAAATGTTGGATAGTCTTCATTTGCTATGTTAGATAAAGTTAGAAGTGATCTTGTGGGTCTAGAGGTAGCTTGTGGGTCTTCAAACAACAAAACTGAAGTAGTGTGTCTTGATGGCATTCCTTAGTGCCAGCTCTTACATAGACTATTTTATAATGAAAACAAGGCTGCAAACCCTACCAGGCTTTGCTGCAGAACATGAAGCACAGAGAGTGAACAGAAGATATCTTCACCTTCAAACAAAGAAATCTGCTTTTAATTTATTCAGGAATGGGATTGCAACTCACCAATGTGGTTTGTGTGCCCTATATGTATTCCCACCTGTCTTTTTTCATGAGGACCTTTGGCTATGACTGACTAAAGTTTCATGTCAAGGGCAGCCCATTTCACAGCTTCTTCTTGTGGGAACCCTGAGGTGTCTCCATTGCTAATGCCACTACCCTTCTGTGCCCATCCAGAGGGCTCCCAAGATGGAGGATGCTGAGACACAGCCAGAAAAATTGTTTCTTTGGCAATCTGTACCCCATCATCCTTTGATGGGATGGAAGGTGTCAGTCCTACCATGCACATGAAGTTCATACTTCAGTCAGGTCTAGGAGGAGTACTGGAATATATTTCTCCCTAGCATAGAGCTGTTTCCCTAACAAACACTGAATTAGTGGTGTAAGAGACAATCTCCTTGTACTCTTGTTTTCTTCAGTTTACATATAATACATGATTTTTTAAGCTGCAGCAAGTACCCCTGGCTTCACTTTTGATAGTTAGCACTAAAATGGAAGGCTGCTTTCAAAACAACCCAACAAACCAGCATTATTTCTCTTTTTGAAACTATCAGACTGCTAAATTTAGCAAATCAAGAGTTGGAAATCATCAAGATATAAAAACCTGAGGTGTGACCAGAACTGTTTTTGCCAACTGAGTAGAAGGCAACAAGAATATTTGCCATTTGGGCTTTTTCTTGGCCTGTGAGTTTGTCTTCAAGCCCTGTTCTAAAACTGTATAACAAAATGGTCTGTATTTATATTATACTGAAGCTTCTGCTTAATTTAAAATAGACTGCAATCTGTATCTATTTAGCAGAATGCTGAAGTGCATGGCCAGCTTTAAGCACATGCTGAATTCTTGATGTGATGTTGCAAACAGAGTCATAAGCAGCCACAACGTTTCACTTGGGTATTGTTTTCAGAGTGGCTGACATTTCCTTGTAAGTGTATCTAAAAAAAAACAAAAAACAACATTGTTAGAAATAAGAATACCATAACTTAGTACTAGAAGGAAGATAAATCTGCATCTGTACCATTCTTCATGCCAAATCCATGTTATCTCCTTTTTACAGCTGTAAACTGAATAACAGAACTGTGCCTGCTCAGTTGCATAGATAGCAGAAATGTTAGATATTGAGAAAAAATGCACATTTTTCATTTAGTGAACCTGGCCTTTTGTTCAGTAGGGTGGAATACAACTGACTTGTATTTTAATATTGACATACAAACAAGGTTGACATTATAAATTGTTTTCTTTTGTGCAGAGTTCGTGCAGAAAATAGCAGATGTGGTGTCCTATGTTCGTAGAGAAGAGCAGAAAAAGAAAGGTATTTCCATGTTCAAATGAAGCGAATAGATTTTTAGGCAGCAGTGCTGATGTCTGGGGCTAATAATATGTGAGTACAGCTGGAAACCACTGGTTAGAAAATCTCATCTTCCATTGGCCTCTGTAAAACACATTGTTGGCAATCTTGTGTGTTTACATGACAAAAGATTAATAGCTTTTGTGCTAATAGACAGCCAAATTAAAAGCCTCAGGAGAAACAGTGGCAGTGGAAAAATTTCTGTTTATTCTAATTTAAATTGGAATAAGTGGTGCTAGAAGAGGTTCCCTACTGCTTAGTTTTAGCATTTCTTTAGAACGGCAATCACTTGTAATTTATCTGAGTTAGGATTTAGGGCTCTGTCTCAAACACTTTGTTTTGGGCCCCACAGTACAAAAAAGATAGAATGGATTAAGTTCAGCACATTTCCACAAAAATTATTGCAGTCTTAGTACATGACACACAAAGATGGTGTGAGAGAACTATGTTTGTTGAGCCTGGAGAAAAGGAGATGAGGAATTTTACTATTGCTTTGGCCATCCAATGAAAGGTTATAGAAAAGATACAACCAGACAGGCAAAGGACACAATTTGCATCAACAGAAATTCTGGGTATATATTAGGAAATAAATACTTTCACAGTGAAGGTAGTCAGACATTGGGACAAGTTGCCCCAAGAAGACATGAAATTTCCTTAAACCTTAGCTGATATGACTCTGGACGACATAATCCAGCTTTGAAGTTGTTCTGAGTTTCAAGTCAGCTCTGTGCTGAGCAGGTGGTTGTATTAGAGGACTTCTAGGATCCCTTCCAACCTAAATAACTCCATGATCCTTTTACTCACAAATAAATAGTAAATCATATCAGATTTGGAGTTGAGACACATTGTTGCAATAATTTAAATTTGATATTTTATGTTGATTTTGTGCTTTCAGGTGGCAAACTAAGCAATCTGCAGAAAACAGTTTTACTTTCCATGGCATTTTGTAATGAGGGACTGTATGCAGCTGGACGTGTAAGGCATCCTTTATGCTTTTACCTTACTCTGGTTGTGTGAAAATCAACATTCAAATAGAGTATATTTTCAGAGTTCACTGCAAAGACAGGAATTAAGAAAAAGTGAAGACTGCAGGACTGTAACATTCCTCTCTGGTGTTGACTATATTTACTTTGTTAAGACTTGACACAGGGGAGCAGAGTGCGAAAAGATTCCATTTTTGTACTCAAAGAAGCAATAAAAGAGGATAATTCTGGTTTTATTTAAGAATATTGTAGAGGAACATAAAAGAAGGATGGACAAAAAACAGGAAAGGAGAGAAAATGGTCAATAGAATTGCCAAATTATTTTGTGCAAAATCTAACTCAATATCTAACCCAATATGACAATGCCATTGTGCATTCCTGCTTAAGTGGGGGACAAATTCTTACACCATCTCAAAAACAACAATATGAAATCTAAAGCATTAGCTGATGATAGAATCTGTTGTTATCAAACATGGACTGTCACTAAGAATTGTATTAAAGAACACCTTCCTGTTGAATAGATTTATTATCTCAGTTTAGAGTCCTTTTGATTTAAACATACTAAAGACAAATGAGACCATTGGTGATGGGATGCAGTTAAACACTGCTGCTCTAGTGATTTTCAGAAGATCTTGCAGTTCAGTTTGCCAGATAGTATAAGTGACATAGACCTTATGTGGATTTGTACTTTTCTGCACAGGAGGGCATTTTAATCTTTTATCACATCAAAGATCTGCAGTATGAGATAAAAATCTGTGCTGATATCTCACAGCCCATATCCAGCCTCATATTTTCTCCTGATTACACCAGTCTTCTGCTTGTCACTGACCAGGTACAGCATTTGAGATAATGGGATATTCCTGGGATTCTGTATGAATATGCTGATATTATTAGTACAAAATGTTTAATGTACTCATGCAAGTCAACAAATTATATCAAAGGTGAACATAGTCCATTCTGTGTTTTTTGCTGAAAATTGGAAAGACCTTTGAATGAAGCACATAACAATTGTCTCCTACAGAGAGTGGAATATAAAGTACCTACTGTTGAGATTTCCCAGTTGAAATCCTTGTGTGTGTTCAGTTGAGTACATGTTCAGGGTCTCCCACGTGTCCAAGTCATGGATCTACTGGGCATGAACTCTAGGCTTGATACATCTCTGCACAGGGAAAAAGTGTAGCTTGGGTGTATCAGACCTACTGTGACTCTGCAGTAGGGTTGTTCTCTATACAGATACGAAGTTTTGTATTGATTTAGAATATTTATTAATTTCTGGAGTAACGTGAAATTGGGTGTGTTTATATTATTTTATTAAAGCAAATTTGAGAAACAAAACTTCTTGAAAATGTGATCAGCTGGAGCACTCTAAAATGAACTCACATTATCTTTCAGCCAGTGTAAATTAATAGAATGCACTAAACTCAGATGAATCCTACTGGCCACTTTTTACCTCAGTTTAGAGTAAAATATAAAAGTTCAAAGAGTGAAGCTCAGAAAGATGGAGGCGGGAGTTGAAGTCTTCAAAAGCTTGTAATGAAAAGTTTCATAGCCCAGTGATGGATTATTTCTCTTTACTTGTCAGGGGACAGTCTATAGTTACAGACCTGCCCATAGTGGAGAAGCTGTCAAACTCTTGGACACATCCAGCAGTTGTTTTCTGGCAGCCGATTTTCTTACTCCAGGGAACAACTACTGTGTGGTAAGAAATTGTATTGTTTCTAATATAGAATAGTAGCTCTTTTCAGGTAACCAATATGTTGCTAAGGCACAAAATGAAAAGCCTTGCAGAAATCAGGACTGTTCTTTGTTACAGTTGTGTAACTTCTCATTAAGGAAGTAAATGGCATTCATTCAGCTATAGTCTATAAAAGGGTCAGAACTTGCCTTGGAATGCAGGTTGGATAATTTATGTTGTATTGGTTCTGCTGCTGATTTGTGTGACTTACATTGTTCAGGAAGATGGCTGAGCAAAAGATGGGTTCAGTTCAGAGAACTGATACTGTCCTACAATTGCTACTGATCTTTTCAACCCTCTGCACAGATTGGAACATCCTGAGAGATACCTCTGTGCTGTCTCCAGGGACAAAGAAGGCCTTACTCATGCACCTGTCCAGTCTTAGAAATTGCTTGCTTTTCACTGTCTTTTACTCCTGCAAGACATACATTTTAGCCACCAATTCATTTCAGGCCATGAATTCTCCAAGTAGCCAGCCTAGAAAGCCTGGGGTTGTATCTGTTAAGAATCTCTTTGTTCACCATTAGCATGGGAATGCTAAATTTTACCTGACCAGGAATGAGTAAGTAGGAAGGCTGAGTGATCTCTTGCCTTACTTCACTGTGGGATTACAAAATTGCCCAGATATAAGAAGAAATCAAGTACTGTTTTGATATCCATCATTTTTCATGTGAGAAAACAGGACTCCTCCTCCAGGTCTTTCCTATGCAAATAAAATTACAAGTAGGTTGTTCTATTGCTGGCAGAATGGTGGGAGTGCTAATATTGATCAGGCTTACATATTTTGCCCTAAATTGTCTCATTCTGCCTAAAGATCATTTCTGTAGCTGCAAGAATGCACAAAAATTATTGAAAGTATTCCTTAAGCAGGTATACCTTGCAGCACCTGGATTTAATGAAAAGCTAAATAATCCCAAGTGAAACTAGTAACCCTTAATCTGCTATGCCCAAAGATTAGTTGAATCTATATTCTGTAGGAGATCACTAGCCAATTCCTGACTATTTGGTTATTTAATCCTCTTTTGACTCTGTTTTTCTGTGTTGAACAGTCTGTGACAATTTCAGGTGAAGTACAAGTTTGGTCCTTGGAAGATGGAACTTTCCTCAGCAAGCTAAACCTTGGTATTGAGGTACATGTAACCAGGAGTTTATATCATGACTGATACTTAAAATGTTTTATATTTTTCAATTGATAGCATAATATTCCACAGATTTGGATCAATCAGTGCTGAGGAAAGCTCAGTAATGTCTTTGAGCAACTCATGGATGAGTTTTAAAGAAGATTATCTCTCTGAATGTTTCCTTGAGCTAATCCTGCCATGTGTCAATCTTGACTACAAAGCAGAGGAAATATTGCAGCCAAATGTTCTAGTGATGTGTCTTTAAGCACGTCTTTGTAAAAAACAGCTTAATATTTATGGTATTCCTTTTCTTTTTAATGAGTAACAGAAAAGTTTCAAAAGTATAAAAGCTAAATGCCTTGACTGATATGAAAAACAGGTTTTAAGAATTGAGTTTATAAAATTATTTAGAACTGTTAATGCTTTGTCCTGATTTAAGATGCATTCAAACCCTGAAATCTGACATAGTTAGGAAAAAAATCCCTTTTTGTAACAGCTGTACACACAACAGTGCAGTAACTGTTTTATTTCGGTGAAACTTCTTTCACTTCAAATCTGAAGAGTGGATATAATGGGGTTTTTTTTCTGGAAAGAACAGAATTAACTTTTGATGTGTAGCTACAAGGCATAGATAGAATTTCCATTACGTGTCTGAATACTTTCTTAGTTAAAAACATGGTTTTTAGATAAACCACCTGGGGTTTCTTCTTCAGATTTTAGGGACTTTTAAATAGCAAAGGAAATTGCATACTAACAAATAGCATAACATATAAAAATATGTTGAACTGTTAAGTATCTTCTACTTTTCAACTAGGCAACTTCTATGGCTTGCTGTCCCTCCTCCAACAGTGTTGCTGTAGGGACCCAAATAGGTCAAATCTGTTTCATTGATGTTACCAAAGCTGAAGCTCCACGGGCTGTTCACAGAATTTTTCTTTCCAAACTTCCAGTGCTGTCTTTGCAGTAAGTATGTAGTAGGGTAAGCATATTGTCAGTTTATTGCTTGAGTAATGATATTACTTGAACAAAAAATTTTGACATTTTAATTCTACAAATAACAAAATATTTTAACAGCTTCTATGTTTTTCCAACATATTCTGAACTGCTTGCAAGAGGTAGTAGCAGGATTTATATGAGAGAAATGTAATAAATCTGTATTTTAAGAAGGTTTAACTAAACACAGAAGATATTGATATATAAGATCCTTTCTGAATAATAACTGTATGCAGTAACTATGCACAATTCCATGTATCTGACTTTATAGGGTTATTTCTCAATGAATATAAATATAAGGTTTTGTGAAGTTAAGTTTAAGCCTTTTGGTCATCTCTTTCTATAAGGTGGATTTTTGTTACCATTGCTAATTATTCATTTGCTTAAAGTTCTGGAGATTACCAGTCCTCTTGCAATTAGCTCTAGTGATCTAAGAGGCTTCTTTTGTTTGGTTGGAGTTTTTTGTTGGTTGGGTTTCCCCCTTCAATTATTGAAAAATCTGAGAGTATTTTATTCTACTTTGCAAAAGGTGTAATGGACTGTTAAACCTCAATACAAATCTGCCTGTTATTTGAGACTCAGGTATTTCACAGCTACCTAAGACAGAACTTTAAAAATAGAGAAAGCAACGTGTTCAAAATTAAATCAATACAAAAACGTGTTTTTTCAAAATAATATCAAGATCTGTATAATAGTTTTATTTCTAAAAATGTGAATGTAAAAGAAATTCTGACTTAACAAAGTTGTTAATGCAGACTGCTGTGGGGTATGATGAGCTTTAGATTGACCACTCACTCAATTAGAAACTGCACTCATAGCACTGGGTTTTATATCAGGCCCTAACCCTGTAAACCCAGAAGCTGAAATTTATGTTTATGCTCTCAATGAAGTCAGCAAGTTATGGGAGTGAAAGTATTTGACTCTTTTTATTGACTGTATTGAATTGATTTCTACTTGGATTTGCATTTTACCTAGTTATGATCAGAGTGGCCAGTTCCTCATTGCAAGAGCTGCAGAAGGACACATCTTTATTCTAGATGCTCGTCCATCAAAATTATTCCAAGTTCTGGGATATATAGGTAATAACTGTAACAACATTAATTACATTTTCTTTTCACTATTTTCTGCATTTTAAGTATACTTGCCAGTCAGGCTAAGCCATTCACCTTCATTCTACTTATTTTCTTGGAGGACTAAGCATATTTTTCCCACCTATTTTTTAAGGGCCAGAGTTCTTTTGGGCGTTTTTTGTTTTGGAGGGTTTGATTGGTTGCTTGGATTTTTGCTTTTTTTTTTCCCTTTGTAATTTTAGTTAGCAAGTGTACCAATATTACCTTTCTTTCAGAGTATGTGTAAGTCACAGGGAAAAGAATGGATTAGCTGACAAACTGATCAGAGCTCCAGCACTAAAGTAATAGTGGTGGCAAAGCACTAAAGAACTTTGTGAGAATTTGGACTAAAAAACTGTATGTTATGATCATTGTGTGAAATCTCCTGTTACAAATTTCTACCACAGACATCTTTAACATGAGGACTGCTTAAATTGTCAGCTTCTCTGGTTGATAGTAAGGAATAAAAATATGATTCATTTTAACTCACAAAAAAAATTTGATATTTGTGAATTTATTTTTCCAAAAACAATATTCTTACAGATAATATCTGTGTGTATTGATATTCACCATACTTTTAAGTATAAATGACATTATTTTATCATTTTAATTGGTTTAACAAACAATTATATTCCTTAAATAATTTTTGTAATTTACTTGATCATGTTCTCATTGTCTGGATAGTTTGTGAGAGGGGGGTTTTTCTGTGCTTTATCTGGCAGTTGTCAGCAGACAGCCTCAAAATTGCTACAATTCAAACTGGAAGTAAATTCAGACTTGTCTGTTTAATGTAATAATAATGTGCTGGTGCTTAGGGATTCCCAGTGCCTCAAGAGGAGTCCTGTGCATGCAGCACTCCTGAGCTGAGATGTTTTCCCACCAGGGATCTCGTTTTGTGCCACACAATATCTGTAAAAACAATGTTATCATGCTGCAGTAACAATTTCTATCGATGTTCCTCACCTGCTTCAGTACTGGGAGATGAAGTGCTCCAACTTTCTGTGATCTCCGACATAAAGAATGACTTAGTTGAAGTGATGGTACTTCTTAATGTAGCAAAGGTCCAACAAGCCAGACTGGAAATTTTTCATCTGTCTTCAGCAATCATAACAGGTAAGAATTTAAATATATACTAAAGTTTTCTAGGGCAATAAGCCCAGAGTCAGATTTTCAAGTTATTTACATTTAATTTTTAAAAGATCTTACATTTTAAAAACTTTTCAAAAATTAATTTTGTAGTTTTCAACACAGTTAGTATTTTCATTAAATATTCACTAATGCTGGACTTCTTTTTGTGCCTATTTTTAGACATATGAAGTGGGGCTTTATTTTTAAAGTGGCTGAAGATCTACAGTTATTTTCTTCATATCAATTTTATATCAGGTTTCTTGTCAGTCTTAATTTGAAGGTGTCCCTTTAAAGCTCAAATTAGGGAACCAGTAAGAATAAAATGCCCTTTTGAAGATGGGAACTGCAGTGTTTTAACCAATACCACCCAGGCTGTGTGTTTCTCATGACAGAGATTCCTAAAACAAGTTCTAGATGAAGGTAATGGTGACATGAACCTGCATGCAAACTAATAAGGACTGTTGATGTAATGCTCAAGAAGCAGAGTAAATTAGTCTATGCAAATTGTCACATCACCATGGTTAGCCTGTTTCTAATACTTCTTTAGAGCCAGTAGAGCTATTGCTCTGCTTCACTGCAGTGTGCTGCATCAGCACAACTCACTGAGTTGGTGTTAAATCTAAGTATCTTAATTTCTAATCTCTTCCTTTTCCCTGAAAACTCACATCATGCTCACTCCTTGCTGAGGATCATTTTCATAATTACATGATAGACAAAGCACCTGTATTAGTGGTAGTGATGCCTCTTCCTCCCTCTTTCTTTTGTTGATCTTTTAGATAATGATAAGTATGTGAATGAACAAGGAATGTTTAATGCTAGTGACCTGAAAAAGGAGCAATATGATCTGGATTGCTCTTTGAGCTCAGCAGTCAGACTGAAGGATAACATTGTGTATGGCTACTGCACCTGTGCACCTTTCATCTGTAAATACCACCTCTCTGAAGAGGTAATTCTCTGAAGTTGCATTATTTTGAGTGGTGCTTAAATATCAGAAAACAAAGGCTGTATATGAAGGTAATACAGCAGGATATTATCGTTAAGAAATTGGCTCTCCACTCAAAATACCTACTCCATACATACTAATCAACTTTCAGTATCCCACCACTTGCTCAGAAACCTGGTAAACATAATGTCATTGTTCTATTATACTGGTTCTTAAAACCCACACATCTTGCAGGCACTTCATAAGTGGATTCTATACTGGAGCTGTGGGTTTGTGCAATCTGCTGAGTAACCTGGACATGCAGCTCCTGAAGGGACTGAGCCAAAGTCAGCTCAGGACTCGTAGATGCAAACCCAGCCCAGCCTCACAATGAGGTAGTGGGGGCTGCAGGAAGCCACTGTCATTGCCTGCTGAGGAACTGCAGCTCTCTGCAGCTCATAGGTCTCCCACAGTTTAAGACTCAAGTAAGGTAAAAAGGTGAGTTCTAAAGGTCAGCATTCCTCCTTGACATGTCCCATCCTTTCTGAGCCAAGAAATTCCAGGCTCAAACGTACTGAATCCAGACACTCTTGCAGAGATGGAAAGCAAATTAGCAGCACAGCAATGACACTACTTCCTGAGCTTAGTAATCAAACAGTTTAAACTGCAATGCATGTGGTAACCCACAAACCTCTCATGAATTTTCTCAAAATGGCATAGATATCATCTGAACTGCTGCTAACCTTTTGTTTGTTTGGCAGAATAAGTTGGAAGATTCATCAGTATTTTCATCAGAAAAGAGGATTCCTAGCAAACAGTTTGGATCAGGTTTGCTCTGTTTATCACCCAACAGCCAGTGGCTGGCAGCAGCAGGCAAGGATGGTGTTTTGTTTATCTACAATACTTCTACTCTGGTAGGTGGGCATCTGGGCAAGGCTTTGTTTGACTTATGTGAGACAGAAGTGTGAAAATCACTTTGTTTAACTGTAAAATTTTCCTCACTTGAATAGAAGGAGTTTGAGGAAAATTATGTTGAAAATGAACTGACACAGCATTATACAAGACAATTGTTTTTATAATGAGTGTGTATACAATCATACAAACCAGTTACTTCCTTCTTCAGTGAATCTTGGCATAGAACATTTTGCTACTGTTCTCATGTAAAATCAATATACTTCAGACTTGTCCCATGTGTAGTCAAACCTTTNTAAAATATTTTAAAAATTTAAATAATAAAAATAATTTAAAGACATATTCCATTATAAAAATATATTTGCTGATACTGCTTCTATGACTTCTCTAGGATATACTCGCTCAAAAGCATTGTCAGTCATATCAAGGAGGGGGAATCAGATCCATGGTATTCTCACTGGATGGCAATTTCATCCTAGTTAACGGTGAAAATGATTGTGCCCTGGTGTGTCTGAAGTGGAAGTATGTATAAAGTGGCAGACTAATATTGATTGTGTCATTTCTTGTATCCTGATAGATTAATTTTTGCATCTATTTGTGCTTCTAGACTTCCTTTTTCTTAGTCTCAAAGTAAGGAGAGGAATTGGATAGAAATAAAATAATTCCTCTCATCTTTAGAGGCAGCCTGGCCTCCCTAGCTCAGGAAAAGTCTTGTACTTTCTGTCTGATTGCAACACAAGGTACAGAAATATCTCCTGAGAACTTTTACCAATAGTGATACTTCTTATCATTCTCAAATCATCCCTGGAAAGGGCTCTCTGGGGATGGAAGGGATGTAATCTCCTGTGATACAATTTCAACTCAGAGAAAAGGAGACATCACATCTTTAATGGGAATTCTACTGTGACTTTAGAGAGCTCTTAGCAGACATTAGGAGTAAGAGACACTTGAAAGTACAGCTTTTCTGTGTGAAAATAAATGTTCAGGTAGATGCATAAAGATGACTCTGTCAGAACAATGTTTCTAATATGGGTAATCCATCTTTCAGAATGTTTACTTCTGTGGAGAGTTCACTTAATTATGCAATTCTAGAACTCCAACAATGCTAAAATATTAAATAGGCATTTTTAAACAACTTAATAATTGTGTTATAAAGAATATTTAATACTTTGTTCTTTTCCATCATACACAAAAAATACATCAGTTCCCTTTCTGTTTACCAGGGAGATAAAGGAAACAGAAGTTGAGGAAGCTGCTCTTTACTGGCAATCTCTACTTGGTATACTGAACAAGTCTACTTCAGATGAAAATTCTGTTTTAAAATCAATGGCAGAATGGAAGTTTGACCCAGAATCCACATCAAAATCACTTCCAGTAAAGAAATTTAATGTGCTTTCTTTATTTTTATGGGGGAAAAAAAGTTTGATCGTTATCCTAAAATTGTACATGATAAAAATTGCCCTTAATACACTGATCCTTTTGTTAAAGTAGAATACTCCTGAGGATAGGCTAAATATGCTTGAATAGTAATTTGTGGAAGAGTACTATCAAGGAAATAGAATATTTATGGGAAGATGACATTTACATCTTCAGTTTCACTTGGTTTCCTCAGCCACAGAAAACTCTGTGAAAGTCAATTTCTCATCATTCTTCCTCGCGTGAAGCTACATGTCCTTCCCAGTGTGATGTTATTGCTATACATTGTGTGTTACTAATTGTATGTTTTTCCATTGAAATCAATCAAAATAGTGATTACAGAGATTACTCCAGTCAATCATTTGAGTCAAAAAGCTTTGCATAATAGCAAGGGTTTGCAGGATCAGATCTGGGGACTGGTTAGGCAACAAAAATGTAACACTCCAGTTTGGTGGTGGTGGTGGTGTTTCTAATGGGAGTCCACTTTTTCTTTCATTTCCGTATTTCTTTCACTCTAAGTACCTGAGCTAGATGTTTATATCCTTAATACAAACATCAGGAGGCATCACTGAAATCTTTCAATGTACAGGTGACAGAAGAAGATGGAAACGTCACAAATACGGATGACATGACATGGATGGGCCAGAAAATACAGAAGGTACTTTCACAGAACAAGTATTAATCAAAGCCAGAGTTTTCAAGGGTCATTAGTCACTTGAGGTGCCAAAGTATTTGCTATAAAGGGATCTAGTTTCAAAAGCTTTTCTCACATTAACCAATGCAATCTAGACTTTTAGAAATTTTAGGCCAAGGTTATAAACACATCAGAGAAGGTGCCTAGCACAATAGGAGCTCTGAAGACCAAAGAGCCACTTCTACACAAGGAGTAAACAAAAAAAAAAGCAAAGAAAATTTTTAAAAAGCCTAACAAATTCACTTCTTTTAGAAACTTATAAAGACTTTTATTCTAAATGTCAAAAAGTTGCACAGAAGATTATTACCAGAAACTAAGCAGGTTACTCAATGAAAAATGAAAACAATAAAAATTTTCAACAATCAAGAATCTAAGGACTAAAAAATTCTGGCAGTAGGCTTTATGCAGTTAAATGTGTCTGTAAGCATTGCACTTGTAATTACATCTTTCTTTAGTATTTTCCTTTTTTTAAGTACTATTGCCGTACAACCAGTTTACAACATGACCTGGCTGTAAAATCTGTTTTCTCTTGGGCTATTCTAAGGATCGTCCTGTTGAATTAGGGTTGTGTCTCTTTCAGTTATTAACCCCTCTGGCATTTTATTTTCTGTACAGATAATATTCCTTTAGATTACTTCAGTATTTTTTTCTCTTGCCTTTTTCTTGCCTTTCAACAATGCATTTGTTGTATGTCAGGTTATGAGAGAAGAGACTCGGAGGTTTGCTAACCAGAAGGAAGAGCTACAAACGGGAATTAAAAAGCTGCGTGAAACTGTGAGTTTCCTACAAGGGTAATGGCTCAGCTTCCCAGTTTTGTTTACAGGAACACTTCCTTTATGGCTGTGAGCTCTAGTGCTCAGTTACATTTTTGTCATAAACTGAGCAGACAGGTATTAAAGAGGTGTTTTACTTCAGGGACCAACGCTGAAACTGCCAGGAGCTACTGTCTGCTTCTCAGTTTCCTTGGCTCCAAATGAATATTTTGTACCACCCTCATACCTTGAGCTATCTGTCCCCTCAGCAGGCTAATTTCTGCCTGTCTAACAACCTTTCATTATAGAAAAGACTGTCCTCTCCTTTTTCTTCTGTTTCTTCCCATAAGGCAGTTAAAAGTGCAGGTAATTAAAATAATTTTCTCTGATATCAAGTTCTATAGTGTTAAAAATAGCATTTCCTCTATTCACATTCAAGTTGCTTTTTATTCCTTATATTAATTTTTTAAAAAAAACAGATTCAGAAAATGATGCATGAAAATGAGCAGGTACCAGACATTGAGAAACTCGAGTACTGGGAGTTCAACCTGGATTTAGAAGAACAGGAACAAGTGCAAGCAGAGGTTGAAGAAGATGTGGCCAGGGTATGGCAGAATGGGGAACATTTTAAAACTACCAGTGGAAAGGAGAAAAATGAATGAGTAACAGAGGATTATCTCAAAGTTGCTGTTCACTGCTGAGAAGCAGAAAAACAGGAAAGTATTTAAAGTCACATTTTGAAGCAGGTGAAACTGCTGATGCAGACAGGGCAAATTGGAATATGATTTATGCCAGAAACTAAATCTCACACTGTGGCCTTGGGTATGTTGCTTAAGTTCTAGAATGCTTTTCTTCACATAGAAAATGATACCTTCAGTACTATGCAAATAGATTTTGGAGAAGATAGCAGTTATAGTCTAAGATGATGAAATGTTGATAATTCATTTCATCTGTTAGTCTTCTTTAAATAACGCAATGCAAATTATCCATATCTTGTTACTTTGCACCACATCTTGTTATTTTCTCTTCTGTGTCTTGAAAGGCAAGGAAGGAGATTGAGATGGAGAATTTATCCTACTCCTATTTGCAGGATTTAATCAAATATGCATGCTGGGATGTTATGTGTGTAAAAGGACGTGCAGTTAAGGTAACCTCTGCTTTCTAAGACATTTCTGCAGTAGTTTATTTATTCCTTAAGGTACAGAGACAAAATA
Organism: Chaetops frenatus; assembly: GCA_013400775.1. Taxonomy (NCBI): domain Eukaryota; kingdom Metazoa; phylum Chordata; class Aves; order Passeriformes; family Picathartidae; genus Chaetops; species Chaetops frenatus. The sequence goes on along the minus strand of VZTR01007150.1, from coordinate 133,374 downwards.
ACACATTTCTGATTTGTTTATGGTGTGGGAAAAACTTTATCTCTTCCCAGGGCTCAGGAAAATCTTTTATTCTGTTCATTTTGTCTGAGACTGGCTGATTTTACCCTCTGAGGTGGAAAAGGGTGCTGATAAGCAAACTGTTTAATTTCTTGATCTCAGACCATGTATTTACACATTATTGCTAAAAGGAGAAGTAAATACCATTTTTCTTTGTGCAGTCTGTATGACTTCTGCTACACAGGACATAAAGGCAAAATGTAACCCTGATTTTGCCTATTTTAAACAGAGGGAAAAGAGTCAAACTGATGATACTGGATTATCCCAATGGTAGTGAAAGACCAAGTAATTAAAATACCCAAAAAAACCCAAAACCTAGTTCTGGTTTATTTCTGTTTATAAAGGTGGATAAAGAGACCACGTCTCTAGATTATTTTTTAAAACTGTGTTTAATACATTGTCTCTACTAATTGATCCTCAATTTTATTCCTGATTTTAAGCAGTCTTTGTAACTGTTTAGCATTCTGGTATTGAACAAATGAACTGATAGAAGCACTCTAAAAAACTTCTTACTTTCAGTTTTTATATTTTAAATTTGAGCAGTGCTTCCATATGGATTGTCAAGTGAATAATTATCCATTGAAGGAGCGCAGTAAAGAAGAGCTGGAAACTTTGAAGAAAGTTCTCCAGTTAAAGAAGACTGAGACAGCTGATCTTAAGGTACAGATTATGATGTTCTGAGCTGGCATCTTATCACTTCTTTATCTAGTTACATTCCTAAGGCCCTTTTCTTGCTGTAGAAGCTGGTCAAAAAAATTAAAGAACATAAATAAAGGTGAAATGTTGTTAAAAAAATGTATTAGTCTTAAATAATCACAGAATAGCTGAGGTTAGAAAGCACTTTGGAAGTTATCTAGTCTAACATTCCTGGAGCATTTACTCAAGTAAGGCTTGGAATGTCTCCATGGTGAAAGATTCCATAACCTCTCTAGGTTACCTTTTCTCATGTTTGACAACCCTCACAGGAAAAAGAACCCCCCAAGCCTTCTCCTTCCTGAGGGTAAACAGTTCCAGTTCTTTCAGTCTGTCCTCACATGTAAAATGTTTAAAATCTTTACTGATATTAGTGGCCTATAACTGTACTTGCTTCAGTATTCCCAGTGTTGTACTGGGGAACCTACAAATGGACCCAATATTCCAGATATGATCATTTCAGCTTCTATTATTTTGATCACTGAGCTTAACTGAAGAATATAACCTCTAGAATTTTTTCATCATGTGCCACTGGACTGTGTACAAACTTAACACAGTTGCCATGTTTCTGATTTGCAGGCTGAGAAGAAAAATCTTGAGGATGACTCTGAGACTGCTTTATCTGAGGAAGAAGGAGATAAGGCAGCAGAGGAAGTGGCTGTTGATGATGCATCTCAGTGCCTGAATGGAAGCCTGAGCTCTCAGTATGGTGGGGACACATCTACCCTATA
>VZTR01007150.1:0-131106 GCA_013400775.1 Chaetops frenatus | reverse complement strand
AAAGTGAAAACTGCATTTAATGAGGAATTTGACATAGTTGTACAACAAAAGGAGCAGGAGATAGCACGAGTGAAAGAAAGAAACCTGAAGATCCGAGAAATCTTGGAACAGCTTGAACTTCAAGTGGAAGTGTGGGAGCCAGTCCTTACAGATGATGAGATGCCAGAGCGAGCACTCACTGTTCAGGATTCAGAGGTGTCTGAAAAATGCATCTTTCTATTCCATCCAATCAAATCCAGCTCTCTAATTCTTCTCATTTCCAGACATTGTGTCAGTACTGAAAAACCTTGAAGGAGATATGTCTGTATACTTAAAATTGTGTTTTTGGCTCAGTTTCTTCCCTCTCCTATTTAGGGAGAAAAGCTGTAGTAAGTCAATATGAGATTAATAAAATGTAGACAAACTTAATTTATTGTTGTTAAAAATTTTCAAAATGCCCCTAAATTAGGTAGAAATTCTTTGTTCCTGATAGTCAAACTAGACTTTCAGGAATTGCTTCCAAAGTTATGAGTTTCTCTGTTTTCTGTTAGCACCATTTTGAAACAAAGTAGTTTTAAACTAAAAATCTAAGTATTAGAGCATACTTAGTAATGTACTTATAAATGCAATTAATTATTTACAAAGAAACACCATATTTCTTATACAATATATTCCACTGATCTTATCTACTCATGTGGTCAATCTTTTCCCATTTTTCTTTGCTCTCTCACCAGTCCATGTTATCCCACTGCAAGAAAAGGCATGCACAAAACACAACTACTATCAACAAAAGGAGTTTGTTGATAACAACTCCAAACAAACTCAAACCAAAATATTTTAGGATATTTAAATGTAGTTTCTGTAGCTGTTTAAAAGGAGAACTTTAATCTTGAAGAATATTGTCACTGAGCAGAGATACAGCAAACATTAAGAATTTGTATTATACCATTGTCATGGTTTAACCCCAGTCAGGAATTAAGCACCACACTTACTGCCCCATCTCACCAGGGTGAGGGAAGCNGGAGATAAGGCAGCAGAGGAAGTGGCTGTTGATGATGCATCTCAGTGCCTGAATGGAAGCCTGAGCTCTCAGTATGGTGGGGACACATCTACCCTATACCACCAATGTGACTTGCACACCAGGGAGCAGAAACTCAATCAGACAATATTATTGAAGGTGATATCTTCTGCAATCTGTCTTACTGCAGTGACATTCTCGTGTCTGTTGGTTTTCACAGCAGTCACAGCCACTGTTAGATTTTGGACATACTGACACTGAGTAACTGAGACAAAAGCTGATAAATGCACAGAGTGCTGTGGCTTTGCCAGCTTGGGTTTGGAAGAACAAGATTTCATGAAATTGGTTTCAGTTTCAGGGTATCTGTATCCTTTTCATGGTGCATTTTACTAAATTGACACAGTAAGAAAAACATCTGCTTTACCTTCTTAAAGTTCTACTTTTCTTTGTTGAGATCAATTATTTATGCTAAAAGAATTTATCCACTAAGAATACATGCTTTTTAAAACTATTATAAGGTCTGAGGTGTTCTTAAAAAGTCAGTTCCCAATGTTTCTTTGTTTAATGGGCACGTTTTACTACATATATCAGAGAATCACATGAAAGCATATTGAAACTGCAGGTTGCATCAAGAAAGCATAACCTTTGCTCTGCCTCCCTGCACTATGATTTACAGTCTCTAGATTTACAGGTCACGGGGTTTTTTTCTTGGAAGCTCCTCCTTCTTTCTGCTGAAGATGGCCAAAAAAAGCAAATAGAGGACAGCCTGATTTTTTTATCTAGCTTTGGCAGCAGCATGTTTCTTTCAGACTCTTTCTTAAATGCCAAATATGTAGAAGGAAATGAATAAAAATTTCTGGAGGAAAATAAAGAAAAAAAGACATCATCTGCCTAATACCATTTAGCAAAGCTTGAACTCTGCCATTATGATTTTCACAAGAAGTTTTTACCAGTTTATCTCCCTGTCACACACACAAATACACACATCTATGATTCTGATGGCTCAAAGAGTAGTGTATAAACAGATTGATGTGACCTGAGCAGTGCTGCTGTTTCCTTTTTTGGTATTCCAGGACATCATTTACAAAGTGAAAACTGCATTTAATGAGGAATTTGACATAGTTGTACAACAAAAGGAGCAGGAGATAGCACGAGTGAAAGAAAGAAACCTGAAGATCCGAGAAATCTTGGAACAGCTTGAACTTCAAGTGGAAGTGTGGGAGCCAGTCCTTACAGATGATGAGATGCCAGAGCGAGCACTCACTGTTCAGGATTCAGAGGTGTCTGAAAAATGCATCTTTCTATTCCATCCAATCAAATCCAGCTCTCTAATTCTTCTCATTTCCAGACATTGTGTCAGTACTGAAAAACCTTGAAGGAGATATGTCTGTATACTTAAAATTGTGTTTTTGGCTCAGTTTCTTCCCTCTCCTATTTAGGGAGAAAAGCTGTAGTAAGTCAATATGAGATTAATAAAATGTAGACAAACTTAATTTATTGTTGTTAAAAATTTTCAAAATGCCCCTAAATTAGGTAGAAATTCTTTGTTCCTGATAGTCAAACTAGACTTTCAGGAATTGCTTCCAAAGTTATGAGTTTCTCTGTTTTCTGTTAGCACCATTTTGAAACAAAGTAGTTTTAAACTAAAAATCTAAGTATTAGAGCATACTTAGTAATGTACTTATAAATGCAATTAATTATTTACAAAGAAACACCATATTTCTTATACAATATATTCCACTGATCTTATCTACTCATGTGGTCAATCTTTTCCCATTTTTCTTTGCTCTCTCACCAGTCCATGTTATCCCACTGCAAGAAAAGGCATGCACAAAACACAACTACTATCAACAAAAGGAGTTTGTTGATAACAACTCCAAACAAACTCAAACCAAAATATTTTAGGATATTTAAATGTAGTTTCTGTAGCTGTTTAAAACGAGAACTTTAATCTTGAAGAATATTGTCACTGAGCAGAGATACAGCAAACATTAAGAATTTGTATTATNTTGAGCTTAGAACAGTTTCATAACTGAAAAAAAAATATAATAATAATGACAACGATGATAATCGTAATGTAATTAATGCAATTAAAACATACTAATAATTGTAATTAAGAGGAAAATAATAAAAATAGAAAGAAAGAAAGAAAGAAAACTCAGGAAAAATAATAACTAATGCAAATGAAAAACAATTGCTCACTACCAACATGCCAATCCCCAGGCTGTGAGATGCTATTAGGAAGAAAATTAACTCCATCCCAGCCAAAACCAGGACCACCATTTTTCCAAATGTTCTTAGGCTACATGTGATCATCTTTGGAGAAAAGAACCCTGATACAAACTTCATTTTCTTCCTTCAGATTAAAGCTGAGAAATACTTGACTCAGGAGGAGAAAGAGCATGCAGAATTGCTGGCTAAGCTTGAAAGGGAAAAACACCTTGCTGCTAAGGTAATTAAAGAAGTATCCTTTTCACAGGCCATTGTCTCTGGTTAGGCTTATTTAATCAATGCAGCACTGAAACATTCCAGTAATGTAGTATTGATGCCTATAAGAATAAATTTAAACTGGTAGGCAATAATGATATGTGCCTTTTCCCTCTTATTATTGTTTACAATCAGAACTGTATAGGTCAGCTAGGGGGATAAAAGATACAGTGTTAGACTCACAGTTTTTAAACATGTGCTTAGGGGCAATTAAAAATACTATATCAGATGGCTGGGAACTACATACATGTCCAAATTCATGCTACTGCTCAATCAAGAGCTTTGTGCTTGAAATGTGTTTGTTGATTGAGCAGCCTCTGTTCTCCATGGTTCAGACTACAACACTGTAATGCTTTCCTCTGGCTTTAAAATGCATCTGTAAAAAACTAAGATGGATCCGGCCCCAAAACAGATGCACAATAAGACAGTGCTTCAATACAAAACAATAGGACACTGTATACTACAGCTTCCTTCATAACAGCTTGCCAGTTGGCCAGGAGTAGCCTATGCCTGTGTTCTTTCCAAAACTGCCGAAATGGCAGTTTTAGTAAATCATCTGGCTTATGAACATCTGTTTACCAGAGAAAACTGAAACTTTTGGCATGTTTCACACACATCCCCAAAGAGCATCAATCTACTAGTGACATGCTGAACATGACACTAGAGGTGAACACTCTCATTCCCCCAAAACTTGCTATTGCTACACTTTCTTTTGTATCTTCAAGTAATTTTTGTGGTTGTTCCCAGGACGATGAAAGACTGCGTGCTCTTGATGACATGATGGGTGGAGTACTGGAAATCAGGAAGGAAGATATTTTGAAAATGGTGAGATGTGTTTCTGCCATGTCCTTTAGGAAACTTGTGGGCTCTATGGCAATGGGAAATTCAAATATCTCCTACCTCAGTGACAGAAGGAAGCTGGAGAACTGTAGAATTGCATTATGACCAGATAGACTCCATAGGAGAGCGTAAACAAAAAAAGACCACAAGATTGTATTGCTTGTGTATGATTTACCCATCAACACCTGTTCCTATCAGAGTGGAATACTGTAGGAACATAATCTATTTCATGTATATCTGTGTAATATATTACCATTATAACAACTATATTGCTGGGGAGGGGTCTATCATCCATGGCTGTGATCTTACAGAAAAATCTGTTTCATTTAACTCACCAAATATATATATAGTACAGCAATAGAGGAAGGAATGGATATGAAGAAAAAGATGCCACAGAAAAAGGGTAGGCAGACCCAAGCACTCCTCTGAAACTTATCTGTTTTGGAAGATTAGGACTCCACTTAGAAGTTTATTCTAGCATGGAATTAGATTTGGGGTTCTGAAACAGAAAATGTGGTGTATCTTGTACTGACAGTAGTATTTCAGTACCAAATTCTTGTATTTTATGAGATCAAGTAGTGAATTCCTGTAAGCCAGTGAGTCTGGCTCGATATATATACACTAAAATTACTGGTGCAAGTAACAGACCAGAGCAACAGAATATATATATATTACTTTGACTTAAGGCTTGTATCTTACTAAGAAATACATTTTGTTAAATTTAGTGCATGCTATAGTTTCTTAGTGTGCTGATGTAGACTTAATATTGCTTTTTAAGTATATTTTTCTTCAATACTTCCAGGATATTCCTCCACCTACTTTTATATCCAAACATGAGGATCTTTGGAGTGAAGAAGAAAAGAAAATGTTTGAAGAATATGAGAAAAAAGTCAAAGAACTGAATGAAGAAAAAGAAGAGTATAGACAGGTAAATTAAAATGAGGAAAAGATGTTTGTTCATAGTGCTCATGACTAAAGCTTCCAGTCTTTCTCAGATGCAACTTCCAAAAAGGAATACTAGTAAATAGGATAAACTAGGAATAAATGATCGTCAAAGATCATGTGGCATATTAAATAAATCCTATCTTAGACAGTAAAACTAGGCAGTCTCCACTTACAACAATTACTATGGGCAAAAAACTTGTGATATCCTAAGAAGGTAACTTTCCTTCACAAATATACCAGTATTTCTAAAACGTGTTTTTCAGGTTCCATTCACAAAGTTGCTGGTGCCATACACAAATAATACAATTATATTTATTCTTCAAAGTTGTATTGGACCAACATAACCTTGTGGCCTGACAGAACTCTCTTTCCAAACATGTAATTTCTGTGGCCTTTTGGCTGAATTATAAGTTCCATATTGTGCATTCTCCATCATCTCATATATATAGATATAGATAGAGAGAGACATCAGAAATTATTTGTTCCTCCAGATATAATATTGCTGTTATTGTCCTTCCCTTCCCTTCCCCAGTTTCTGAGAAATGAATGGAATAAACTTGAAACTTCCATCAAGGAAACAACACAAATTTTTGATGAGATTGTCTGTAAACTCTCTGAAAAGAAATTGAAATCAGAGATGGTCATCTACCAGGTATTGCAAAAAGCATTAATTTTTCATCTCTGCCTCTGTGCACCAGAAATGTTAACTTTTTTTAATTACAATCATTTCACAGGAAGAACTCAAAATAGTCAATCTCATTTACGCTTTACTGTTGGATGAAGAGTTGGACACTAGAGAAGGTGGACTTCATAAATTCCTTATAAAAAAGAAGAAAGAAAAAGTAAGTTATCATTTGGAATGCTGTTGTTAGGAGTCATGTAATGTTTACATTACAGTTTCATGTGAAGTCTGGTCTTTTCAATCCAAATTTTCCCATAAAGGACTTTCTAACAATTTACAGGGTCATCGTATTTTTTTCAATTTGTACAGGTGACATACACTATAAATACCTCTGGTTTGTTTAACAGGTACTCAGCTTGGTTTGTCTGGAGTTCTTTGGTAAAACTTCATACATTCAGAAGGGCATGCTGCTATTTGTTTGCTACATGTAATATTCTTTATTATCTGGTATCAAGGTGAAAGTACCAATTATGACAAATGTGTGACAGGAAGATGCACAGAAGGATGTGTAATGCCATCACATTTTCACTGAGGTGTCCAGTGCAGGCCAGGGCCATCCTGATGTGTGTTGCCAGTTCAAAGCAAAAGTCAGAGTGCAAGTAGCTGACCATGGAACCAGAACATACCACAGAGTACAAAGTGTTTACAGTTTTATCAACCAATTTAATCTCCTGAAGAGTTTATCCATCCCTGCCTAATGCTATAGAAGTTGACAAAAGCCTGGAGAGCACAGCAGTAGATCTGGGTTTCAATGCAAGTCTCTTACTGTGGTAGTCTGCAGTTTGGTTCTGGCTCTTGGGACAATATTAACCCATTTGCCCACTTTGTCTTCATGGAGCTGTTGATGCCTCCACATGTCAGATGTCCTGCTCAGCCTGTGCAGAGCACTCTGTTTGGAGCTGCCAGCAGCCCTTTGTGAGCTGCAGGGAGGGATTCCAAACAGATGTGTAGCCCCCACCACTGAATTGGCTAGACTAATTTTAAAGTCATCTGAGGCCAAGTGTATACNTCCCTGGAAACGGTCAAATACAACAAAACTGTCTCCCCAGCAGAGTATTAGCATTTAACAGCCTTTAAAAAATATGACTTGAGTATCCTGACACATAGCAGAACTTTGCCATGACAATGGGGCAATTGCATTCTAAAGTTAAGAATTCTCCACTGAACAACATTTGAGATTCTTTGACTGTTTTTACCTGAGATGACATGAAAGTAAAAAGGAATCTCTATGGAAAAAACGTATCAACATATGTTTCAAATGGCTTGTAACCACTTCTTACACAAATTTGTTACATTCTTAAGCAGAAGGTCAGTAATTTCACAGATCCTCATCTTCTGGCAGTATCTATGAGTGACCCCAGAAGAAGGCACTATATGGTTACTAAAAATTGCTCACAAGGTTTTCTCTAGGAACAAGAAGCTGTCAGCTTCATCAGTGCATGTAAATAGACATTCACTGCTTCTGCTGTCTGTTTAATTCCTGAAATCTTTGGTTTTACTTTAGGTCAAGGGTGCAAGAAAAATCCTGACTGCAAAATATGGTGTTGAGGCTTACACAGGCCCCTACAAAGATGCATTACATGACGAGAAGGTGAGACTCTTGGAAACACAAGGAGTTTCAGAAGTTAAAAGTTAATGTTGTGTCTTGATAATGAGAAGAACGTACTTCTTTGTAAGCAAGAGTTCTGGCCAGCTCACTGATCAATGAAATTAGGCAGTAAAGGACAATGTGTGCATAGAAGAATTTATGAAATAGTGCAGATTCCCATGATGTTTGGGAGCACTTGGAAAAGTACTGTATCCTGTATTTGTAATATATAGGCAGGTTGATGCTTTTTTAAAAAATAATATTGTGGATACAAGAAAGCTTTCTTCCCCACCCCCAGAGCCTGGAACATGGTTTTATAAAGCAGTTTGCTGATATACCAGATGATCTCCTTGAGGAACTTTTACAACTTTATCAACATCGACCAGAGTAAGATCCCCTCTGATTCCATTGTTAAAATACTAATATTTCTCGTTAGTCAAGAATGAGAATACTATTTATTCCAATAGTCTAAATTATATTGCCTGCTTTTTATTGGATAGTTAACAATAGCTAATTTCCCATCACACTAAAAATTGCTGTTTTCAATATTTACATTTCCTTATTCACTCCACAAAATCTATTTTAAATGCAATCTAAACAATCATCACATTCCAGGGCAATATTCTTATTTTATGTAGTCTTATCTATTTGGTTTTTGCAAGAGATTGAGAGTGTGAAACATTCTTCACTTTTTTGTGACCTTCTATGCAAGAGAAAATAAAATACAAAGTACATCCTGTCTGTGCTCTGTGTGTGCACTAGGACCCCAAGGACAGAAACCCTCCTTGACACAGCTAACCCCTATGTGAAGGGATCAGCTGAGGATTACCAAGATGCACTTTCCCTTTTAATGAAGGCCATGGATGAACTGGATAGTCCTGAGCACATGCCTAGTGGCTTAGACCAGTCTGTGTGGGAACGTTTTTGTCTAGCTAGACGAAGTAAAATGGAGAGTGAGGAGCTGGTATGTAAAATTCTTTATTTTGCCCATATACTTCTTGGTATTTTTGAGTCTTAAACTTTAGTGGAGTTCTCATGTAGGATCAAGCTAGTGGTGAAATAATAATACAGGATACATAAACTCCATTGGACTTTAAAAGTTTGTTCTGCCTACATTTAATTTAGAATAACAGGGAAACCTGTTCTCTAGTTCTAACTCCAGTTGTTCTTCAGAGGAAAAATTAGCGTATTAATATGGATGTATTTGATCAGAATGATTGTGACCTTGATATGGTTTCATTAAAAATAAAAAAATATCATTTTCCTTTTCTCTATCCATATCAAAAAAACTATAAGCTATTTGATTCCCATTATCTGTTGAAGTCATCCTCTCCCATAAGCATTCTACACTTGCACCAATGCTTTCCAATATTTTTCTAGAATATAAAGAGCAATTCTTAACAAAATGTGCTTCTGGAGATGTATTTGTTCATTATAAAAGCATGAATGCATAAATCTGAATTATCCAGAGACAGATATACATGAAATTTGACCAAAAGAGAAGCAAATACGATTTCCCTTCACGTGAATAAACTGTACATATATGAACAAATAATTTCCTGAGCAGAGTAGAAGGATTGTAACCTTTATGTCTCATAGGCTATACTGAGATTCTCAAAATACTGGGCTGCATATTTATATATACAGATATCTTCTTAAGAACTTTTCTTCTCTGTCCTTGAAGAGGCTTGCCCTGATATACTGACAAAGTTGAAAACGTTGGGAATGTCACAATGTTGCTTGCCTAGGTGAAATGGAAGGCCCTAGCACTGGCAGAGAGGCAGGCCTGTCTCCGGAGAAGAGCGGAGGAAAATGAGAAGATGAAGTCAGAATTAGAGAACACTTTCCAAGAACTCACTTGGTAATTTTGTGTCTTTTCCTATATTCAGCTGACCTTTAATACTCCACTAACACAAAACCAAAAGTTACAAACAAAATTATATAGCTCTGTTCTCCATCACTCTTTTATCTAGGTTTCATTGCTGCTTGGACATGCAATATTTCATTTTTTAAATCTACATAACATGATTTTCACATATGTTATCATTCAAGAACAAATCCCAAAGTAAAATATACAGAAAAATGGACCCTGGCTGGAAGTCTCTTCTCTTTTCTTTTAAATTGATATTAAGATTTCTTTTCAGTAATAACATTTTCTCTCAGAACGTCTGCTAGAGTATGTTAAACAGAATCCAGTGCTTGAAAACTTTATGTATATGTATAACATAAGTTTCAGGCTTTGTAGTCACTTTAGCAGCAAACAGAAGACAGAGTCTGTCAAAGACTAAGCCCTACATGAACCTGCCAGCAATACCACCTACCAGTAATAAATATAAACATTGATAATCATGGAAGGATTTACATAATCCTGTTGAAATCACTAAACCCTGTTTTTGTTTTCTGACATCTTAGGCTGAAGGAGGAGAAGATGAAGCTTCGGCAGAATTTGATTGTCCAGTTTTTGCTAAAACAAGGACAGGTGGAATTGGAAAGTACTCAGATCCCAGACTACAGTGATGCTATTCTCATTAATAGGAGTGTTGTTGAAGAACTGAATTGCACTCTTGCGGTAATTTACATTATCCAGAGGAAATTTAAGCTTTCTAAACAAATGTATTGTCCTTTAGGGACTCTGCTTTTTCTCCAGCTTGACATCTAGTTTCAATTCACTACAACACACCAGCAGGCTCAATTGTAATCTAGAAGCTATTAAGAATTCTCTAATGTCTCTTCTTATGATGTAAAGATTGCAGTGCAGACTGCTTTCTTGATGTTTGTTCAATGCAATTCAGATCAATTAAATGGCAACAGTCTTCAGACACACCATCACTTACACATATATAGTAACTAGAAAATGCTAATATCCTGGGCACAGTCCAAAAATTCCCTCGAGGCAAACTTACAGTCATATTAAGAAGCAGTTGAATAGTAGCTTATATTAAATTTAAAAATTCATCCAGTTTTTTATGTAGGGTGAAATTGGTGATGATATTTAAAACAGTTTTTCACACCTTCATGAAATGTTCTTTTCTTAGGCATTCTAGTTGTACAAAAATTGCCTGTTACTGCTACTGCACAAAGTCTTCAGTAACATCTGCAAAATACCTTAAACAGAGCAAGCTTGTATTTTGTACACCTGAAATGCCTTTCCATTCTTATATAAGATAGATAGATAGATGGAGAGAGAGGTTAGTTGTCATTTTCTTCATCTATTTCTATGATCCAAGGCTGTGAAACAGAGCATAAAAGAGAACAAACTTCCTTAAAAGATAACCATCTGGAGCAAAGTGTGGAAAGACAGTGCAGTATAGCATGTTTAACTGATTAAAATTATGGCTTTGGAAGCTTGGCCATCTTGTTGCAAACAATTATTCCATAATCTGTAAAATGTGTTAATTAATACTGATCTATTTTTTTAGGTTCAAGGAGAAAAAAAAATAACTGCCATGGTAGAATTTAAAGACTTCTCTAAAGGGATAATACAGCTGGCATGGGAACACAAAAAAATGAAAATGCAGATACAAGATCTGAAAGAGAAGGCTCGGGATATTGTAATACTACCTATTTCAAAAGATTGCCAGCTAGTGAGTCACTTTCTTTAATTTATATTTTGACTGCTGAAAATTATGCTGTCTATACCTGTAAGAAAGATCGTTTATATTTATACCTCATAAGTCTCTTATTACCAGAGAAATGTGATGCCCAATAGGTCAACAATTCAGCTTTCAAAGGGAAGTTTTACTCATGAGATTGAGCAGGGATGAAATTCTTTGGGATGTTCAGGTGTAAATTAAGGCAAAATTAGCCCTAACTCTTGGTGTTTCAAAACTGGTGTTAAATAAGGAAACAGGAATTTACAGCCGCAAGGAAGAGATCTTCTTAATCAAGCAGAGTCCTTTCTAAATGGAAGGTCTGAGGTGCCCCCGTCTGGTACGGCACAGAAACACCGTAACTTTGTTCTACCCGGAGTCCCTGCGAGAGCCTCACCGAGTCCCACCCTCCCACTGCCATTTGCTGGCCCAGCAGCAGAACAGGGAATTATTTGCCATGCCCGGCAGGCAGGAGGGGGCAGCCGGCCACCATGTCAGCACCTACACAGCTTCGAGCAAGCCCAGCTGGCCGGCCAGGAGGTACAGGCTGTGGGAGACAGCCGAGGATACTGCTGGGAGAAGAAAGGAGGAAGAAGAAAGTTAGTAGGGACAGCCTGAGGGTATTGCAGTATGGGATGTAGAAGGCTGTAGGGAAATCTTGTGGTCTTGTGGTGATGATGTGGGTGGCATTAAGGTTTGGAGTAAGGGATGCTGAAGGATGGGTAGGCTGGAGATACAGCAGTGGGGACAGCTATAAAGCACAGAGAAAAACGATGGTGTTGGACAGCAGGTAAGGATATTGCAATTCAATTAGAAGATTAGAAGAAAATTCAAAACATATGTTTTGCATAATCTTAGTTTTTATTGCTGTTCTACAAAATGCTTGTTCTGAATCATAGCCGCAGGACTTTCATAACTAACACCAACCAACAGAACAGCTTTCCAAAGAGGTGATGTGACAATGTGCTGAAAATTTCTTGTGACAAATCTATTACCAGTGTTGCCTTTAGCTCAGACTTCATTAAACTGATGAGCAGAACTCTTGCCCTTCAAAGAGAGTTAAACTGCTCATAGCACAGGCATTTACCAGTTTAATCAGAATTTGAATGCCCAGAGGGAATTGGCTTACATCACTTTTTGATTAGAAATATAGTTAGTGGGAAAGAAGACAAGGCAACAGATACCCCACCAACAGGAATGGAAAGAAGAGGGCTTAGATAAATGTGTGTGGGCAAGGACCTGACAACATCTGACATGAGAGCTGTTAATGAAGCAGTGAGTGAAAGAAGTTTAGTCCTGTAGGCAAGGAGCCCCTTCTGGGTCTTTCCTGTTTCTCCTCCTCTAACCAGAACAGTCCACAGAATTCTACCTGTCACTTTGGTGGGACAGTACTCTGGAAGGATGAATCTACATCTACTGCCCATTACAGGTCCATAAAACATTATGGGGTTTACCATTTGTCATTTGAAAAAGAGGTATTTTAGTAGCAGTGTGCTCAAGGAAAAAAAATCAATAAATTCTCTGAAATGTCAATTATTATGCAGATAGAACAATAAAAGAAGTAAGAATGATTAGGAAGTCAGAAAAGAATAGTTTTCCTCTCTAGTCTAAAGACAGACCATCCTAGGCCTCCAGTTATATTAGCTTAGATTACATTATAAGCAAAAGTATAGTTTGAGGTTTTTGACAATCTCAGCATACTTATTTGGCCCTTGTTTCCATTATAAATATATAATAGATAACATCCCTTTTCACAGCTGCACAGTCCAGTACTCACGAAGCATCCAAGAGTGTCCTTACAATGTCCATTTATGATCTCTAGTAAGCTTTACCACTGCAGAATGCTAGTTTTTTGAGTTTCACATAGTATGATTTTCTTTATGGAAGCGTGGAATTGTTGAGAATGAACAGGCATAAGATCATTTCTGGTTTTGTTTCTTCAGTTCCTAACAGTGCAGAACTACGAAACCCACATTGCTCAGCACTTGGCAGGGATGGAGCGGAGTCTTGGTGTCATGGATAAGGTAAATCCAAGGGAACCACCACATCTGAGAGACACACCCTTACTTCAAATGCAGCTCCCTGCCTTCATGTGCAAGAGGTGTTTGAAAGAACAAGTGCAATCGATATAGGCATGCTAACTCAAGGACTGTTGGAGTACACCCATAATAGCAAACACAGATACAGATAGAGATGGATATATATCATGTATTTGTACATCTGGCTTTCAATAGTTTCCTCAACTTGAGCTGTGCTGTCTACAGCAGCAATTCTCTAGTGTTTGCAAGCAGTCATCATACATGGATTGCTGCAGAGATAAAGCCTGTGGAGAGAAATCTACTTGTTCTGTTACTGCAATTAAATACTCTCCTATCCTGAACATCTGAATGCAGATCTGCTAATCACTTCTTACACAGCACTGCCTATAAAAGTCACTCTTCCATTTCTCATGAAGCGTTCTTTCAGTCTTCACTGTTTAATGTTTCTCTCCAGGAGCACCAGCCTGTTCAAAGTATCCCTCCCCTCTGTATTCAAAATAAGAGACGCGACCATCTGATTTGCTGGCTGCCTCATGTATTGCATCATTCAAATTATGACTGTCCTTGTTTTTAGGTTATTTAGCTGGATTTTCTCCAAGTTGTGCTAGTTGACATCAGCCTCCTCTTCCTCTTCAAGCATTAGTATTTATCTTGTCCCTTTACAGTTCATGCATCAGCTTCAGCAGCTCCCAGCAGCCAAGAGCATGTCCTTAACTCACTGATTCCATCAACTTCTTTTTCTCCCTTTGCCTTTCAAGTTTTATCTTTAATATATCTCTGTTCCTGACCCATTCCTCTTTATTTCTTCTCTGCTCCTTAAATTAGAACTCCAGAAAGATACTGGGATACCATGTGTGAAAGACACTTCACAAAGTAAAACTTAGAATGTGCTACTAGTCAAAGCAACATACATGAAAGTTTATCAAGCTACAATACAGTGCTTAAAATTACAACTTCTCATCCTAAGTTTGTCTGAACAGTTTTTGTATGACCTCATATATTTGTTTTATTCATCTCAAAATGGAAAGTTGCACAAGAAGAATGTGAAGAATCATCAGAAAAAAGTCAGAGAGCTGAAGAAGTGCATCGGTCTAAAAGAGCAAGCGAACTACGAGCTCAGCCTGCAGCTGAAGGAAATGCTTGTCTCTGTGTCAGAGAGGATGCACATCTTTGAGGCAGCTGGTGAGTCCAGTGATGCACTTTAAGGCACGAGCAAAGAATGTGCAGAAAATAACTCCCAGGCTGGACAGTGCTGTTCTCCACCATCAGCTGAGAGGCAAGGAATGCCTATCTGTTACTGGATGTGCACAATGAACAGAGTCCTTCCTGCCAAAACCTAACATGGTTACTGAAGAGTTACCTGGAGACTCTTGTGGCTCTTGTAACCAAAGCTAATTGACTGAATTCCTGAAACTATTCAAGTCAAAATATTATAGTCATTAATAACTTCATTAGACAACATGCATTCATTTTTTCTGAGAGCTGTTCACTGGGCTTCTTTCCACCCTTCCAAGAGAACAGAGGAAGTAATGTGGAGCTAAGATTAGCATTCACTATTAGGAAAACTTAGAGAGATCTTTCCACTAGTGGAAAATAGTTACAGATTTTCAAAACAGTGGGTACTTGCTAGAAGCTAAAGAAAGCATGCTCAGTGCCTTTTTGAAATATTTTGCTTCATTCAGGACTATAAAAGCTCTTAAGCCCAACGGTGAGCCTTTTTTAAAATGCTTGCTTATTTTATACAAATATTTTATATTTGTATATACATACAAAAATTTTACACAGAACTTGGAATAACCCCAGGACAGGTCCCATATAAATATAGACTACACATCCCCTATGAGCACAGGCTAACACTAATACTTTGTTTTCTGCAGACACACGGGACATTTCTGAAAAGATCACAAGGCAGCGTTACCAGGAGATTTTGAAGCAGAAAGCTCTACGCAACCTTATAAGGGAACAGGAGAAACAGCTTGCAATTCTTCAGTCAGAAGCTGAAAGTCAGAAACCAAGAACGCTCCATATCATATCAAAATCAGAGTCTAGGTAGATGGATAATACCTCAGTCTTATCTAAGGAAAAGAATTTTGACAGCTGATTCTTCTCCTTGAACTTTTCTTTCCACAATTTTTTTTTTCTGTAATTCCTTTAAAAATAATTTCCATTTGACAGATGTATGGTTGTCTGATTTGTATTCTTTATACCTGGTCTTACCCGCATTATATTTAGTTCATGAGATTTGTTTCTACTGGTTTTTATTATATAAACCATATAGTTCATTACAGAAAACAAAGGATACAAGAAATTGTAGACTGATGGAAGAACAGGTATATTTGTATGTCCATTTTTGCAATATACAATTGTAGAACCTTTAAAAGGTAAAAAAATCTATGAATGGGCAGCTGCTAAAATTCATGTCTGTGGATTTGACATAATTTACCCTTGTGATGTGTAGGTTTCTGAGCAGATGTAGGGATGCTTCGTCCTGACTGTGTGTGAGACCTGACCCTGGCCCAAAAGCAGCTGTGCCTTTTCATGGTATAATTACCCACAGCCAGCAGGAGCTGGGGCTGCTGCCACAAGCAGAATCACAGGAAAAACAGGTTTGGAAGCATCTGGCCTCCTGAAATTGTTGCTGGCATCTCCCACCCGTTTACACTGAGATGCACGGTATTCTCCTGCCAGCTCCCTCCATGACAGCTAAGAAAAATAAAGAACCTGTTATAAAATTAACTACTGCTAGAGCCTGATCTACATACTTGGGCATTCTCCCTGCTTTTTATTTCCCTGCTCCATGGTGTGTGTAAATCCTCCTTTAATAAATTCACATGACATCTAAACCAATTTCATTTTGAGAGCATCAATAGCTTTGATACCTTAGCTTAAAATTCTACATTTTTAAGAAAAAACTATTTCAGTTGTGATCCTGTATACCTTCTTTTTTGTTTTACCAATCTCTACCTGGGATTTGTAAGGATTCTAATTACATCTCACATATTACAAGACTTTTTGTCTTCCTGCTGGAACTGCCCTAGAAGCAGCGTAGTTCCAAAATGTGCCAAGGATCTTGGGGAAGATAACTGGCCCCTTCATCAAGCACCATCATCTTTTTGTACAAGTCTAACAAGGCAGAGAAACAGTGCTTTAATACTCAAAATGGGATTAGCAATAAAGGTTGTTCTGCATTAATTCTCTCTGGACAGCAACAGTCAGTATTCTTAGTGGCGAGTTGTAGGTACAGGCTTAAGTCTAATGAGGCTTATCAATGTTGAAAAGTTCTGTATGATCTTTGAGTTTTTCTCTTGAGCTGTCTAAGAAATTACTGCCTTATCAAGGAAACAGGATATGGCACCTGTAAACAAAAGGGGTAGAGTATAACCCATAAGAAAACAAGATTCCTAGCAGGGAGAGTTGTAAAGTAGTTAAGATTTATGTAATATTACACTTGAGAAACAGTGATTTTAGGAAAAATTAAAAACAGAGATCACCACAATGAAAGTAAAAAAAAGAAACTTATGAAAAAGGCATTTATTGGAGAATAAATGAAATGGTAAGGATTTATTCAGCTTTATGATGCTGTGTTTGAAGCAATCCCATTAAACAAAGTCTTATTTTTCTTATTTATTTGAAGAGAGAAAACACCTTGGCTCTCAGATGTAGTAGGAGAGTAGAAAGTTGCTTTCAAATTTCTTGCCTTCCTTTCTATTACCTCAGGCTGTGGCAGAATGCTTATGAGACAGCAGCCCTGAAGAGACTGTCTGGACCAGTACCTGAATGCAACTGCATTTCAGCACACTTCTCTCAGTACGAGTTACAGCTAGTGAGAACACCTTATCTCAGCTTTGGAATATTAACATCACGAAAATTAGTTCACTTAATTCACAAAATTCTGGCACTAGCCTTCATTGGCTGACTGGCACCAGGAAGACATCTGTAAAATGAAGGTGTATCTACAAATAATAAACTGAACTCTTCCCCATCTGAATATGAACAGAATTGACAATTTGAGTTATTTCAATACAAGTAACCATGCAGAGACTAACCAAAAAATGGACTGCTTTCTACCTGTTGAAGTATGACTTGATTTTATTTTTATTAAATAAAAATTCACTGACCAAGTCATTAAGCTAGGTTCTCCAAAACATCACCAGTTTGATTTTTTCCATTAAGTAATGCCTTTTACAGTGCCCACTGTATGTATGTACACAGCTTTACAAGTATCTAGAGAAAACCTCCTAACCCCAAAGCATGAAGTCCATTGTCTGACCAACACAATCAGAATTTATTCAGTCTTTTCTGCTTTTGTGTCTGTGCAAAGAAAGCTCTGCAGCTGTAGATTATGCATCTACAAAATCTTCTTCTGTTCTGCTATAGTGCAGTAGCTGGTCTTCTAACCCAAAAGTATCGATGAGCTGAGTGAGACTCACTTTCTTGCCATCTGCAGAAAAGGCTGACTGCAGCTCATACAGCATCAGCTGGGTGCTACTTCTCCACTTCACTATCAAAGCCTGCAGCTCAGACAGGTTGTTCTGAAATTGGGACAAATAAGAGTCATTATCTGCTGACAGAAGGCGGTTTTGATACCCTGCAGATATTCTTAGAAAACACCTTAAACTGAGACAATACACTAACACCACACTAAAACACCAGGGAGTAAGTATTGCCTCACCTTGGATCGATACATCTTCACCAGCTTGAGCCTACGAAGTAGCTCTTCCTTCTCTTGCACTTGTTTCACCAGCTTTACTTTTTCTTCCAGGGACTTTTGCTGACCAAGATCAACCTGTAGCACATCCGAATTCTCTGCTGATCCACAGGTCTCTTGTAAGGGACTTCTGAAACACGTGTGTCCAGTGCCATTTCCTTCCAGGTTTTCAGAACCATCTTGTAATCTGGAACAGTTTGTACTCATCTCTGGCAAGCACCCTGTGTCAGCACCACCAGAGTCGTTCTCTTCAGTGTCTATTTTGATCTGCTTTGCCACTGTAAAATTGGCATTAAATGAACGTCTTGTTTTCCTTAATCGTTCCCTCAGAGTTGCACTCATTTGCTAAAAAATAAAATAAATAAACCCAAAAAACCCGGGTGGTCAGAATAATCTTAAATTTTTATCAAATCTCAAACAACTGTTTACTCATCAGTATTATTTACATAGAATATGTAATATATTTAACTATCATTATAAAGCCAGACTTTCTAATTCTCTGTATAGCCTTCAAAAACTTAAATTTAACTTCTTCCTTTTACATGTATTTGCACACATATCTGCAAGATATAAAAAGATTTCAACCTGGTTAATTTTATTCTATCAATTTCCCCCCTAGTTTAATGGAGGTAAGGGTTATTTTTCCTGCTGTTCCATCCTATGACATATATACATCTGTATTAGACCTAGTACAAAACATCTGTATTCTAGAGCATATTAGAAATACCTGTATAATTTTGACTTGTTCATGCTTCAAGATACTTCACAAGCATCTAAAAAGGCTTTCTTTCTTCAAAATAACTGTATTTTATAATCTGTGTCTAAAATTTTTATTTATAGAAATGCAGTAAAATATGGGAGTGAGGGATTAATTATGGAATACTTTCAAACCAAGCCTGTCCTTCATGGATCTGGATGCTGAGTGTGACAGTATCACCATTTCACATGCTGGGATAAGACCAAAGCAGAGCTCAGCACTATGGAGAATATACAAACTGAAAGCATTGGACTTTGTTCCACTGCAGGCAGAAGTCACAGAAAGTCATCCTGCATGCACAGCAACCCAGAAAACTAGGATTTGAGAAAATTGAAGATGACAGGTTAAAATAAACAAGCAAAAAAATCCACCCCACACCCTATACAGTATTTAAATTTATTAGTATGATATTTGGGTTATGTTGCTCCATCACTTTGTCATCACAGCAAACATCTACATTTTCAGAGCAAAGTATACCAGGCACATTCCTTACCTGCACAGCCTCATAGCTATAGGTATAAGGTGCCTGTCTGCAGACTTCCAGCAAACAGTATCTCAGTGACTTCTGACTCCTTGATGATTTCACAAGCATTTTTGTTACTATGAAGAATCACATTATTGGTAAAGTACTAAGTTTTCATACCTGTTTCCCTGAGCTAGTCCCCTGTGCAGGTGCTGCCCCAGAATCCTTTGGAGTATTGCAGAAAGATGGCAATTTATCCACCACTGGCTCTTCCATCTCGTGAGGAGTAGCAGTCTCTGTTAAATGACAGAATGAATTATGGTGTCATTTTCACCTGATTATAATGAGCAATGTGGCTGCAGAAATGAATAAAAAGCTCTAATATAAAATCCTAAGGCTTATTTTCTAATTGGCATGTTCAAAAAAGACATCTGCATAAGTTACACAACTGTTTCATGTGCTAAGTAGCATCTTGCTTTGTGAACAGCTTTTCTTTAAGAGGATGCATAACACTACTAACTGCCATAAAGTCTTTTACTATCAACTTTATATATTATTTTCCCCCTCACTCCTAATGCTCTGTGGATTTTTGTTTTCCATACGTATAAACAATTAATCTTTTCTATAGAACAATATAATTGGGTATCCAGGTCCGTGAAAATAATCCAGTCTCATTTGATCCTTCTGGGGGTGCTGCTTAAAAAAGTAATTACTCACACAGGTGGAAGTTTTGATTAACAGGAAGCATCCCAAGCTCACTCAGAAAGGCACTTTAATTAAAATGGTTAAGTCACATCTCCCAGCACGAACCAACTTCAAATCGATTTGGCAATGTTTAACTTCGTTTAGTAATTGTGAACCACCTGCTAATGACCGGAATGCAGCTGGAAAATCGACAGCTACACCTCCGCTCAGCAGCAAATTACAATTAGGAATTTTGAAACAGAAGCCTCTCAAGAATAAAATCCTTATAAAGAATAAAGCAAAACCAGGCAACACAGGACTGGCACAAGGGGCTTCCTCTTCATAGATGAAAACTGCCAAAGCTTCAGTTTGCCAAAGCCTTACTAGCCCAGCAACCTTGGTCTTCCTGGCTTGACACCAAAGGATGGAGGTCCTTATCTATCTTAGAAGTCAACATTTCCCCCAGCTGTTCAAAACTGAACATGTGGTACTCTATTAAAAAAACACAGATTTTAGTTAATTGGGTATTTTAGCAATCTATCAATTAAACAGGAAGCCTACAGCATCCATTAAATATAATGGAAGTTTAATACTATTATTTCGTGGTGTAACAAGAGCCTAGAAAAAGCTACATCATGCTCACGAATACTGTATGTCACAAATATGTAATAAATCTTTCCAAGAAGCAAAATCATTTCAAGCCTAAGAGATAGCTTTAGAAACCCCAAACAATCCTACCATTCTCTGTCTTTAATTTCTAATGCAAATTCGTTTTCAAATGACCATAAAAAATACTTTTTCCACTGGTTTGCTAATGCTGTTACTTGGCAGCACATTCACACAGATCTCTTGCACTCTTAAAATCTTTTCCCTGTATCTTAGGCCAAGAATCCTTGACGTTTTAAAGGAGGGATGCTGTTCACTACACAAACAATTCTGTCCAGCAAGTAAAGAAAATTTGAGTTAGAAGGGGAAAAAACAATTTTGCTTTTTAGTACTTACTTGAATTTTGCACTTTGGGTACGTCTGTGACTACGTCCTCAGTTTTCCTGCTTATAGCTACGTTATATAACGGCACTCACTCCTTTTACTTTCTCAACAACAAAAGGCTCTATTAACACTCAATACAGCTTTTGCCTTGCTAGTTTTCCACCTGCAGAGAAGCAGGACGAAGGCTGGGCAGCCCATAAGCAGGGCCAGAGACCCGTGGAGCTCGTCCTGAGGTGCTGCACCCCAAAAACGCAGACACAGCACCAACCTGCAGGGCTGAGGAGCGAGGGGAGGTCCGTCAGGGAGCATAAACCCCCGAGGACCCGGGTAAAGGAAGAACGAAACTCGGCGGAACCGCCCTTCCGTCCCTCCCTTCCCTCACAAGCTTCAACCTCCCGCCGCCGGGGCAGGGGCGGGCCGGGGCGGCCCCGCGCCTGCGCGCCGCGCGTGCCCGGGTGGCGCGAGCTGTTCGCGCCTGCGCGCTGTGGGAGGCGCTGTGGGGCTGAGGGGCGGGCGGAGCCTGAGAGAGCTCTCGATGCCGATGCCGATGCCGATGCCGATGCCGATGCCGATGCCGATGCCGATCCCGATCCCGATCCCGGTCCCGGTCGTGCAGGCGGGAAACTCGGGGCATCATCGGGGACCTCCTAGACTTTCCTGCTGCATCTTGGCATGCCAGGCGGTGCCGTGTCCCTCAGGCCAGCGTGGGCCCGCCACCTCATGGCTGCGGTCTGGGCCAAGGACAGGTGCCACCTCACAGAATCAGGCAGGGAAAGACCTTCCAGATCATCGAATCCAAACTATGATCCAACACCAACGTGTCAACTAGAGCATGGCACCAAGTACCACGTTCAATCTTAAATACTTCAGGAGTGGTGATTCCACCACCTCCCTGGGCAGTCTGTTCTAATTTCAGTCACCATTTCTGTGAATAAATTTTTACTAGTGACCAACCTAACCCTTCCCTAGCTTAGCTGAAGACAATAAGACAGTGTCCCTGGAAGTGTCCTGTGCCAGGGAGGGGGGTTCTGCCTCAGCATGGAGTGCTTCCCACCATGGCAAGCACAGTAGGCCCTGCCTTTTGTCACAGCCAAGGGAACCACAACTCTGCATCTCAAACTGCCAAAGCCTTTATCCCAGTCACTGTCTCCTCACATAAGGGAAAAAAGTGTAACTGAGGGATGCACTGGGAGATGTGTGACCTGAGCAACACTATCATGGTTGTGGGGAAGCAGTGAAAAAGAGGAAATTTGACTGGAGAAACGGAGATTGTGATCGTGATAAGAAGCAATCCCAGCTGTGGCTGCACTGTGCAGTTCAGGATTAGAGAGTTCCTTGACACTCAAAGGCACTGCTGAAGCAAGAGTGATCTTCCTGTCTCTCAGCTGCACACCTGGCTTCTCTATGTGGATTTACTTTACTCAGAACTGATTTGTGCAAAATATTTTTCAACTATAACTGTCAGGACCGACGAAATGAGCTGTGGAAGCCATAACAGCAATGGCTGCCAGCCCTTAGGGATGATGTCCCAGTGGTTCCTCCAGCACTGCCCACAGCCAAAGGGCCCAGAGCTGTGCATCGATGCCTCACGCAGCTCTGCTGAGAGCTGCACGTGGGGTACAGGCACCCACATGCTCTCCCTGGATCACGCCCTTAGCTTGTGTGTCAGAACTGCATTAATCTCCTGCTTGGTTCCTCCACATATCTACAGATGAGGATGCTCTCTTTTCTCTTCACCTTGTGTAACTCCCATCTCTGTTGTGGCCAGAGACAGTCTTGAGCTGAGAGGTGAGTAAGCACTGAGTGTTGTAGTTGTGGTAACACGTTAGCAGTTGCTGCGGTTTTGACCATGAGTATACACAGATTCACACACTTCAAAGAGGATTTGACAGGGATGATAGCAACCTTTTACTCTGCTACAGTAAAAGGTATCAGAGCATTCAAAGCCCATCTACAACAAGTTGTGTTGGGAATTCTGAGAACTTGAGGTCCTTGGGTTATTCCTTGTATAAGATTTTATCTGTGGCTGAAATTGATTTAGAAATAATATTTTCAGTAGCAAGTGTGGGAATTTACATTATGCGGTGTTGTACTGTCTTTTGTAACCATCTACAAAAAAAAAAAAACAAAACAAACCCCGTTGCTTGATACCCCAAGTGTTGAGGTAGTTTGGATGCATTTTTTACATCTGCCCCTTTTTTGGGTTTTGGGTTTGTTTTTTTAAGCCTTCAGCTAATTTAATGTCACAAATATTTAAATTTTTTAATATGTTAAAAATGGACTCCTGAGTGCAACAGCGAAAGTGCTAATAGAACTTCTGCTGCAAATTTATCAAGAGGGTTGGATCTCATACTCTGGAGCTTTGCAATGGCATGTCTCCAAATTCACAGGGTATTTCCTTCAATCTCAGGGATGGTCCCTGCTTTAAATTACTCATGCTCTGTTGTACAGACGTGTTAACAGATGCGTTGCACAAGAACAACAGAAAGTTTGAGATTTTAGATCATTTGCCAGGTGAGATTCCAGTCAGATTTTACAGGAACGTAACATATGAAGAAGTCATCCTGTGCATTATCATTGCACTTAATCAGAGCAACGCCCATGTGCCCCACCCAGGTGGGATTACAGATTGTTTGGGACTGGGAATACAGAATGATGGTGCCCCATGTTGGGTGCATGAGTTTAGTGTACTATATCCAGAGCAGAGGAAAGGAAATATTGTCATCAGTATTCACTGATGGGTAATGACTCTAGGAAAAGATCCTGTTCAGGCTGATACTAAGTTTAGCTGTGTTTACTCCATTTAACTATGAATTTACCTGGTGTTTACTCAGTACTGCAAAAACATGACTTGCTCAGCATTTGGCTAGAGGCTCCTTTCAGAGCTGGGAACTAGAGTGCCATCAGGCACTGTCCAGTGACTATCCAGTCAATTTTTATTGTAGAAACACAATAGTGATGGATATTATGCTATCTTCAGTTTAATGATGGCAAACCAGAGGCAGACTGAAACCTTCCTCTCAAAAACTGCACATCTGTTTCCCTTGAGGAAAACAGATTATCCATGTGTCACTGATACTGGCATGTTTATGGCACACTGCAGGGTGTTTCTCATGCTGTTCAGTTAAACTCACCAATATGTGCACACAGTAGCATCTTCATTGCAATACAGTGTTTATTACGCATTACAATGCTATTGTTTGATTTCTTTGATTCCTCTTGTGATCAGAATAGTTTGGGGTAAGCAAAATAAATGGAAGAAAAAGCGTAGGAAATTGTGCATTGGGTAATGAAATTATTGACCTCTATTTGCTGAACATAGCACTTCCCTTCAGAGAAATTAGTTTCCCCAAGGAACCAAAAGGAAAATGTGCTCCTTGGTTTTATTTTCTTTGGTATTTCTGTGATGACATTTTAGTGATTGGATTATTTTTTCTTCAAAGTGTACACCAGTTCATCTGCACAATTGAAAGATATTATCCATGTACTCTCTCTATAATCTTGTGATACCAGAAGAGCACTAGGGCTGACACATCAGCACTCTCAGGACAAGGACATGTTTAAATTCTCCTGTGGGCATCATCTGTAGTAGCAAAGGCAAAATGGAAAGTAATAGTAAAGGATACTGGCCTTGAGTTTAGAAACTCCAGTTTGACCTTTTGGGTTCTTCTCTTCCAGAATGTCAGGAGCATCACAAAACTTCCATTTAACAGTTTGCTGGACTCAACAACCAGGCCTTTTCCCCTTAACCATTGAGTAACTGGGATGTTAGTCAACATGCTATGTCTTATGGCACATGTGTCTTAACTTCTTCTCTCATTTTTCTGAAATCTGTTGATCTTGTTTAAAGCCAAGTGATATATCCTGATGCATGAAGTACACTCTGCACTGTCTGCATATTCTCTGTTGCCTGGGGCAGGAGGGTGGGGTGCTTTTATGTGCCTAACCACTAACTGCTGCAAAAATTTTTAAAATCCTACCCACTTCTGCATCAGCTTAGGGCTGTGTTTTTGCTGGCTGCAATTCACTTCTCAGAAAGATGTTCTGACTTGCTTATAGCCATGTAAATATACCAGGGGAAGGACTTTATAGACCAGATTACTGGAGTAAAACCAGTTTACTACAACAAAACCTGTCTTTGGGAGATGCATTCTGCTCTCATAATGGTGCAAATGCCCAGTAACTGAAAGTGAAGTCTTTTGAATGACATCAGCATAAACTAAAGCAAAAGTAATTTTTTTTTGGCCTTTTCTACTTTACATCTGGGGCTTGCAATTTTCAAGGTACCTGTCTTGAAAAGAAAAACTGCCTGGATTTATTGTAGCTGAGGGGCATTGCAATTTGTCGTTACAAAAGGTAATGTAAGAGCCAGATGAGACAGACGGGTGGCATCGGTCTCACTGCTGCGTGTGTGAATAACCAAGTGGGTGAGGTACTGTGCTAATAAAAGGGGTCGGCACATGATTGTCTCTTATTTCTGTGTCTGTGGGATTTTCTCTGACATAACAAGCCAAAGATTACAGTTTGAAGTCTTTATGAGACGGTAGCAGACAAAGGAAACAATAAACAGACCCTCAGTATTCTTGTCTTTGCTGGAGAACTGGTTGATCATTATTTTAGGAAACTTCAAGCCTTTTAAATCCAAGCCCGTGCCTGAGCTAATCCCTGGTACAACTTCTGTCATTTCTGATGTTCTGGGTATATTTTTGTGTTAAAAGTATTTGAATTGTAGCGGAGCTTGAAGAGTGGTTTCATTTTCTCATATATCTGATATGAGTTCCCTCTGTGGTGTGTGCACATAACTCTTGGGATGCTCACAGTTATTTGTACTGCTGGAATTGGTGAAGCTGAAAAAGTGAACATGGTTTATTTGGAAGTGCAGACAAGCTGGTTTGAGCAGTTACCCATAATTTAGAGGCCTTGGTGGTACTCAGTGGGTTAAACTGGTATGCCAAGCAAGTCATCCAATGAGCAGGTAAGCCGAGATAGAGACTTCTTCTTCCTGACCTTCTGGGGGTTTCACTTTTGCTTTGAGTGCTGACATGAGTGAGTAGTGTCCATCATCACCTCAGCAGCACTGCTGGTTATTTTTTTGTTTTAGAACAAGTTACCATTCTCCTGAGCACACCCTACCAAACAGCAGCATCAGCAGTCAAGGTTTAAAAATATACTTCCTTCCTGGAAATGAATTAGATCATTTACCTGAGGCTAGAGAAAGCCTTACAAAGTAAAAATGTAGAAGTCTTTTTCTAAGGATGAAATAGTTAAGTGTTTGTGACAGTTTTCCATCTCTTGATACTGCTGAGGATAAAGTCATATCTAGAGGGCCAAGGTTTCAGTGTGGCAAAGTTGTCAGGCACTACCACCACTTTATGCTGCAAATCAGGCTCACAAGCAGTACACTGGAGTGAGAGCTGGCTTAGAGCTCTCTCCTGGTTTCCATACAGTTAATGACATGGAACATTTCAAGTGCGCATAGTTGTTGTGAGATGAGGGATATGTTGTGTATTATCTGTGCAAAACAAATCACATGTCTAAGGACAGCTGCCTCAGAATTGTGGGGCTGGCAATTCACCAGAATTTCTGAAAAGATATGAATCTGTCGCTTCTTAATGTAAAGGCTGAGGCAAATTCTTAGAAGTCTAAAGATTTAAGGTACTCAAAAACAATGGGAACTTAATAAATACTCTTTTGTCAACCCTCCTCCCAAAATACACAGCTAAAGGGAAGACAACAAAAATGTCTTCAGTGCTATTTACTTTAGCAAGTAAAATGTGCAGTGAAGCTTCTTTGACTTCTCTCTTTTTCTTGAGAGAAATATGCTGTTTGTGCCAGTTATAGGTCGTCAAAAAATAGTTTTTTCAGTGTTTATGACCGGTATTTCTTCTGTTCCAATTCTTTCCAAAACAATTTCAGTGCAAATTTTCTGCTCATACCCCTGTCTGAAATAACTGCATTTTGAGTGTCTTTCTGTACACAGACATACAGAAAGCTTTACTGATGAGTGTGTAATATTTTATAACAACCTCAATGGGTTCAAGTGATTACTGTTATGTTATTTTTACTGTTGTTGTGTTGTTTTCCTGCAGAAGGACAGCTTAGCCCTTGTGACATTTGAAGTCATTGAGAAAGCTCCTGCTGAACTGAAGGGAAGCAGAACTCTGCTATCCTGATGGAAGTTAGTGGAAGTGTGGCATATGGAGTCAGCTAATGGTATTATTTCATGTGGTGTCAAGGATACTGGAATTGCAGCTGACTCCATTAGTGTAAGTGTTTCACACTGTGTGGGAAAGCCACCAGTCTGCCTTTCATCACATTAGGGCAACTGTGTTTTGGGTGAAGAACATTTGTCATAAGTGGAGTGCAGGAACGCTGAACTGATGCTACATAAACCAAGCTAGCAAATGCCACCTGCTTTAACTGATGGGACGTTTTCCCTTCAGTAGCCCACATAACTTTCAGTCTATGTCCTGGCTGCAGTAACCTCCACCACACACATCAACAGACACTGAACAAGCTGTCTTTGTCATCAACCTCTTTGATGACAGCCATGCTGTACCATATTACATGACACTCCTGAAAAGAGAAATCTTGTAGTTCATTCTCAGCTGAAAGAGTTATTCTGGTTTTGATGTTTGAAAGTTTAGTGCATTTTTTCCTTGAGTTAATTACAAGCATTTCATAGGTAAAACATGCCAGAATAAGATATTTCATCACTGTTAAGTGCATGGTAGTAACTCAACACATGGATGTGCACTGACAAGTTTTCTCTTGAAAGGCTTCTCAGGATTTAGATCAGCAGATAGATCACTCTTAAATTTTATATGGTGTATACCCTGCCTGTTCTTGAGACTGTTAAACTGAGCATGGATAGCCTTAAAACTGTCCATGTGTCTGGATAGGAAGTCTTATGTGGTATTCACTTTTCTAGGATCAACAGTGCACATATGGGTGTACACTACTTAATCACATGTGACATGTAGGTGCAAAGATTAATCAAGGATATCATCATCTAGTCCCTACTGTTTACTCTGTTTGATGACATGTTTCTTTTTCATCTCACTGAGGAATTCTGGATCAGAAGGTTTTTTCCTTAAAGCAGGATTCTAGCTATGTAAAATCAAGCCTAGAAGCTGTGAAACTCTCTCTAGTTTAACACTTCCTAGACCTAAGGTTTTCTCTCAAACCTAGAGACCTGCTTTCTCACAAATACCACTATAATGCAAGAGCTACTTCTATTTTGCTGTACCAGTTAATGTGCCTAGCTGCAACTACTGATTTTCAAAAGATCTATTTAACACCACAAACTGGAAAAACAAAGCAAAAACAAACAAAGGGCAATAGGCAGAGGTGAGAAATGACAATGAGGATCTCTTCTCCAGAGAGAATGTTTGTGCCAGTATCTGTTACTGAAAGGTCTTGGGGTTTTGCTGTTGCCTTCTCAAGGAGTTTCAGGTTCCATTTAGTACAAATAAATAGCTCTCTTACCCATCTCCAGCTTCTCAGGTAAACATCTCTTAGGCGAGAAGTACAAATACATCTCAAAAACCAACGGTGTTGGCAGAGAGATGCTACAAGCTTATGCTGACAGAATCCCTGCATAGCACTGCCAGGAAAACTGCAAATGAAGAAATGACCCTTTCTGCTCAGCGCTGCAGGCAGATCTCCATCAGCTCTGTCAGTCTCATTATTCCAGACTTTTCACAGTCAAATCTGATTTTGACACCAGACAACCAACCTGAGGTAGAGTGCTCTGAAGAGTACACTAGGCCGTGGAGAGGCTAAAAGGACCTCAAGAAGCTAAATAATTAATAAGTCTTCCTTTTGTTATAAATTCTAGTCCACTGAAGATTGATTGCCATGCATTTTGCCAAGCCTCAGGAGCCGGCCAGAGAGGTGAAGTCATTCAGTGATGCAGTTTTAAGACTTGGGTGTGTTACCAGGAAAATGGGAGCAATACTGCTGAGGAGGAACAAAATAGAAAGGATATGGCTCATATATATTCCTTACAAGGAAGGATTTATTTTTCTTAGTAAACGTATATGCAAGAACCATCCCCACAAATGTGCTGAAAAAGTTGCAATGATTTACCATCCAGTGTGGAAGATCAAATCTCACACCCTGCGCTTACCAAGACAAATGCTATTGCAGCTATTAATTATTGCTGCATTTATTTTTTAAACAGCAAAACCACATGAGCCAAGTTCATCTTTAGCTTAGCTGATTTCATGGGAATTGATGATTTTATATCAACAACTAATTTAATTTAATTAATTTGTAAGAATTTTTTTCTTCTGCATAATTTGGGTAGAAGAAAGGTAAGTAAAGCAAGATAAGATTGAATGCTCAAGTGCTTTCTTTGTGGGAAACAGCTGTGTAGGAGATGCAGCCTTCTTCAGTGTTTTGGTCTGTTAAAGCCATTACTAGAATTAATGCAACTGTACTCCAAGATTCCCTTTACATTTATGTCCCACAGCCATATTCAAACTGATGCTGTAGGTAATTAAACTTGGACTTCATCAGCTCAGGTGGAGGATTCCCAAGGGGTGGTCACCAGATCAGGAAGGTTTTCATGGAAAGATGGGTGCGTGTTCATAGCATCATTAGAATATACTCCACAGAGAAATGTTGAGTTTGGTTTTCCACTGATTTAAAAAAATGCAGATCCTAAGTAAAGTATTAAAAAAATGCATTGAAGGAACACTCTTGGTACATTCTTCCTAATTCTTTAAAATACTATTTGCGTTTGTCCCTGACAGTTCCTGAATTCTTGACACAGACATATTCTATGAATATTGTACGTTCTCACAATATACAGCAAACAATTCTCATGTATTGGATCACACATTTGCTTATTGCTAAGTTGTTTATGTGTTGGGAACTGAACATTGCAATTTTTTATTGTACACTTGTATTGCTTCTAGATGCTGGTCTTTTTTTACTACTTTATTACTGTTTCGTTCTACGAACACTGTGCCTTTGTTTTAGGAAAAGCTGGAGGATTCCACAGACACTGCAAATAGCTACAGTAAAGTAAACAGAACAGAAGAAGGAGCATGTAATTCTAATAGCCCCTTCAACACCAGCCCAGCCATGGTTCACTGCCCTCCCACCTGTGAGCAGATTGCTCTTGACTCTGGCAATTGCTTAGTCTCTGTTTCCACTCCGTCTTATTCTCACTTCGTCTCTGACTGCCTAAGTTTTCATTATAATATTTTATGCACATGTACTGGCTTGTTGATTTCTTTATGTTTTGCTTGATTGCATACATTTGGCATGTGTCAGCTGCCACAGATGCTGTTCTGTCTGCTACATTTTGGGAACTCAAATGGAGGGGATTGAACCTCTTCATGGATGAGGATGGGGATATATGTGTGTATCAGTGTCTCACTGTGGTACTGCGCATGGCTGTTTATTGGCAAATGAATTTGCTTCTAGACATATTAGGAACACCAGTTTCCAATATACACTGTACATGCCTGCACTGTTAAGTTATGAAACTTCACCGTTGCCTTATGAAACTGTAAGTTAAACACTGCCTGCTGGTCAGATAGATAAGGTTCACAACAGTTTGGCACTGATTGTCCTTCATTAACAAAGTAGGGTAGTTTTTACCCGCAGTTACAATTTTAAAGACATTTGCAAAACTGCCATATTTATCATCAAAACAGTAATTAACTAAAATGTCATGCAATTAAACCAGACCAGCATGTGTTTGACAGCTTTGGGCAACACTAGAAATTAAGTCCCCAGCTCAGCACAGTACCTAAATATGCATGTGGCTTTAAGCACGTGGGTACTCCCTGGGAAGGCTGGAGGTAGTTCTCAGTGGTTGGAGGTCTAGGAAACTCAATGTCTGAGGAAAGCTGCAGGAACAGGAAAAGCTTCGTTTGGTGTTGAAAACCCTAAAAGTATATGTGGCAACAGCATTCAAATAATAAAAGGTGACGGCAAGAAAGAAGATGAGTTACACTGAAAAGGGAAGAAAGGAAGTGATTGGCAGCTCAAGATACTTGTTTGGAACTTGAAGACGTTTGCTAACAGCAAGTATGGGAGTTATGGAGCAGATCACATCACGAAGCTCTGAAACCTCATGGAAAGTTTTAAAAGTGTTTTAAAGAAAAATTTGTAAAGAATAATTGATGTGGTAGGCTTTGTACAGAGAGATGGACAAGATACCTAACTGAAGGCCTTTTCAGCCTTATTTTCCACAGTTGTATAATTTTACGTGCTTGAAATTGCACATGTACATCAAAGTAAGTGTATAAGACTCTCACAGTGTTCTTTATAGGCTTAGACAAATGCTGTTCTGACAGAAGTGGGAGCAGTGTATCAGTGCTCTTACTGGGCCTCATCTTTCAAAATGAAATGGATTCAGTGAACTCAGTGTACTGAACTCCAAAAAATGCAAAGCTTGTAAGAGAGAGTACTTCACTTCAGATCATCACCTATACTGTGTTTTATACATTAGTTTTACATTGCCATTGTGCCTAACTGAACGATTTCTTAGTACAAATTTTAGTATTTGGGGGAGGAGGTGTGAATATTTTGTTCTGAACTCTTTAATCTATGCTGAAAACTAAAAACATCTTTAGGTGTTACAGTTAAAAAGCCTTCAGCTGACAACTTTAATCATGGGTGTTAATAAAGTAGAATCCAAAAAGCACCTTTGCAGGCACTGGATAAGGAAGGCAGCCACCATACCATGCATTTGGCAACTCTGTGATAACAATAAAAATACCCAAAAAGCTCCATGCCAGCAGGAACATCTGAAATACATAACATATGGAGGGAGGATGAGAATGCATTGATTTTAATAAGAGAAAGCTGTGTGTTATCACAGGTCTCACAAGACGAACTTCTGATTGAAGCAAATTAATGAGAATCTGAATGGCTGTGAAATGAAAAGTTTAAGTAACAGCTAAGTTTCCAGCCAGTCATCTTGCTGAGAAGAAGTGACAAACAACAGACCTGGCTTTTGGAAGAGGCAGTACTTTTGTGTTTTGGATAAGAAACAGGATTTTTCAAGCAGAGACATGAAAATAGTGATGGGCACAGTCAGAAGGTTCAGAGCCAAGTCAGAAAACCTGCCAGGAAATGGAAGCAGAGGCAACTTAAATAGCTTGGATCCAAGTTTTGAATGTTCACTTGCAAATGTTTTTCTCAGAACTATTTAGAAAAAATAATCTGCTAGTCTGAAGTCAGTGATCAAGTCCTGAAAAGGAAAACTTTCTTTTTCACCAGAAGGGTTCTGCCCTTCTAGCTGAGCAACTGGAACAGTGTACTTGCCATCATGCCATCTTTCATTCTTTTACTTTTGATTTTAAATACCTTCTTGCTACTGGAGAAAAGCTGGTTTGTAAAATGAGATCCTCTTACAGGTGACATTGTATGAAGGAGTGATAAAAGCACTACTGTCCATGACTGGGGAGAGCAAGGAGTAAAAGAGTCACTTGGAGCTTGGGAAACAAGTTAGGTAGAGGCTTTCCCAGTAAAGCCACCTGCTGCTCATTACGTTTCTCTGAATATTCCTTGTTTATATCTTTGTTGTTTTGCTCATTGCAACTTAAATTGTAATACGTTTAGCAAAAATAGTGAGCTATTCCAGGAAAAACCCCTTTGTGCAAGGCACTGTGACCCTCAGCCAGCTTGGGATCATCAAGAGAAATGAATGAAAGAAGTCAGTAGGGAAAATGAAGAAGTGCTCCTGCCTAACTCCACAGAAATGAATCTTGAAAAACATCTCCATCAGCTCTGGATATTGGAGAGCTGGTCCTACAGTTGCCACTTTAACATTGTAATTTTAATCATAACAAAGAGTGAGATCTCCATTAAATTAATTGTGGTGGATGCAGCAACTCAGGATTGTCTGAGTTGTAACTACACAAGCTACCTGTAAGACTGCCACGCATGAAAGAGCTGAATGATTTCTATAAAATAATATTAGCTATTATTATTGTTATGTTATTATTACTACTCTTTTTTCCTACTACTACACCAGCAATCAGGGGTAGATATTCCAGAGACTGCATGGCCAAGAGTATAAGGCTTTGAGATGGCTTAATTATGGCTTTCCAGTACCTGAAGGAGCACATTAGAAAGCTGGAGAGGGACTTTTGACAAGTGCTGGTGGTGACAGGAGAGGGGCTGAATGGCCTCAAACTGAAAGAGAGCAGGCTTAGATTAGATATTAGGAAGAAATTATTTACTGTGAGAGTGGTGAAGCACTGGCACAGATTGCCCAGAGAAGTTGTGCATGCCCCATCCCTGGAAGTGTTCCAGGCCAAATTGGATGGAGCTCTGAGCAACCTCTCAGTGGGTCTAGTGGGAGGGGTCTCTGGCCCTGGCAGGGGATTGGAACTAGATGGTCATTAAGGTCTCTTCCAACCCAAACCATTCTGTGACTCTATGATGCTACCTCTGTGTTCTTATAAGGCAGAAATAAATAATATGAAAGGGCTCACGCTCATCTGTTCTCTTCTGGGTCACAAATCTTGTTGTTGTTTATTCTTCAATGCACTGTTTTGGGTTGGAATTAGCATATCACTTGTGGTGTGTATGGCAAAGGTGTGTCTGGCTAGAGATCTGCTTGCAGAAGCATGATCTCTAATGAAAAATGAAAAACTTGGAGAGTTTCCCATCCTGAGGGAATCAGAGCATAAACAAAATAACCATGAATTGTGCTGAAAACTGCTTTAAACCCACATGAGAAGAAAGCTGCAAACTAAAAGAAGTCCTAGATTAAAGAATAGTGAGAGATCATTTTAAAAAATTGAAAAACACTTGTTAATGAGCTGTAAGCCATGACTTTTTGCTTCTATAATATTGCTCAAATATTTGCTCTTATTCTAACTATTGATAAATGGTGTGTCTCTAACTGCATTGTAACTCCAGCCACAGTTTCCAGCTTTTACTTATGTCTGTTCTTAGCTGACTCAGAGTCAAGGCAAAAAAGAAAGTGTGAAGTCTGGCTTATTTTAACCCTTGTATCTGTTTTTTTCCAAATGGTTTCTGAAGAGAACTATTGAAGGTGTGTTTTGACTGTTCTGTGTGGATCTGGTCTGTTCTGTTTCTGTGGGAACAGATGTATGGTCAGGAATTCTGTGTCGGGGTGACGGATGTGGGTGAGGAACTTGATCAAGATTATTGAAGTGCTGCTTGTCCAAATAGAAGGAAGTCCACAAATGCTACAATTTTAACACAACAGGATACAGGTGAAAGATACTGTGAAAGAGATAAGTAATTACTATTTATAAAAATCCATATTTAACAGCCGAATTTGAGAAAGGTAGACCTTGCACCTTTTGGCCAAGATCATAAAAATAAATCCCAGTGTAGAAAAAGAATGGATTCCATTTTCAGTCTGTGCCAACTTTCCCATGAACAGAGCAAAGATCTGTGTTATCTCCAGAATAACCATCAAGGAGCAGGCAGCATGCTGTCGACACTTTACTCTCTCTAAACTTTTTCAACGACCAGTTGAAAAAAGAAAGACCACTCAGCTTTCTGCAAACATCATATAAAGAAGTCTTTTTGTAAACAACCAATTCACCCTAAAAGTCAGGACAGAAGTATGTTCGGATATAATATCCCTATGGAAATAGAGGCACAGTTGAAATACTAAACTTGAAAAACTCGCACAACTCTGTTTCAATGTGGATTGAAATAACAGCTTCCCTCCTTTGACCACAAAACTTAATTAATAAATTAAAAAAAAAAAAAAGAGGCTAAAAAGGGAAGATGAGGAAAATTTGTGAAAGAAGTAGAAAGAGGGCTGTTCATATCTCTGTCTTGAGGAGGATACTGAGGAATTCTTGAAGACTGAAAGTGGTGGAAAAGTGTTGGAAACATAATTTCTGTAATGTAGGAGAATGTTTCCACGGAAGAGACAACTGAAGAAATGACAGCTACTGTCTCTATGAATTGACTCATTCTTTACTTCAATAATTTTTACAGTGAGAGAGAGAAGGGTCTCCAGCCTCAGTACTGACAACAAGTCTGAAGCTTCCAGCTGCCACGTGAGGTGTGTTCTGGAGAGCAATTTTACCGAAAGTCTCATGTCCCATCTTGTGCTTGCAGTCCTGCAGGAGATCAGCAGTCTTCTAGTCATGTGTATCGGATAATAATATTTTATGCCTCTGGAATGTATCCTCTAATAAAGGAGTGCCATTTAAATTGGGGCTTTGCAAGCCTGCACATGGCAGGTTGAGCCTGTGTGCCCCAGGAAAAGCAGGTGCAGCATGATAGGAGCCAAGAAGGAGGATTCAAGCCTTTCTGAGGATCAGTTCAGCAAATAAATAGCAGTAGAAATGGGAATAAAAGCAGTTTCACACACTTTGCCACAAGCAGTTTATAACATGTGTTTTGTCACCTTTGGAACCAAAATGAGATCCAGATTGCTCTTTTATTGCGTGTTGTTAGTCCAGAGATAAACAAATGCAACAGGAACAAGCCCAATCCATCTTCATGCTAATGGAAATCAGTCTCTTGATTTAAAACTGTTTTGCAATACTCAGATAAGCATACGTTTGGAAATTGGTTTATGGTTGTGAAGAACACAGGAGAACAAAAAGCTGGTGTGAGCTGAAATGCTCATCCGTAATTATAACACCAATCTCTACTGTGATAAATTCCGATTCATGATAAATCCATAAGGATTGGTGGCAATAAATAGGGCTTACATCAGAGCATGTTCCCTTAGAGGGAACACCACAGCAGCCCAGCAAGGACTTTTCATTCTCTTGTTTACACTGGCAGTGAAAAGTGAGCACCACCCTGAAATGCTTGAGAGCCTAATCACAGGAAGTACCTTCCTAGCAAAGAAGGATGATGTTGACAAGGACCATCTCTGGCCAGAAATCTTCTAGAAATCTGCAGCCTTCCATTCAAAGTCTCACTCAGGAAATTTCCTGAATGGCCTTGTTCTTTATTTTTCATGGGGAATAGCCAGAAATTCCCAGGATATACAGAGCACATCTATTCTAACCTGTTTGTACAAACTCCTTTCTTTTTCCCCTTCAGAAGCTTTGCTACTTAAGCTTTAAGATTCTCTCAAAAATCTCATTATTTTAAAGGAAGCATTTTCTCAAAGCCCGTTCAGCCCAGGACAGACTGTCTAATCACAGCATTGGAGAGAACAATGTGAAAATCACAGATTTAAATCACTGTACAGGTGCTTGCATGTTGCAAGTGACTGTATTCATCACTGGGATGGCCTTCTCTTGATTCTCCACAAAAAATCAGAGTGTTTTGATTTCATTTTGACATAGGTTTCAGACTAAGGTTGCAGTTCAGCTGTCCCTGCAGCAACAGGTCTGGTGCTTTCTTCACTTATTTCTCAGAAGTGATCCCAAATGCTTGGCCAGGTTCCTTGGACTGGGTATGACCTGTGGGCTTTAAGCACAGTCTTGTGTTTAATTTCATTCTCAGTGCCCGGGTACTTCCAGGAGATACTCTTGTTCTATGCACAAACTCACCTGAGTGACACAGCATCAGTGGCACTTCTGTTCCTAAAGACTTCTGGATTGTGAGATAAACCTTGATCCAAAAATGACCCTTTGAAATTTAGCAGGGAAAAGGACTTGCAGGGCAGAAATGTATAGGACTGGAAATGGGGAAAGCAAAACAAAACTGCACTCGGAGATCCTTCGGGTACCATCCCCTGCATTTGCCTTCTTGCTAACAAGAATCCCACTCACTGTATAGCAGGTGAGTTGCTACGAACTGTAGCTGAGCCTGCCAGAGATTTTTCATCAGGATTTTTTTGCCAATATGTGCTTTGAATTTTCTGTCAAGATTGCAGACAGAAATCATGCTTATTTGCCAACGCCTATAATTTTCTGAGGCAGATCTCCAAGATAAGCTGAGCTTTTGTCCAGCTTTTGTCTGCAGCTTTTGTCCTGTATGCAGTGTTGCACTGCAATTCTCCCTGTGTTGCTTTTTGTAATGGTGCTTAAACTTGCAAGCTTTGGACTGGCACAGGTAGAACTGGTAGAATTGTTTGTTTGAAATACTAATTGCTTGAAATTTCAACCATACATATGCTGGCGAGCTGTTTACAAACCATATCTTATTTTCTTTGGCACTGCCGGAAAGACAGTTTTTTAAGTGTTTTGGTTTTTTCAGTTTTTTTGTCATGGTGCCAGTTTTTTGTAAACAGCTTTCTTTGACTTTTCTCCACTATGTGTATTGGCAACACCACAGTCAGGTCATCTAGCACTGGTTGTGTCCCTTTGCTGTCTGCCTGAAACATTTGATATGTGAGGTTAGCACAGACAGTTTTTTCTCTAAAAGGCACTGGTGCTAAAACCATTTTAAGGGTTCACAGGTGGACTTTCAAACAGGCAGGAGTTTCCTAAGAGCCAGGAGACAGGGAATTATTTGATTCTGTGAATGCAACTTGCATTGTATGGTAAGTAAAATAGTCAAGGACTGGTTCCCTTTGACCAAGCAGATTGGTCAGGGGGCTCATTGGGAATAACAACCAACATCAAACGAGAGCCTCAGTCCACTTCTTAGCTGTGCTGAAGTACTGAGATGTAAAATGTGCCCAAGCATTGATGTGCATAGAAAGCAGCATGAGAGACAAGGGGGCCTTTAGGATGTCACGGGTGTATTTTGTTTGGATCTGTCTGCCACCAAAAAGTTACATTATCAGGAGCAGTCGCAGACACACAAGACAATGCACATGTTCATCTCAAGCCCTTGGACTGGGCTGCTTGCTGGTAACTACCTATACAGACTTGTCTCTGAGCAGAGGTACACAGCAGAGGTACTACAGCTGCTGAAAAGACCTGTCTGCATGGTGATAAGTAGAGCAGCAAGCCCAAGTCATCAGTCACTTCCTCTCGGTTGCTGTGCCCCACCAGAACAGTCCGGCCCCACCTCTCTGGGCCAGTAGAATTCAGTTTGTCCTGCAGTGTTGAGGATCTGTGTTTTATAATACTCCATAATATGAAGCTGTAGCTTTATTATAAATATTTTTATTTATTATTTGCACTTGGAAGCTATGTGGAATGCTATATAAAGCCAGAAGGAGAGAGGAAAGGCAGTCCATAGCTGTACAGTCTTTGTATTAATGAGTACAAATAGCCAAGACTCGGTGATCACAGAATTATCCTGGGACCTTAGGGATGGAGATAGCAATATTTTTTTGCATCCTGACATTACTCACCTCCCTGCATCCCAGAAAAGATGATCAGTTCCCAACAAGGCTTTTATTCATGCCTGAGGTTACTCACAGTGAGTTTCCCAAGTGAAGTGCAAACCATAGACTCGGGGCACTGAGTCAAGGGGTGACTCAAGAGGCTCTGGTTCGTGCAGTCTGGTTGGCTAACTTGTGTAAAACCAAGGCATGGAGGGAACTACAGTTGCTATACAGAAATAGGTGTGGCTTCTCCCTTGTGCAAACCATCCTTGTGTGGGCCTGCACTATTCCAATCACCTTCTTGGCTGATTCATGAGTTGTGTAATTTGTGTCAATCAAGACAGAATTATCAGACCAATGTGCACCTTATTCTGTGCTCCACAGCTTCCTTTGAAGATGACAAGTTATCATAACTTCTCTGCTTGTAAACCATGAACATACCTTAAGCTTTTAGAAAATGGTCACAACAAAATGAGCTGGTTCAGCTTTGAGAACCTTTATATTTGGACTCCCCTTGCAGAGTAAGAAGTGATCCAGATATGCTGTAGCACAGCCCACCTCCAGGAGCAGTGAATTTGCAGGGTAAAGTTCTGCCTCATCTTCTCAGCTTTTTCAGTGCCAGCATCAGGTGCCATAAACTCTTGGGGCATCTTTCATCAGGAAAATGGTTCTGTCTTCAACTCTGATTTGATGTCTCTAACTGCCAGTCTGAAACATCTACTGAAAGTTCAGTGTCTCTGCAGCTTCTTCTGCTGGGAGCAGGAAAAGCAGCAAACTCTGGTGGAACATTCCCAGGTACACCCAACAGGAGCGTGTCTCTACCTCACCAGACTTCTACAAGCAAAATTGAGTAGGACAGGTGGGGGATGGGAGGATGGTGATTGTTACCCCAAGAGGAGTTGACAGTGCCTCCCCTGCTCTAACCAGCAGTCCACACACCACTGTTAGTGCAGGAGTGGCAGCTGATGACCTGAAGTTGGGTCTGCTCCAATTCTTTGCACTCTGCCACTAGACACATGACTTTCAGTGATTCTGAGTATCTGAGGCAATCACTGACTTCAGTAAAAGGTGAAGCAGCTCAGGACCTCTCTAAATTATGCCCTTGATGTTGAAACTTACCCAGTAAGGACCTGAGTGAACTAATCAATGTGTTTCAGCAGGCAGCACTCTCAACTCCACTTATATTGTCCCTGTTAAATGTGAAGTCAGTTCTCCAGAGGCTCTCAAGATGTGATTTATTTTCAGTTTCTTTGTAAATCACCTTCATGTTATACCCTAGCTCCACCTTCTTTAACTTTCTAGTGAGAAATTGGCAAAATATCTCATGAAGAGATGCTCCTTGAGCACTTTTTTCTTAATAAACATTAAACCAATGTTGTGATCTTTTCCACAACATTTCAGGGATTAAAATACTGCAGTTTTCTTATTTTATCAAAATTGTGATGGCTTCATTTTGTTTATACCTAAAGAAAACTGGTAAGCAGAGGTAAAGGAGGGTGGAATGTTCTCCAATCCTGAGAACTTTGTCTGAAAATGTGAGGCCCTGACTCTTGCTCCAGTGAAGTCTGTGTTCCACTCCAGTAAGTCTCCCACATACTAATAGACTTTACAGAGCTAGAATAGTGCATTCAGTGCTGTCTTTCCTTGAACAGCTTGTATGTCTGAAGCAGACACTGGATTGTGCTGAAAGTGAATGCAAAATAAGATGAATGAAGTGCAGGTTTTAGGTGCAGTTGATGAGAAGAGGGACAGTTTTGTGTCGTGTTCAAAGAGCATGAAGTTCAGAAAGCTAAAGCCATTTTTATCATTTTGGTCAAGGCTTAAAGCCAACTGCAGTTTGACCAGGTCTCAAGCTGAGTGCTACACCTCTTAATGATTTAATTACCACATGCAGCTTGTTTAGACAACTAAATGTTCTTTGATTATACTCCAAAAGCAGAGTAATAGATGCTTGCTGCATGCAGGGAAGAAATTATGCTGCATAAATACCTATCTGACTGAAGATAAATATAAATACAGGGTCTGGGATTTAGGAGATGCATTGTTTTCAGCCAGTTTGTAGTAGCTGGTAGTTCAACCCATTGTATTTGCAAGGAGCAGAATATGCTTAGCTTGCAGGCAGCTTTGCAGTGGCATCAGCAGGTGCTGTGTAATTTCCTGCAAGAAAATGCCCAAACAGATCTCAGATCATGTATCAGGAAGTACTGCTATACATGTTCATGTTCCCTACATAAGCCTTTATACCTTTGTCTGGGATCTTAATAGTTAATCTACCTGAGCAAATAGGAATGAGCATTTTTTTCTTTCAATAAAGTTTGATTCCTGGAGGCAGATCTTTTTTTTCAGTGAGCGTCAGATAATTTGAAAGGTAGGGTGAGGCAGGAAACCATGACACGCCTTTGTTGGGACTTGTATAAGAGCACGGGAATAGAAAAGCAAAAGAAGGGCGAGAATAAAACAGGATAAATAACGAAGAGGTGAACATTTTTGGGTGATCACTCAGGTTCCACACACCTTTGCAAGGACATGATATAAAGTGTAGGTGGCAAATTTTTGGTGGAAGGGAAGCAGTTGGGGAGAAAAAAAGATTTTCATTTCAGTAACCAAAGCACTCCAGGTAAGTTACATTATTTTTTTTAAAAAGGCAGAAAAAGGTATCCTTTATTTTCTTTCTTCTAGATTCCTTTAAGAACAGTTACTGACATTTCAGGCAGGATAAAGGAGGTGTTACATTTTTCTGTGGGGAATACAATATAAAAACATGTTTGCA
Organism: Chaetops frenatus; assembly: GCA_013400775.1. NCBI lineage: Eukaryota > Metazoa > Chordata > Aves > Passeriformes > Picathartidae > Chaetops > Chaetops frenatus. Next base: position 90,420 of record VZTR01007150.1, on the reverse strand, counting down.
TAAAGGCTGGGTCATTTTGGGTTTCTGTTTGTCAGTGAATACTACTCTTTTGAAGTGAGTATCCAGTGAAAGGAGTTTACCTGCTGGGAGAAACAAAATATGAAGCCAAGTTATGGGTACATTTTAATGCATTTTGTGAAACTACCACAAAATAAATAAAGTTTAGCTGAATATTCTCTGTTCCATAAGGGTACCAGCATGGTGAAATGCAGATCATCAGTTGGCTGTTTTTAAAACTGAGCAGATCTGGACTGTGCTGGAGGAGTAGTGATTGTAAATTGGAGCTTCAAATGGTGGGTGCAGGGTGTTATATTAAGGAATTAATCTCTAGTCCTGAGAATGCCTAGAACTGCTTCTGAGTAAAAGTTTGTGTTGCCATGGACAAACTTTGCTTTGTCACAAAGTGAGTTTGTTATCAGCACTGACTCATTGATCATGTACTTTGTGCTGTGTTTTTGTCATAGAAGATTATGAGGTAGTTTGGTCACAATAAGTCAGAAAATTGTGATTTGAGAATCAATTTGAATTCTTTCTACAGCAGGTCCAGAAATTTAAACATAGTGGCATAAAGTAAAAGATTTTCCTTTTTCTGTCTTTAGACTGACTTAAGTGACTTTAGGGAAGTTACTTTTCCAACTGTGACTACTTGCTTCATTTTTGAAATTGTGACAGCAGATCTTTCCTGTTCTGCAGACACCTTTTACATTAATACTAGATTGTTTGTCTCCTTTTCTGTGCCAGAGCCAAGAGTTTTGTGCAGGTCAGAGTAGACTATTTCTTTTTGAGTAGCACAGCACCTCACAGATGGTGAGGACATTTTTGAGAGGAAGGAATCTGCCAGAGCAGAGTGAAGTCTGGGCAGTGCTGTTACTTGTGCTCTGAGATGTGAGCACATATTGGTGTCAAAAGGAGCCAGGATGGGTTAAGGTCAGGGCAAAATTTAGTTCCTACAGCATGTCCAAGCTTTGGCTGGACATCTAACTTACTTCCCTGGCATTTGTATCATTTCAGCCTATAAAATGAGCAGATTTGGAAGTATGATTTGGTCTATTCAGTTCTGACTATGTTGGTATTGATAAAATGACTTGAAAGTAACAGCTTCTAGAGCAGAACAAGTAGATCAAATTCCTAGTCTCTGGGGTAAGAGATAAGGGATCATTTTTTAACCACTTCTTTTAGTTCCAGGCCAGCAGCAGCTGAAAGACTTGGTTAAGAAGGGGCACCCTAAAAGACATGTGATATGATGGGAGGCATAGTCAGCGGTATCATTTTGAGGCATCTGCTGAGTGTCAGAGTATTTATGATCAAAAGGTTCTGCTGACATTTAATATTTTTAATCTCATCACCAGCAGGTGCCTCTTTCTCCTAATGGAGTGTCTCACAGCAGGAACCTCTGGGGAGAGGAGAGAGCTGAAAGGATGTGCTGTGACACATTTCATTGTGAGATGAAAACTGGAGAACATTGTGGAGGGATAAAAGTATCTGAAACATGCTTGCTTTATTTTTCCACCAAAGCACACCTTTGTGGCTATTCCACTGCCCTTTGAAAAATATCTGTAATAAACTTCATTACCATTGCATACAACACCTGGATTCTAAAGTAATAGAAGGGAGTTGAATGTCTCATCTGAGAATGGCTTAGTATCTTTGCCAGTGTGCTGTACTGCACTGAAGTGGAACAGGGTGCAGGAGCTACCCTGCATTGTCAGGCTTTTGTGAAAAGCACAGATCTGAGCATGTCTTGCAGTGCTGGGCAGTTGTTACTATCCTGCTTTCAACGCTGTACAGAGAAGAAGCAGCTTGCACTGCTGCAGTTTGGCAGTGCCAGACCTCTCCTGCTTCCTAGTGCCAGTAATGGCTGCAAGTTCTGTTTCTGTGCATGCCACAAGCTCACTACAGCCCCTGAGTTTATGTAAAAGGGGCCATAGGGTTGCTGTCTTACCTTCCTGCACTGAGTGACCCCACTTCACAAGTTGCTGCTTGTTGCTCTGAGATGATTGCAGATGACTTCTCCAATTTAACAGTGCTGTTGTTGTGCCTCAGACATAGCCCACAGCTATGGCTTTGTGTCTCCAGATTGGAGCTGGGGAGATGAGTCAGGCCTGGCAGGTAATGGAAATGCAGCACAGTCAGCCTGCTGGCATCCATGTGCCAAGCACACATGCAAAGGCACTGTGTGGGCTGGGCTGTGGCATGCACAGCTCCAAAGATGGGCTTTAACTTTTTTTGCTCCGTGGTGGTGCTGGCCTCTTCCAGCATCCATAACCAGCACCACCTCCCAATAGCAGAGAGAAAGTGGAGTTCTGGGACTATGAACCAGTAGGAAACCAATTTCCAAATAAAAAACTGTGCTCCTTGCCAAAAACATTGATAAAGCCAACAGTGCTGACATCCAGACAATAGCTTCCAGCATCTGTTTTTAGGGAGTGAGCTTGAAAGATACTTCCACTGTTGATGCAGTAAGGAAGAATAGCAGAGATAAAGCCTTTCCTTGGAGTGAATGACCAGAAACCCTTCTGTTGCAGGGGACTGTTATTCTGCTGGTGGAGGAACTCTCCTAATGCACATAGCTCCAGTCTTGCATATGCCTTGGAATCAACACCCTGGAAAATCCCTTGGAAATCCCTAGTGTTAGCAAGCATTGTAAGGGTTGAGCAGCATCCTACTGCCACCAGGTTGTGTAAGGACTTGGATGTGGCCTCAGAAGCCCCACTTAGAGGGCTCTTTACACAAGCTCAGGGTCAGTAGTGCTCAGGGTCAGAGGGCTGTGGGCACTGTGGTGTTCTCTGCAAAGTGCAGATGAGTCTGTCATGGGGGGCTAAAGTGGCTTGGCTGGCACTGTCCCTTCTCCACTCAGATTGTTCCTGTCCAGCTCTGGGAATAGCAGGAGCTGGTTAAAGACAGAATTGAGTCCAAATATTGGATATTCCTGTGGATTCTCTGCTGCATCTTGCCTTGTGTCAGTATTTATGCCTGGGCAGTACAACTGTAACATCAAGGCGGCTGCAGTTTACAGAAAAGTACGAGGAATCATGAGGGTCAAACTCAAATTTAGCAGAACTGGGGGGCATGGTCTTGGGTTCTGCATCAAGCTGGGCTTTAAAACTTGGAAGGAATTTTGCCCAAAGCTTTTTTTAGACTCAGCATCTTAAATGTGTTGGTTTTGGTACAGCTGGGCCTTCAGTTTTCAGAAGGAGACTTCAAATCCAGTGAAGAGTTTTGGCCTATGGTGAGCTTCTGTGTAAAGCAAAATCTCTTCCTTCTCATTGTCTGTGGGCGCACAAGATGAAATGTTATCTTAGCAAGACTAAAAGTGAGCAATTGTGTGGTTCCTTCTGACAGAAATGTTTTTTCCTTTAGATAATGTCTCTTTTCCACAATCATGTTTTTTGTGGTATTCCTGCCTTGGCAGACAGTCATATCTCTGGTAGAGATTATAATTTTGACTAGAGGGGGGTCCAAATAATGAAAAAGACTATACATAGTATTCACAGCGTCAATTCCTACACTGTGTTGACTGACCTGAGCTGGCATTAAATTAGATCTGATTCCAAAGCCACAGACAGGGTCTCCAAACTGTTGCTGCTCTACCTGTAAAGCAAGATAAAGCACTTCCTACCTTAAGTTCCTTGCTCCCAAAAATAGCTAGTTCAAAGGTAGCCCCAGTGGTTTTGTCTGGTTTGCTAAAGTCAGTGCTGTGGCTTTAGCATCAGTGTACCCTGAGAATGCACTGTTACTGTCAGCAGAGCAGCAGTATGTCTGCTGAGGTTTTTCTGGCAGCACTGGCAGGGTGCAGGTAGCTTGCTCCTGCAGCTTTGTGCGCACAGTTAATCCTGTACTGTTGAGTCCTGCCCAAAACAGATGTGTGGGAGTAGTGTTTGGATCCACTGGTTTTCATCAAACCTTTATTGGGGCACAGCTGGAGACCATAATGTAGTGTAGTCTGGATATAAAGCCCGGTCTAAACTCCATCACTGAGTGGATTTGCTTCAACTGCTGCTATGTCACCCGTTGGCTTTACAGACCCTCCCAGTGTGCAGCATCCAGTGTTGTAGGTGCCAGTCCATCAGTAGTAATCCTATGGCTCTGGAAGGGTGCTATAAACTCCCTGGCTCAGACATCACCCAGGCAGTCTAGTCCCCATCCAGAGGGAGCAAAGTGATGGAACTTGTGGGCAGCTGTTGTCACTTCTTACTCTTCACAGAGCTCTGAGTGCAGTCCCTCTGTTTTCCTTGCAGGTGGCAATGATATGGATTCTGTAACAAAGAAAACAAGGCAAGATGGATCAGAAGTTACTGAAAGACGTAAGGAGGAGATTTTTAATTTTCATATCACACCCTAGAAATCCCAGAAATGAATGACTGTTTTTGTAAGTGATGAAATGCTGACCAGAAGTCCAGAACTAAATTCTGCTCCTGGTCCTGGTCTCTGTGTTGAAATCAGAATAAGAAATGGAATGGGCCAAGATCAGACATTTAGAGATGTGCATCATGACCTGATTGTTTAACCACATGATTGCCCTGTGGTAGCATTTCTAACCAGTAGTGCAGACATTGGGATGATGCTCCTACCCCTGATATCAAAGCCCTGGGTGACCTAGAAAATGTCTGGGGGCTTTGTGTAAAACAGAGGTTAATTTCCTACTGACCTTATGAGAATTAACTAGTAGGAAGCTACTAAGGGGTCTGACCATGGGCTTTGCTGTTACAGCAATGGCTGTGGTTCAGAAGTGCCCAGAAATTTTACAGGATTCTTGTGAAGAAAAAATCTTTCATGGCAGTGATGTTCTTATTCAGAGCTAGAAAGACCTGCAAGGACACACAGCATTGTGTGATAATGAGCCTGCAACTACAGCCCCAGGCAGTGTGGTCTTAAGGGACTTTTATTTAAATAAGTCAATCTTCTTTGAACAAATCATGCTTTTGCATGGAAAATAGGTAGAACATTGATCCAGTTTGGCTATATTAACATGCCATTAATTCTGCACCTGTTTCTTCCCTCAGTTATTACAGAGACTGTAACCACAAGACTGACATCCTTGCCACCCAGTAAGTAATTCTCATGCATTTCTTCTGCTTGGTGTTCTGTATCTCTCCATGTTATTTATTTGTCTTCATTAGTTCCATAAATCCCTGGGTGCAGCAGGTCTCAGTGCATAAAGATCTGCATCCAAAGGAAAGAAATTTTCAGAAATGCCTTTCTCCCAAAGTACTTGTTACTGGAGAGGAGTAGTATTTGGGGACCTGTCTGGGTATTGTCAGAAACAAAGCAACACACTCTACTAAGGCTAGAAGACCAGACTCTAGTCCAGAGTCCAAAGATTTAAGTCCAGATATAGGGTGTCCAGTGGTGATTGTCTGTTGGGAACTAGGATCAAAAGTGATGGGTCTTCAACTTCCACTGCTGGGGCTGCAGTATATGACTTCCCTGTCATCTTACCCAGTTGGCAACAGTGAATGAGTCTTTTCAGTAATATCAGAGGTCACAGAGGTAATTTCTACCTCTGCAGAGAAGTACAAGCTCCAAATAGGGAGAAATCCTCCACACTCTTTATCCCACCATATCCTTGATTAGCTTGCCGCAGCTGAGTTGGCAAGGAATTGCACTATCATCGAATTTATGATGAGGGTTAACAGGAGTATTCTTCAGCCTGTGTATGAAGCAAAACTTGACTACTGGCTGTGGAGTATGAATGCTTGTCTGCTCTGCCAAGACACTTCTCTGCACCTCTGATGCCTCACCAGATATGAAGCTGTACTTGCAATTGAGTGTGTGGACAACTTCAGGTCCCTCCTGCCTTCTCTTGCAGTGTCCTTGCTCTTCTTATTTCCTGCCTGGAGACAATGTCTCACTTTGTACTCATCTCTTTCAGAAGGAGGGAGCAGCAGTGGGCTCAGAACCTCATCCCACACTGGAGGGAGTGGAGTGGAAAAGCGGTCATACACCCATGGAAGCAGCTATGTGACCTCAAGTAAGAAATGAAAGCATTGCCCAGTAGGAAACAGAGAGCAAAGGCAGCAGAAATGGGCTGAGGAGAGATTCAAGGCAGGGAAGTAGGGTGAGCCAGGGGCAAGGAAAACAGGGTTTATGAGAGTAGAAGTGGCAAATACATACACAAAGTAGAGTATTCCTTCCCTAAAGCTGGGTTTGAGAGTGGGTGAGTAAAGGGTAAAAGTCCCGCTTTCCACAGGGAAATCTTAATTTCAAGAGAACAACAAAAAATGTCATTCCTACTGTTTTTAAGAACTCATTCAGAAACTGTATTTCCCTTCTTTCAGTTTTTCTTTCCAAATCACAGTCTTTTGGATCATTTTTGTTCTAAAGACAGTTTTGATTAATCTTTTTGTTGATCTTGCTGAGGATAGAGTATTATTAAAGAATTTCCTAGAAAATGTTTTCCTATGTTTGTCCATGGCTTTAGCACTTAGACCACTTAGCCAGATTTTATGGATGTGCTAAATCAGTGTGTGCTGCTTACTCCATAAACCCAGGATTCTTCTCTAACAGCATTTTTTGCCCAGCTGTTAGATTGTCATAGCAAAGGCTTCTAAAGACTAAGCTTTCTAGCCAGGTATCTGGCACATGTCTCTGTCCCCAGTGTGACTGACTGTATAACTCTCCTTATGGAAAATATTCTCTGTGCTCCAAGGGAGCTGACAAACCAAAGGGACTGAAGTGCACTTTGGAAGCTCAAGGGGAGAGTCAGTCATACCAAAGAGATTTGTCAGACACCTATATGCCAGTTAAAGGCCAGAGTGTGGAATCACTTTGCCTCAGGGCACATGTGAAGTAACTCCAGTGCAGATGTTGGTCTAATTGTCTGGACTGGCACCAGTGTGAGAACTGAACCCTGTCCTGCAAACTCAGAGGACCATGCAGGGTTACCATCTTCCTTTGACTACTTTTCAGTATGTGGAAGAAGAGAAAAGAACCTGAACTTCAGAGATACTGAGTTCTCGCAGTTTCACAGAGCATTCTGTAGCCTCTTTCCTGCTTTCTTGCAGAATGCTTCTAACCAAGGCCTACTTGCCACAGTAGTTCTTTCTGCTGAATTAAATGGAAAAGTTACAGAACCATACAGGTCCTTCTAGAGGGGAAGTTGACACAAAAACAATGAGATCAAAAGAACACACTCTTTTTGTAGGGATGGGTAAACAATATCCAGTTTGATCCTGCTGATCAGCGTAGATAGGTTGCAGTTTATCACAGAGTTCCCTTTTTGCCACACCGTGATCATACTCTAGCATTAGATTTTGTGCAAGAGTATGAACACATTAGTTATGGCTGCTCAGTTCCTTCTCCACAGCACTGATGTGAATTAGGAGGGAAATTGTTTCCTCTGTCTACATGTAACAGCTGCTAATGACCTTCAGGCTGTCTTGGGCCTGATGCACAGCTCAATCGCTTCTCCAGAAAATGAATTAAGTGGGAGTGTGGATAGCTGCTTTATGGGAAAGTGGACTCATCTCTGCTTTCCATTATCTCATAAACTGCATCCTTCAGCATTTTGAGTTTGGTTTAACAATCGCCCAGTTTTTGTAGCCTATGTCACATAACACTTGAGTTTACAAGTGAATCTGTATCCTAACCAAAACTCATCATCATGCAGAGCTAGATTTGTTCCTGCTCAGGGGAGATGGCTCTTGCCCTAGGCCAGAACCTGGTTTCATACATACCACTGACAAGATTTATTTTGAAACCACAGTGATAACCAATACTCCTCTCTGCATGGAACGCTGAGGACAGCTGGAATTAGACTCAAATATTGTTCTTGTCCATCTCTAGTTGTGAAGCACCAATGCAAATTTGTCCAGCTCAGAAGATAGTAACATAAGGCACCCAGGGCATCCAGAGTGTACAACAAGGGGTTCTCTTCCATTTGCTGAGGGCATTTTGTTTTAACTGTAGGTGGAAGCGGTAGATTGAATTCAACATCATCATCCTCCAGCTACAGACAAGCTCAATCTCCCAGCTCTACTCTCACTAAATCACCTGGCTCAACATTTGAAAGAAAAACCTATGTCAACCGCCATGCAACATACGAAGGTATCACAGAACATGCCATAGAAGGGAGGCAATGTGCAGTGCACTCTGAGATCACATTAATGCAGAATTGTCCCCAACAGTACAAGAATCCCATTGTGTTTTCCCTAGGAAATAAGCTATCAGGGACACAATTTAATTATTAAGTCCTATTTATCCTAAGGGTAATGCTCATTTCTAAAAGGAGTTGTGGCATATATTTGTAGAAAGACATTAGCAGCTCTTTCATGGGAAACCTGAATAGCTCTGTTTTTTAAATGGAAATGTTTGCTGCCCACTGAGATTAAACAGTTGCCAGGAAGACATGTTTTGAAAGCTTTTAATGATCATGGGCAAAGTATTAATGAACACCTTTCTGTTCTTTGCAGGGAGCTCCAGTGCCAACTCTTCTCCTGAGTTTCCCAGAAAAGATTTTGGTATGTTCTTTTTAGAGCAGTTCCTCTGAACATTGTGGCAAGGTCATGTGAGTTGACGACCATAATGGTTTTTTGCACATTGCTGTGTCCTGCTCTGCCTCTGCTGCCTCTGTATTGGGCAGTCATGCAGCTCCTTCAGAGGAGTTATTTGGGATTTACATTGACAGCTGACAGTCAGGTCTCTAGCTGATCATATTCAAACAGAGGGTGCATACTGTATATCTCCTACTCTCAGCTGCTTTTGTGATGCTCCCTGTACAATATAGGACATGGACAGGAGAAGGCAGACAGGAGGTACTTCATAGCATTCCTTTCACCCTTCCAGAATAGCTGGGAGAGCCACTGCAAGCAAGAAAGTCCAGACTTAGGATTTTGAGTCATTGCTGGATATACTTTTCCAATAGCTCATTTCTAGACTTCAGCAAGTGTATATGGAAAGGTGAAGTGGCTATCAAGTGATATATTTGCACTGAACATTGTCAGCAGGCATTATATAGCTTGCCCTGTCCAAACTGAGCTGTAGATTTTACTCAGTGAAGATAGTGAAACACTGTAATCAGGTCACCTTTTGGCTCATAGAGTAGGCAGGGTTTCACAATATCCAGCATTGGTCAGTGGGGTAAACAGGCCTCTTAACTTCCTTTTGGCCATTTGAAATGGGACATCACCATATATGAACAACATTTCTCTGTATAAAAAGGAACATCTGGTCCAGAAAGGTTAAGGGCGCTGCTGATTCTTTAAGATATCTTATGGTCCAAAGGGGACCTGGTAAAAACTACTTATGGTTCAATTCTCCCAGCTGTGCTCCTGGAAAAGTTACTATCTGAATATAAGCACCCTGAGCAAGATAGATGTGCTTATTTTCAGAGGTGTCACAGGCAGTAAAGACTAATATGGCTTTTCTCTCACTGCTGTTCACAGCATCTGCCTCTACGAGAGGGAGAAGCCAAAGTCGAGGTAAGTGATGCTGTTCTTTGAGAAGCCTCCTTTTTTCAGTTCAGCATAATTCAGGTGTGTTAAATAGACTTATTCCTTAGCTGGAATCCACCAGTTTACATGCAGAGCAGTCAGATGAGGTACGTGGATGTACACGACTTCAGATGTGAACCATGAATGTGTAAGCAGTTGTTTAAACAAGCTTGGTGTAAAAATTGACCTTAGTGAAGGTCAGGCTGTCTTGGAAAGGAGGATCTACTTGGAAACCTGGATGTCTGAGGGCATAGGACATAGTCTTCCATCCTGTCTGTTCATTATCATAACCTTCCATGCTCTGCGACCCGCCTCTGACATATTTACAGTGATTGCATTCATGCTTCTCCTACTGTGATCTGTCTTGCAAACCATAAAGCCATACCCATAAAGAGATGGTGAGGAAATTGTGGACTTACTGTGGTCTGAGTAACCAGCTCACTGTAAAACTCTGCATTGTTTAAATCATTCAGCTCTTCTAATAATTTATTAACAGTTGAGGAAGGAAGGATTATCTTGGTCTCAAAGAATGTAGTATCTGTTTCCAGTTGCTTGAAGAGGAAACTATAATGTCACTTTATTCAAGTTAATTTTAGCAGTGGGTATAAATCACAGCATGGTCTTGCACAGTCCTCCTGGAGAGTGCCACATTCCCAATTATTCTGCCTCAGATCATCACAGTCTCCTCTAGCACACTACATACCTGAGCTCCCAGCAGAACTAGGCCATGCATAATAAAGTAGACACCAGAGATTCAGATCCAGCTTCTCATATTACTTCAGAAAATAATTCCAATCCATCATCTTCTCCACATGAATGCCAAGATAGTATTTCTTTTCTAGTGCATGCACTGTCAGATTTCATCTTGAGGAGCATGTATCACGTGTTCTGGCTGGCCACTTTGCTTGTGGGAAGCAAGTTTAAAGGCTTACCCCAGCCAAATGACATTAACTTTGTAGTTTCTTGTGCTGGACAGTAAAGGTCCAGTAAAAGTAAGGTAATATGGAGTACCTAGTGAGAATGTTGGCTGAAAACTGGACTGATTACATTCAGTGAGCCAAAAGTGAAGTCAATCACGTAGTAAGAGACTGAATCATACAGCCTATTGTAGAGATGTGAGTTTTACCCAAGAAGTAGTAGAGAATTTGTGTATTTAGTAAACTTCTTTTGTCTCTCTAATTTTTTTGTTCGGAAGGACAATAAAAATAGTATTTGTGATGAGTGGGAACATCAGTGTGATTGAGGATTGCATAATTAAACCTTCTGTACGTCTGACAGCACTATTGACTTCAACAGAGGCCATCAGTGAATGAAATATAATTCCCTGGAATTTAAAGCAACAAAATGTGACCTTAGAACAAAAAGTCACCCAAGCCAGTTTGCAAACAATTCACATGGGCCATGAGTACTGCTCAAATTAAGCAGGAAGACAGCAAGGTGGAACATAGACAGCAAGGAGGAAGGAATTCACTTCAGCCTAAAGATTCATTCCCAGCCCAGGGCACAAATTATACTTTCTCCATAATCTGCTCTTTATCTTCCCAGAGAGTGAAATACGAGTCCGACTGCAGAGCGCATCTCCCTCTGGCAGATGTAAGTGTTGTGGCTTTTATTCCAGAGGTATCAGGGATAAGAGAGAGGGTGTTGCTGCTAGGGTTATGTCTTTTCCTGTTAAGAACATTAATTTGTGTCCCCTTTCTGGACAAGGGAGCATGTTGTGGGTTAGGTAGCGCTCTTGCAAAGGTGTAAAATGGTACTTAGTCCCAGAAACGTCCTCTGGAGCTTTGTCATTAAGTGACCCCCAGAAAGTAACAATGTCATAGACATGCAAATAAATTCCACTGAATGATTTCAATCCAGAGCAAGATTACAGATCAATGAAAGGCTGGCTTTTGGGTGACTCTGGACACTTGCTTTTCCTTTTAGGGACAGAGTTGGATGATGTGAAACGTTTGCTGAAAGGAAGTCGATCTGCCAGCTGCAGCCCTACACGGTCACCATCCAGTACACTCCCGATACCAAAAAAGGCTGTGGTGGAGACGAAGATGGTCACTGAGAGCTCTCAGTCAGGTACTTGGCCTTTAACAATGTTGCAGTCATTCCAAGCAGCATTTGCCATAAAAAGCACTCAGTTGCTAAGAATATCCAAGTAAGAGTACATGGTGTCTCTGTACAGAAACAGGGTCCCTATGGTGAAAGACTGTCCAGATGTTGCCATAACAAGAGCCACCTTGGGTATCTTTCTAGTGACTAGTCTAATTTCCATTAAAATAAGTCTTCTTTCTGCTACCAGCTTCAATTCAGAGGTATTTCTAACAGAGATAAGACCTCTAAGCAAATGTGTCTGAGAGTGATTTGATCTCTTATCTGCAAGTGAGATGGGGATAGGACTAAAGACAACATTTCAGTGAGTGATTTATTAGCCATACCGTTTGATATTAATTCATCAGGAACTGTATGATAGGACAAGGGGGAATGGCTTCAAGCTGAAAGAGGTCAGGCTTAGATCACATATTAGGAAGAAATTCTTTACTTTGAGAGTGGTGAGGCGCTGGAACAGGTTGCCCAGAGAAGTTGTGGACACCCCATCTCTGAAAGTGTTCCAGGCCAGAAGTTGTGGACACCCCATCTCTGAAAGTGTTCCAGGCCAGAATGGATGAGACTGTAAGCAACTTGGTCTAGTGGAAGGTATCCCTTCTCATGGCAGGAGGTTGTAACCAGATGGTCTTTGAGGTACCTTTAAACCCAAACCATTCCGTGATTCTAAGTATTTTAAGTGATACTTAAAATACTACAACATTCTTTAGTTATTTATAAGCCTCACCACCGGGCTTGAGGAAGTGCTATTGACATTTACTCCATTGTCTTCCACCAGTATCTAAGAACAATATCTGTTATCTTGCTCAGAGCTCCAATCCTGTCTGAAACTGAGAATTTTAGTCCAATACACTAGTGAACCAGTCAGAGACATATGTGGGAAGCAAAAGCCATACATCCCATGGCCCAGGTTGATTTGTTAATGGAATGGCAGACTGGAGTGGTTTATTCTGGTACCATAACAGCTGTGAGCAATGAAATCTCTTCAAGGTGTTTTGTGAATGATCATGCTATCAGGTCAATCTTTATTCCATTGATTAAAATTTGTGTGGGCTGTAATTAGCTGACATTTGAGGTCACTTATGCCATGTTAACCTGTAGTCATTGGGTTAACCCCACAAGGGTAAATGAAATTTGTTTGCCCTGTAAACCTGCAGTGCATGCTAAGCCACAAGCCTGGTCTCATTGAAAACCACTTCTGTCTGTTTGGTTTTTTACAGTGTCGGGGACATATGACACAACCATACAGAATACTGCCCTACCTTCATACATGTGGTCCTCCACTCTGCCTGCTGGGTCTTCCCTTGGTGGATACCATAACAGCTCTTCCTTGATCAATGCCATGTCTCACTCCACAGGATCAGGTACACTCCCTGGATTGCCCAGGTTTGAAGGATGGAACTATCCTGAAACTGGGTCAAAGGCAGTTTTTTGCACAGCACGAACAAAAATGACGGAATAATCAAAATATCAAGGGATATCCTTGAATTTTCTCTGGTTTTCTGTAGTTTGGTGCTCTCTGGTTCTGCACTGACTGTATCTGAAAATCCTTCTTTGGAAGGATCTATTGTCCTGACTCTCTGACTGTCGCTACACTTTGATGACATCTTCATCAAATAAGGTCAAGCTCACATCTCCCTTAAAAACTAGTTTAGACTCAAATTAATATTGGATTATCCTGGTGCACTGTAAAAATGGCTCATATACTAAAAGGTTATGAGTAAGTTTTGTGTGTGCTTACACCTGGTGAGGCCCATTTCTAAATGCCAGGGAGTCTGCATTCCCCACCTGCAGAGGAAAAATACAGGAAGCTTTATGATGGCATATTATTAAAAGCTTTACTTTCTCTCACTGTCACATGATCTCAACTTGTCTGAGGTACGATTTTTTTGCCTTTGTCGGTTCAGCAAAAGGGTGGTTTGTTGTCACAGTTTTCAAGACTTTTCCTCTGTGCAATTATTGTGCATTATGATTAGTTGCATTTCCAAGTTGACTCTTAATTTCTGGGACTGTGCCACTGACCTTTGGGTATTTGATTTATGATTTGAGAGAAGTAATAACATTTCACATTCTCTTTTTGCAGTTTTTGGTGTTCCAAATAACCTGGCTCCTAGCAATCATACTCTGAATGCAGGCCTGAGCTCTTCCTCTACAGGTCAGATTTTTCTTCCCTTCACACTTTGACAGCACTGCATCTCTGGCAGACAAGCACAGTGAAATAATACCTATATACCAATTTCTCTCCCATACCTCCTCTGAGTGTCAGCAGCTTTTTGCCCTATCTGCAGAAATGTCCATACAGCCATGAGAGTGGCCTTGCAATGTAACTTGAGATAATGTTTTTAAATGGTCAACATTATTATCCTGGGCCAACAATATCTATATAGCAAAATGAACTAAGTTACAGAACATTTTGTGAGCAAGATCTTTCTACAGAAGTGCTTAGGCCCATGATGCCTCCAAATAGCTCGTGAAATTTGTTTGGGGAGGTCATTATTATTATATCACTGGTTTTGTTTAGGTTTTAGCGAGAATGCCACCTGCACTGCAGGACTCCTATAACCCTCATTCCCTCATTGCAATGGCTTTTTTTGCAGTATTTGGAGTTCAAAACAACCTGTCTCCAAGCTCTTCATCTGCAGTCCAGAATGCTACAGCAGCCTCTGCAGGTCAGCAGCAAAGTAAGCCTAGAGAAAGTGTGAGGGTCACCAATGTGTGCTTCCTTCTCCCACCTTTGCTGTAGTGACTAGAAAGTTCATCTTGACAGAGGCTCCTTCATCACCATCTTTTTGTGTGGCACAGTGTGATATGAAGGGATATTGAGGAACATTTCCTCAGCTTTGCATGTGCAAGAACAGCTCCCAGTCACGATGCACTAGAGAATTGCTTGCTGGGGAAACCTTTGGTTGTTTGAGTTGTCCTGTGAACACTGAATGAGAAAAGATTTTTGAAATGCTTTGATGTGTGTAGATCCCTTGTTATTCTTCATCTCTTCATTGCTGAATTTCTTCTTTGCAGCATATGGGATGAAGAACACTTCTCAGAGCAACACCATGGCAAGTACTGGTGTGTCTGCTTCAGCAGGTGAGTGTCATTCACAGTTGTTTAGGCATGGCCTTGTACAAGCCTATCATTAAAACAAGTTACAGATTCAGCATAGCTGGGTGACACTCAGGTGCATAACTTGTGACTAGTCAAGGCTCCTTAAGTACCTTTCTGAAAAGAGTCAGAATCTAAGAGTGAGCAAATGAACTGGTCTGATGCAGATCTCTTTCATAATTTGGATTGTTTAATTCTGAGCTATTTCTGCTTAGCAGGCAGGGAAATGGATAGAAGTGCACATGTGTAATTGTACTTCATTTGAAGCCAAAACATTTGCAAAGTTTCTGTTAAAAATAATTTTTCAGTAATACCAGCTTCAACCACTCAAAAATGAAGGAACTGACTTATGCATGATCAGATTATGTTTTTTTAATGAGAGAAGCCCTTTGTCCTTGAACAGTTAGGATTCATCCTTTCCAGCTCTTTTCTGCAACTCTGAGAGTTATAAATTACACCTTTTTTCCTCTATGTGTAAAGAAAGCCTGGTTTGCTTGTATTCCAAGGACTCCCAAAGACGAGGCTTAAAAATAGATGTAAAGACCACAGAGGTTATGATGACATTTCTAATAAAGGTTAACTCCAGGTTCTGCCAGAGTAATGGAATAATGCTGTTCTCTTTATCTTGATTTTCAGTATTGTGTCAATTAATGTGCAAATTCACGTTTGTGCACCATTCCAGGCATACTTCATAATGCCTAATGGCACAAGAGTGATGACAGTGATGGTTTTGAACCTTGTTTGGCCTATACCAAACCTCAGTAAACTGCAGTTCAAGGTCTCCTAACCCTGCCTGGCCCCCAGGATATGGAGTGCTTTGTGTTTAACAGAGTAACTTGGCAGTGCTTGATGGGCTCCTCAGCTTGAGCTGTGCTGGCTCTGCTGACCCCTGAATGTCTCTATCAGGCCGAGTTTGACTCCACAGGAAGTGTGTTTCAGGAGCAAAGAGCTCAGTGAGGAAATCACTTCTACAGTGATTTAATTCCAGAAGTTCTCCATTTCTGGCAGCAAGTGCTCCTCTGCTAGTGAAATGCACATCTCCAAAGAAACCTAATGACATGCACAGCTCTCCTGTTACCTTTAGTGACCAATGTGTCTTACAGGGTACTTATTGTAGTGGTAACCCCAATCACAATGTGACCACTTGTTTTTATGAACAGAAGTGATGTGGCTTGTAGTTACGGACTCAATGGCCCACACTCATCTCCTTTTTACCATCTTTTATCAATGTTCCAGGAGGAGCTGTTTTGAGCTCCCAGGGAGATGATGTTCTGCGCAAAGACTGCAAGTTCCTGCTGCTGGAGAAGGAGAAGGCACCAGCAAAGGAGATGGAGCTCTTGGTCATGACAAAGGACACTGGCAAAGTCTTTAGTGCTTCTAACACTGGGCTTAATGGAGGTAATATTCCTTTTTCAGGACATGTGGTTATTCAGAGGACAGAGAAATGGAGGCTGATCATAAGGGAAGTTTAGCATTCAGGACACTACACCTGGCTGGTACATCATACAAGAACCTCTGACAGGCAGGCAGCTTTTAACCATGACAGCTAAAATCTGGGTCTGGCTTTTGCATTTGAAGTTCCATAATGTGCCTCAGGATATTTCACAAAGCTCAGGAGCTTTGAGAGAAAAAAAACCTAGATATGGTTTAGACAGGCAGAGCTATTGTGTCTTCCCAAGAAAAATATGCCTTTTACCAATGAAAGAACATAGGCCTGGTTTAACTTCTGGTATAATGTTTTTAATTATATTTGGTTCCTGTTCAGGGTCTTTTGTAGAAGACACCTTGAAGAAAGAGAAGCAGGGATTTTCCTCCTCTTATGGTACAGATACTGGCCTAAAATCAGATGCAAATGGTAAGAGTTTGTTCCTGTGGAAATGCAACAGAACTTTCTCCTTCTGCCTCCATTACTACCTTTCCCTTTCAAGCCCAAACTCTAAATTTTATCATGCATGGAAAGACTGGTAAAACCTCTTTTACTGTTGTTAAAACAGGAGGGCTGAAATCCATGCCAAAAAGGGACAAAGAAACTTATGCAGGTAAGTTATACAACTCAGACTTTCATTGGAAGAAGCACCAAAGTGCAATGTACAGAAAAGCAATCATTCTTGAGGGACATGAGTGATCTCTGTGCCATGAATCAGAGGGAGGGAATGTTCAGGAGACTACCGGATAAATTGGTATCAGTGATTTGATTGTAGATGAGTGGGCAGTTGGGGTATTTTTTATGACTAGAGAAAATCAGATAGCTGACAGTCCAGCTGCATCCTGCTACTGGGACAGATTTATGGGGAAGAGAGGGCTCAGACAGACCATGCTGGCTGTTGCTGTCATTTATAGCTCAGATTGGTACAAAAAATGTATCCCTATGAGATCATGTTTTCCCACTGTTGTTTTAAAATGCACTGAGTGGTTTTGTCCCCTATTGGAATTCCCTTTGGAAGTACTGTTCCCAGCTTCCACAGGGACTAGAATGATACTCACCATGTTCACAGAATGGTGTAAAGATTTTTTTCCATAGCCTTCTGTATAATTGGTGTCTTTATTGTAAGAAATTCTTAACTCCGAAGTCAAGGAACTCTTTTTTAACCAGAAGACTGCTCCTTCCCTCTTCCAGAAATACGAAGTGGTGATGCAGGAGGTGCAATTGGATCAGCACCATCCTGGTGTCCCTGTGGTTCCTGCTGTAGCTGGTGGAAATGGCTCCTGGGTTTGCTCCTAGCCTGGTTGTTTCTCCTTGGATTGCTTTTTGGACTCATTGCTCTGGGTAAGAAATAACTGAGGAAAAAAATGTTGAATGGTAAAGAAGGACAGAGAGTTTAACCTGGGAATAAGCCTTAGTACCAGTGATACCAAACCAGAGAACTGAGGAAAACATTTAGCTTGATGGTGACTGCCACTAAGATACTAAAAATGAACAAAAAGAATGGATAAGGAATACAGTCTTTCTTGAGGAGTTACATAGTCTTGGAGTGCATAGGGTAGGAAAGCTCCTGAGATCTGAGGTCTTACTGCTCTGAGACTGACAGAGTCCAAAGTTGTCATTTAAACTCCAGATGTTCCTGCTGGGAAAAAAAGATACAAAGAATTCTTCAAAACTCAGTGGCCATAGCTATCTGACACAGTGTTGACATGTCCCCTTGTGCGATAGCACAAGGTATTTCAGGCATGCATATCCAGCAGCGTGTTCCCTAGCATTTTCCTTTAATCTTGCAGCTGAAGAAGTGAGAAAGCTGAAATCTCGTGTGGAAGACCTGGAAAAAATCAATGGTGGCCTCCTGGCAATTAACCAAGGGAATTCAAAAATAGAAAAGGATGTTTCAAGAGTAGACTTTCTTCATGGTAGCTCACACTCCTCGACCTTCCCATATGAAAATGAAGAGTCCGTCTGGTTGATGGTGAAGAGTAGGCTGAATAAGGAAATAGAACGAGGTGAGCAGAGTTAAAAGATGAACCCATATCTTATTTCTCATGCTACTTTTGCTAGCAAGGGAAAGGTGACTTACTTCTGTTTAGCACATAATGGAAAGAGATTACAACAGAGGAGTCAACGTTCTCTCATCTTTAGAAATTTCATGTATTTGTGAAAACAAATTTACTGAGGAAACTCACAAAACCATACTGGTGCTGCCTGTAGCCTCAAATCCAAATAGATGGATCCTTGTTCTTGAAATTAGTAGCTACTCTCTTGTATAATGCACTCTAACAGCCCCTTCACTTCCTGTTACAGGCTACTTCCGAGGGGAGAGAGGAGAACGTGGTGAGAAAGGTACAACCATATGGTCCTTCTCTTCCCCTGTCCAATTTCTTGGTTCTGCCAATTCACAATTTTGGGGTGGTTGTTGCTTCAAGGGGCAATTAGCAGTGAGAAAGATGAAGGTAGTTTATACTTGAACAAAAAGAATCAGAATTGTTTCGGTTGGAAAAGACCTTGAGGAACATGGAGTCCAACCATAAACGGAACACTGCCATGTCCATCACTAAACCACTTCCTTAAGGACCACATCTGTGTGTCTTTTCAATACCTCTGGGGACAGCAACTTAACCTCTTCCCTGGGCAGCCTGTTCCAATTCCCAATAACCCTTTTGGTGAAGGAATTTTTCCCAATATCCAATCCAAACCTCCCTTGTGCAGCTTGAGGCCATTTCTTCTTGTCCTATCACTTGTTATTTGGGAGATGTGGCTGACCCCCAGCTCACTACCTTCCTTTCAGGCAGTTGTAGAGAGCAATAAGGTCAGCCCTTGGTCTCCTCTGTTCCAGGCTAAACACCCCCAGTTCCCTTAGTCACTTCTCACAGGACTTGTGCTCCAGACCTTTCACCAGCTCTGTTGCCCTTCTCTGGACTCACTCCAGCGCCTCAATACCTTCTCGTAGTGAGGGGCCAGAACTGGACACAGCACTCAAGGTGCAGCCTCACCAGTGCTGAGTGCAGGGGGACAATCATTGTCCCTCTCCTGCCAGTTTGCCATGTACACTGTAGAGACCCTGATCCCACACAGGGGATACAATACAGGAGGCCCAGTCTTGCATTGTGCCAGTGTGGAAGGCCAGGTTGGGTCTGATCTTGTACTCTCCAAGTGTGAAGTGTCCTGTTTGGCCATAACTGGGAAAGCAACGAGAATACAAAATGAATGAATAATCGTAGGATGTCTCTTGATTCAACTTTTTTTCCACTTTTCTTAGGTGACATGGGAATACAAGGTCCCAAAGGTGAGTCTGGAATTACCTGTTTTCTCAGGTAGATTGGTAGCCTGTCATAGAGCCTGGGTAGTAAATGGTTTTTTGTTACTCCAGAATTTGAAGAAGCTGATGCTAGTTATCTGTTACTTCAGATATTGTTGTGAAGGTTGGGGTTTTTACTCATTTTGTGGTCAAAGAAAATTTTAGAGTTCATAGTAGAAGACATAACAGATCTCACTTTGAATCTGGAAGCTCTGTTCACCTGGATGAAAGTCATTCCTGAAGCCAGGCTCTACACATCATCACATGGTCTAATCACAGAGTGCTTCAGTGCATGGAGGGTTTTGCATGGTTTGAATGATTCAATTTGTCGCATAAATACAAGGGAGAGAATTGCTGGAGACACTAGAACTTGTAAATATTCCAGGAACATAAATTTCTTTTTATGAGGGTTGGCCAAAGTGACAAAAAGAGAAGACTTATTCCCCACTGACTGTCTCTTTGTTTCTGTCTACAGGTGACCGAGGACTTCCTGGTGTCCCAGGTGGGCTGTAGTTCAATTCCTCTTTGAGGGAGGAGGTTTAGTGACATTACCGTGGGCAAGAACAAATTTTGCACCACAAAGTTAGCTCAAGGTGGTTCTCTAAAGAGTCAATGTTTAGCATAGACTAAGTCACTTGATTAATACCTTGGTGCTGAGCTACAGACACAGCTCAGAAACTTGGCTGCAAGCAAAGCCTTGGCCAGACTTCTGAGTTGAACACACTGAATTTGAGGTTGTGAAGACCCCAGTCTACCACTGAAAGAATCCTACAGCTGCATAGATACTTGGTTCAACTTTCTTGTGCTGAATATGTATTGTGTTCTTCTAAAGAGATCAAGTACCCACCTTATGAGTAGTACATTCTTTACCCCATTGAATTAATCTCTCCAGGCTTCAGGTTCCCCTAACTTGCATGTTATTCTTTAATGGTACACAGTCAAGAACTCTGAACACTTACTGTGTTTTCTTTCCAGGCATTCCTGGCCCAATTGGGCATGCAGGACCAGAAGGACCAAAAGGCCAGAAGGGCAGCATGGGTGAGCATCTCTGTCAGTGCTATGAGTCTTTCACAACTGACTGACACATGGCATGGGAATACAGACACCTGGCTGGTGTGATCATTGCCTTCCACAGTGGCGGTGGCCATGGATCCTTTTGCCCAAGGCCTCCCTCCCACAGACACCTGGTTTTACAAGGCATTTGTTTCCTCTAGGTGAACCTGGCATGGAAGGTCCCATGGGACAAAGAGGTCGAGAAGGGCTACCAGGGCCTCGAGGGGAGCCAGGACCACCTGGATTTGGAGAAAAAGGAGACAGAGGTAGGAACCAGATGTCTTCTTGTTGGATAAAACAGAGATGGACAAAAGCTAGAGTTTTGTCCTGATTAATAAAACATCTCAGTGATGGAATTTGATTTCACTATTCAAATCCATATTTCATATCACGACATTTCCCAGCACAGATTAATATGGACTGAAGGAATTTTTTTTGCTAGACTTATAATGGATAAACAAGGATTGCTGTGGTTTCCCAGATCTCACAGTCAAGTTTGAGTTTTACCAAATCAAAATCACTTTACCATCAAGGTTATCTTCTTCCCTGTGATCCAAATCATCAAAGCTAAGGGATTTGTTTTACTAAAGCCCAGGGAGCTCATATTCTTTTTCTTGGACAATGCATATCTATTTGGGTGTTTTGAACTGACCAGCAGATTATTCATGACACTTGCCAGAGAAAGAATAACAGTTGATGAGATAATGTAAAAATGGGATCCCAACTGTATTCTACCATGTCTACTTATGCTCTTATTTTGCAGGTGCTGTTGGTGAGCCAGGTCCTCCAGGGCCACCTGGACCCCCAGGTTCTGCTGGCCTAAAAGGTAACTGTGAAGATGGAGGGAGAGAACGTAGCAGAGAGGTTAGGAGTAAATGAGCCCCCCCAGCTGTCCTGTTTCACTTGTGTTGCTCTGCACTAACCAGAAAAGTGAATAGTCTGAAGCACAGATCCCAGCATCTCAGCCGAGGTGGGTGGGTTGGGTCTCTTCACATAAGTGGAAGACACTTCCTCAGTGTCACAAGGACTAAGTTCTGTAAATTTATTGTCCTGGTTTTGACGATGCCAGTAATGGAAATTCTTCTAGTGGCTGGGGAAATTCCAATCCACTAAACACCTATTGGGTTCTGGATGCTGTGGGGTAGACTGAAAGCAATTCTTCTAATTGTGGTGTTACTAAAAGAAAATCCATATTCCTTACAGGTCTGATGGGTTCTCCAGGCCCACAAGGTCCTCCAGGTGAGTGCTGCATTCCTTTGCAGGGGAGAACAAAAACAGAGTGACAGTTTCTCATAGTTTTTCTGCAGCAGTGATGCATTGTGGTGAGTGGGATGAATGAAACCACCCCCCATCTCATTTTTTTGCAGGTCCTCCTGGCCTACAAGGATTTAGAGGAGAAGCAGGACTCCCAGGTGCTAAAGGTAACCTTCTCTTCTCCCTGGCAATTATAGCAGCACTAGCCGAGGTGTTTCTCTAGCACTGCTCTGACCAGCAGATGTGGTCTGGCCATGTCCCATTATGATTCTATGGGAAAAGAAAAGCATAAGACTCAGGAAAGGGAGGCAAAACAAAATTTGATTAGTGATTGCAAGCAAATATTGAGAAATACAGGAGACATAGAGGTAATAGAGAAGTCTAAGTGAGGAAAAACAGTTGGATAGATGGAAGAATTTCCAGTTTGAGTTTATCTGGTAACACAAACTCTGTATTTCCTTTATGATTTTTCTTGATGCATTAAATGCCTTTGCTTTATGACTTGTTATTACTATTGTTCCAATTATCCATATATCTTTCAGGTGAAAAAGGAGCAAGTGGACCCCCTGGACCCAAAGGTATGTTGACCAATTAGGTATCTTTTGTGATTCTTTAAATTCTGTTAGATATGGATACTGTCCTTGGGTTTTAGCCCTATCCATCTTTGGCTTTTTCTTCTGTGCTCTTGTCAGAAAGCAGACTTTATTTTCTCTGATGGAAACATCTTACAATGAAGCAATCTCACAGAATCCTTCCCCTTTTTGTACCACAGGTGATCAGGGTGAGAAGGGTTCTCGTGGAATGACAGGTCAGTGGATTGAAATATTGGAGTACCAGCCAACCTAACAAAAGAATAGCCCAGCCAATCACAGTTAGCTTTCTGAAACACAGTGATGTTACTGGTTATAGGAGTTTATTTTTGCACTAAAATTATAAACAAATAGATCCCATTCTTGGTTCCAGTAATCTTGATAACAGTCTTTGTATTTAGCTTTAGGAAACTGCTCTCTCACATGCCCTATATTCACTTGAGCAATTCTTATGTCTAGAGATAGTCGTGAATCATGAGGCCTGAACATCCTGGCAATGCTGGTTTTCAGTTGAAAAGCAGCAAATACTGCTGACAGAGTTGTCCAAGGGTTATTTGATTCATTTTTGTACTATTTTGCTACAGGTGAACAAGGCTCAAGAGGAATACCTGGACCTCCAGGAGAGCCAGGGGCTAAAGGCGCTGTAGGTGGGTACGAGAAAGCAGCTGTATTTATAGGTGAGACAATGTCACTGCCACCCAGATTGTGCTTCGGTGAGCACAGACAAGGAAACAACATAGGAGTGAAATCACACTGGTTGTGATCCTAGGTTTTTCCTTTAGACACTTGTGATTATTCTGTACACTCAGAAAAAATGTCCTACAGGTAAGTTTTGAGTGAGATCCAGTGCTCTCTGGACCCTCAGTAACTGCAGCCAAGGTTTCTTTCAGATGCAGTGTGATGAAAAGCCGCTCTTACTATTTCAGAACTCCCTGAGTACTATTTCAGAAGTCCCTGACAATCTCTTTCTTTGGACAGGACAAGCTGGTCGCGATGGACAGCCAGGTGAAAAAGGTAAGGGGTTGCTTTGAGGTAGAATTGCAGGTACTTTCTGATTTGGCAGGAGGTTGATTTGTAAAAGTTGTGGGAGAAAAACGCCAGCAGATTCACATTCTGGGATCTTGCTGTCTCAGAATTGTAGTCCTCATGTAAGGATGGAAGAGACATCTAATGGAGCAGGCTGTAAACTTGTGACAGAGTTACCTCTCTACAGGACTCTTCTGTCATTGTTGTTCCCCTCCCAGACACTGATGCTGGAGATGGCTGGTTGGCTGTGAGAATACAATAGATAGAAAGTGCTGCAGGACAGCCAAGCTTAAATGGATTGGTAAATTGTACATCAGTGGCTTCTGTCTTGCTAATGGTGATTATATCCCCAGGTGAACCAGGTCTTATGGGAATGCCAGGTGCCAGAGGCCCCCCAGGACCCACTGGAGATGCTGGAGAGCCAGGTAAAAACATATAGAGAACAAAAATGCTTTTTGCTCAGTCAGGAACACAGATGTATTCATCAATTTCCAGTCTTAATTTGAATTTAAGTCTGGCAGAGGATTTCCGTATTCTTAAGGTGGTGGTAAAAGGAAAATACACAGAGAATCTAGACCCTTTATGATCCCAAAATTGCCCACAATGCAAACATCAGCTACCATGAGCTGATTTACATACCAGTTGCTAGGCCAGTTTCCACCACATGTGAATTGCGTGCTATAATTTCCCATAAATGTAATATTTTTCTCCCTCTCTATCCTTTTCCCACATGAAATTTTTTAGACATCTTAAGAGTTTTTGCCTTTTTCTAACAGGTCTTACAGGACCCCAAGGACCACCAGGTAGGCTTTACCACCATATTCCAATTTACCAATGAAACACTTTGATTTGGGTTCAAAAAACTCTTGTAATTTTCCCTCTGTGGTGCTCAGGGATTCCAAAGTGATATCCCAAGGTTTCTGCATCTTCTTTAGCTTTTGAGACAGATTTTGTGCAAGATGTGTAATTTTTGAGCAATGCAGGGCTTTTGAGTGTTGAAATTTTGCCTTTCCCCAAAAGGTAACACCTTCCCTGTGTATCACTGACAAGTCCTTCTAATCAGCAGCAGAAACAGAAGGGAGAGGATGTAGCAATAGAGATGGAAACAGAGGATGTGACATCTGTAAGCAGAGGTGGTTTGGGGGGGGGGGCAGTTCATCAGGGAATTAATCCAGGAGCCTCAGGTCAGGTAGCAGTACCTAGAAGAAGCTACAGGTAAATCTATGGAGCAGTGTCATCATTCAGGGAGCAGTGGGACGAGGGAAGCCCAGGGACACTATCAGCTCAGTCTGTTCCTCCACTTGCTTATAAAGTCCTCAGGAACCTGCTTACAAAGGCTGAAAGCTGGGGTCTTGAGGAGGGAGCTCCTTCTATAATTCACAAGCGAAACTCAGCTGGGGTACCTGAGAAACATACAGCAAACAGTATTTGCACTAACCATTTTAAATTGTTTGTCTACCTCATATCAGGACTTCCAGGCAACCCAGGCCGACCAGGGGCTAAAGGTGAGTTTTGTTTCTTCCGTAATGCTCATTTTCTCTCTAAGGATTTAATTTTAGGAAGGATTAGTTGCTCCACTGACTAGTCCCTGGATCAACAGTGGCATCTAGTGGCTTTGGGAAGGGAAGGTTTGAGAAGCATGGTCACCAAAGCTTCCCTGAGTGTACATGGAGGGCAGTGAGGGCGTCTGCTGAGGGACTCGGCATGACAGCTCTCCTCTGAGCAAAACCTTTGGAGCGCAGTTCTGCCATGAGCATGAGTAAGATGCCTGGTGAGTGCAGTGGAAGCTGTGTGCCTGCCTCGGATAAATCCAGGCTATTGCCTATGCTGACACATGTAGTGCTTGGAAAGCTGATCAGAGGGTCTCTCTGGGTTAGCACAGCTCTCCTGCTTCCCCCGTGACCTTCTAGTGCTGTGACTTCTCAGACAAGAGGTCAAGGGCAAGGAGAACAGAAACTAAATGCTTAATAATGTAATGTTATTGAGCTTATTATAGTTCTTATGCACCCCCCTAAAAAGAAAACTTTTGTACCTTTGTTTTCCTAGGCGAACCTGGAGCTCCAGGAAGAGTCATAAGTGCAGGTTTGTAGTGCTGTGAGGAGTCATACTTCTGACTTAGGAGGGTTCTCTCTTTGTTTTTTTATGCCTCCTCAATTCATCTTGACTGTGTCAAACCTGTGCTGGGGCTCCCTGTGTTGGGAGAATATATATGCTGTTGATGTGAGATTTCTCAAGCATTGATCTGTTATGCATTCCCTGGATGTGTGAATATAAGTGTCTGTGTGAAAATCTACATGTTTGCTTTTCAGAGGGTTCCTCAACTATTGCTCTGCCAGGCCCACCAGGTCCCCCAGGCCCACCTGGCCCCACTGGTTCCCCAGGTGTTCCAGGTGAGTACTGATGAGTACAAAGTAGTGATAGATCAAATCTAGGGACTAGAATCAAGCTCATTTGCTGCTCAGGAAGGCAGGCTTTTGGCTAATCCTTTTCCCAGCACTGTTGCTGAAATTAGGAAGTGCTTCTTTTCTAGTCTCAGCTTAGAGCTCAAGGCAGCAGAACTCCCAGTCAAGTATCTGTAAATCTTTCTCACACACGCACACACTGACTGTGCATGAGCTCGGGCCTTCGACTCCTCTGTCCCAATCAGACACTGCCCTCCAGCAGGCTGGCGTCAGGCAGCAGAGTTCCTGAGCCCTGGTTCTCATGGCCCTTCTGTGCCTGGAGCTGGTCCTGGAGCTGCTTGGCAGAGACAGTCTCAGTTTGCAGTGGAGAATGCGAGAGGAGGGTTAGGCCTATTGCATTCCTTTTCTGTTGTGGTCAGTGGCATTCTGGTTATTTCCCCAGTGCAAGAGGCACCAAGCATTTTAATTGCCAGGGGATGGAAATTCAAGTAATACATTTGGCATTGATGAATGCATACCCTATAGCAATTGCATTTAGTTGTGTGGAAAAATACATCATTTGATAGTCTCAGTTCTTATAAAAGTCCCATTTATTCTTTCCTGCTATTGTAAAATACAACCTGTAAAATCTAATGAAGTTTGGGGGATTTTTTCCTTTCAAACTAGGTCCTGTTGGACCAGCTGGTCTCCCTGGACAGCAAGGTACCATTTTCCTTCAGCTTTGATTATGCTTCTTAATATAAAGGAATTCATTAGTTTTCCTTTG
Source organism: Chaetops frenatus (assembly GCA_013400775.1). NCBI lineage: Eukaryota > Metazoa > Chordata > Aves > Passeriformes > Picathartidae > Chaetops > Chaetops frenatus. The sequence continues at coordinate 63,978 of VZTR01007150.1, read as the reverse complement.
TTTCTAATTCTCTAAGCCCTTGGCACATTCCTTCTCCCTTTTGTTTGTGCATTTCTTCCTTTCAGTTATTTGTTGCATTATTTGGCTTAATTAATCTTGTAAAGAATTTTTATAATTTTTTATTTTCTCAGGGGAAGAAGGAGGGTGGTAAGAGGGTGATAAGAGCCAGTGTAATGTGGATGCTGCAAATGTCTTTTTTGCTTAAGCTATTTTTCCTGAGGGCTGGTATTTCCAAGGCACTTCTCAAGTGACGTTGCCTTTCTGTGATAGGGGATATAGCCCAGCTGGATACCTTCTGCCATTTTGAAAGGCAGGAGAACAAACTAGAGCCAAATTGGGATTAATGTCACTGTGAAAGCACTGCCAATTGGGCAGACATGTCTTTGGAACGGCCTGAGCAGAGCTGACCCCTAAGAACCTTTCTTAGCTGGTTTTCTATGATCCTTTTAGAGCAAACTGGGCAGTAATTTCCACATTTGAATGCAATGTCCCTCAGATCTGGGGACTGAGTTCATGCTCCCAGTTCTCATAAGTTTGAAACTCTTGTTGGAATAGGTACATAATGTCACCCTCTCTCAGTTACATAACTCCCTTTCTCTAATTGCCTTTGTTTTCTTTCCTGGAAAAAGGTCCACGGGGTGAGAAAGGATCCCCAGGTGAAGCTGTAATAGAAACCATTAAAACAGAAGTCTCATCATTAGCATCTCAAAGTAAGTGGCCCTGCCTTTCCACTCCTTTGCTTGGAGATGTATCAGAGCCTCAAGACCTTCTCACAGCTACCAGGAGATGCCCCTAACTCTTTCTTCCCAATGTGACATGGGGCAAGGATGTATGTGTGTGTATGTTTGGTGGTGTGTCTGCAATGCCTGCTACCTCTTCTACCCTCCTCATCTGTGCATCCCAAAGTACTGTCCAATTCCCCATTCAGGAGTCTTGGATCACAGCATCACTGAACTTTGAGTTTGTGCCTCAGCTTGGAGGTGAGGGTACATCTCACAGTACAATCAGGATAAAACAGTGTAGCTACTTGTTAAATAACATCTCTGTTATGTTCTCCTCCCAAGTCTACCTCTTTTAAGGAATTTTTCCTCTCCTATAATGTTCTTTTCCTCCTTCTCTAGCCTTTAGGTCCTTTGTTCTTTCTCTCAACAACCATTACTCTCCTCCCTGTTTCCAGTAACCTGCTCAATGCTGTCTTTTTCTTCATGCCCTAACCAAACACATCTCTCCTCTCCCTCCTATGTTTCATCTTGGGGTTAGGTCACCCAGGTCCCATCTTAGTCCACCTTTGATTGTAAGAGCTTCTGACAGCAATATATTGACAGTTTCCATAGCAGCAGTAGCTCAATAGGAACAATTTTCCCTTGTTTGTGTTTTACTTTTGCACAGTGATGGGAGATTTGCAAGGGCGAGCAGGACCGCCAGGTCCCCCTGGACCACCAGGTATGTAACATACAGAGCTCAGTACCTAAGCAGGGGATGCTCACACAGCATGGCACATTTCTGGGCCATGCAGTTTGCTGAGAAAATATTCTCTAATACTTCTATTTCTTTTGTCATCAGGTGAATCTGTGCAGGGACCCCCTGGTCCTCGTGGTCCCCCAGGTAAGAGCTTGTTCCTCTGAAACCAAACTGAAAAGTGGGAGATTTTTTCCAAGACCTAGGGCTGGAAGTGTAATGTCACATAGTGGGTTCCTACTAACACAATTTCACTCCAGCAAGATGCTGCCAATGAAGGACATTTACTTTGGCAGAGGGTTCTAGCCAGAGTATCAATTAGAGAAAGCCATACTTTTTGGGAAGACACTCAAAGTTTTCAGCTTCCCAAAGGAAGTAACTGCAATCAATTCCGTACTTGCTTCTTACTTGTCCAGCCTTAAATTTCAACTGTGGACAGATGGGGAGATTCTTATCATGTCAGCCACATCCCCATGCCCAATCCTGTAACACAGATTTCCCTTTCTCAGCCAAAACAGGGAAGGTGTGGGAGGACATGTGACAGGAGCAGAACCCCATTCCTTGCTCTCTGCTCAGTAGGAAAAGGGAGTAGGTTTGGTGTGTGATGGGATAGGCACTCAGTACCACAAGGAAAGGAGTGTCTCTGTCCTTTTCTGCTGTGGTGGCAGATGATGACAAATGATAGTGAAAAGTAACTATCAGGAGTAGATGGGTGAAGAAAACGGTGGTAAGAGCCTACACGGGGAAATACTCAATCTAAGGCCCTGGCTGGAGATGTAGCAGCTCTTAATTTCATTTACTTACATTGCTGAGGCTCATCCTTCCTGAAGCCTTTCTGTGTCCCTTTTGCCTAGGAGAAGGATTGCCAGGACCTCCAGGCCCACCAGGGAGACCAGGATCATCCATGTCCACATCAGGTAGGTTCTTGCCACTCATTCCCTCACCTGGTCCTGGGAATGTCCTGTTGGAGGTCCAGAGAGCACATGCACGGCTAGAACCAAGTGGAGCCTTGTGTCACGTTCTGTTGGACGTCATGAAGAAATCTCTTTGTTTGAATTGCAGAAGCATTCTTCACAGGCCCACCAGGTCCACCAGGACCACCAGGCCCCAAGGGAGACCAAGGTGGGTATATCCTGCTGCCTGACCAAAGTGCTAGAGGGATCTCAGGACCTTAGACTGAAAAGAAAGAAGGGCTCAGGAGCAGAAAGTCCTGCCTTTCTCTGTCTGTAAGAAAGGTAGCACAGTTGTCACTAAGTAGGACTCCTGTCTGCTGTAAAACAAGTCAGTCTTTGTCAAAGAAATTTATTAGCCTCCAGTACTGGTGTCAAGGCAGTTGCTGTATTCAGATGCTAACTTTGCAAGCCCATTATACTCAAGAACATTCAGAGCTTCAGATTTGCAGTTGAAGGGGAAAGCCTTTTTGCAAAATGCACTGTGGACTGTCAGTGCCAGGGGGTGGCCCTGTGAAATGTAGCTCAGCTCTCAGTTGGCAGAGAAATGTGGACCTGCTCCCTTTACTCGTTTCTCCCCTACAAACTGAAGACCAAGATGATATGCTGCAGTGTGGGCTGGGAGGTTGCTGATGAGAATAAAGCAAATCCTAACACTGTTCCTCTGCTCCCCTGTTTACAGGCGAACGAGGTCCACGGGGATTCACAGGTAATGAGGCTTCCAGGAGATATCAGTGGGTTTCAGGGTAGCTTGCCTGGGTATATGACTGCTCTTCCCTTTCTGTGTCTCATGCAGGAGAACCGGGTGATCCTGGCCTTTCATCATTCTCCTCCCACGGTCAGTCTGTGCCCCCTTTCCTCCTTTGAATTCATTGTCCCTAGCCTGAAATCAGGGGCCAAAATCCTGTTCTATTTATTCTAACTTAATTTTAGTGGAGCTAGGATTTTGTCCACATACTTTATACCTGTGAATCTCTGACTCTCTTTCTGCAACTGGCAGGTGAAAGAGTCACCATACAGGGACCTCCAGGCCCACCAGGCCCTCCTGGACCAAAAGGTGAAGTTAAAAATCTTCTTTCTTTCTTTCTTTGGGGGTGGCCTCACACATCCAAGCGATATTGATTGGGAACAAGTCAGTCCTTTGGGAACTAGAGCTGTGCTCACCCCTGCCTTTTCAGGCAAAGCAGGACCACAGCAGTAGAATTGCTGTGAGCACAAGGCACTTAACCAGATCACAGAAGGCTCAGGAAAGCTGCCATGGCCTCTTCCCTATGCTCTTTCCCAACAAGCTGGCATTTCAAGACAGTCATTGCAAGGGCTGGGTAGTTGTTTCTCTGACAACTTGTAGCTCAGCTTTTCACATGACCAAATATACAGCATGCATTCACACCCATTACAAGTTTCTGTCTCCCTCACTCTTTTCCAGGTGATGCAGGTGTCCCAGGTGCACCTGGCATCCCAGGAGCATCTCGAGGTAAGAGGCCACACCGTCATTGGTCTGATATTAAGAAGGAATGCTGATATCCCGGTGGAGACTTTGAAGAAGCTTCTTTGACTTTTACCAGTGTGGGTGCCAACCTAATGCTGGTGGGATTTGTGTTCAAAACCTCTTTTTGCACAGCTTGCCTTAAATCAGAATATTTGAGAATTGAGTTTTCTGTTTCCAGCTTACGGGGAATCCTTTAAGCCAGAGTTTTGCCTCTGTGTGGACAGGTTCTTGAACTGGTGCTGCCCAGGCTGACTGGGACTGGGAGCAGCAGGGCAGTGATGTTAGACTAATGAGCTTGAGCTCTATGATCTCCATCTGTATTCTGCACAGCACTGCACTCTAGTGCACAAACCCACCAGGTCTGCCTGTACAAAGCCAGGAATGTCTCTGGACTCAGCCCTGCACAGGCTAAATTATAAGATGCTGAATTAATTGAGGACATTATACTGCCAAATAGCCCATGCTCAGACTGTGTTTAAAGATGCAGGGGAAGCCTCTCCATATTCAGTTTCCAAAGGTCTTTCCAGGCCTGTGGGAAGGGCTTAATGCAAGTGCACTTTACTATCTCTTGTTCTAAGGCAACTGTGCCAAAAGCACTCCTTCTCCTTACATTCTGTAGGTGGATCCAGACAAATTCAGGGACCACCAGGACCTCCTGGGCCACCTGGTCCTCCTGGCCCAAGTGGAGGTTCGTCTCAGGAGATTCAGCAGTATATCACTGACTACCTGAAGAGTGAGTATAATGAGATTTTTTAACTGCTGAGTCAGCAGTTGCATGCCTATCTCTCTCTTGCTGCCTAGGGCCTTGTCCCTCTTCTTTTAGAAACAACAGCCCTGCTAGTCTGGGCTTATTTCTGCTGAGTACTGTGAAGTGCTGTTGTCCACTGTGGTCTCTCTAGAACTGTCCTTCAGTTGTCCCGCTCTTTCTCAGGGGAAGAGGGTCTGGTAATTGTGCATATGGTCAGTCTTCCCTCTTAGTGATGTGGGCATATCTTGGGCTTTCTACATAGGTGACAGCGTCAGACATTATTTGACTGGTGTCCAAGGCCCACCAGGCCCTCCAGGCCCACCTGGACTCATCACCACTGTGGATGGGGTGACCTTGGATTATGCAGAGCTGGCTACTCGTGTCATAAGTTATATGACAAGTAAGCACCACGTTGGTAAACTCTGTTCTCAGTATGCCCTCAGCTGAGCTTGTGCAGCACCTAGGAGGTGATAATTAGAGGAGAAACAAGTGTTTGAATACCTGCACCCCAACTAGGTTATTCAGCAGTGTAGGCCCAGGACTCCACACAGCTGACGTGTCCTCTGAGCGTTGTCCTATTTTAATGGGTAGATTAATTAGCAGTTGCTGCTGTTTAAAAAGTCTCACATTAAACATTTGCTGTTAGACCCTTTAACACCCCCAAGACCTAAACGGAGGTGGCTTTATTTAGTATATGTGGTCTCAAGTATTCTGGGCTTGTCTTGTGTGCTTGGGGCCCTCCCAAAGTAGGTGAAATTCCCAGAGTTTTTGGAAGTAGTCAGGAATCTTAACCAGAAGAGCACAGAGCACACAGCTGTGGAGATGACCAGAATGTATGAGATAGCAACTGTTGCATAGCTGGGGGCATGAGAAGCCCATTCTACCAGTTAAACTTTATTAATTCAGCTTTCCTTTGTCCCTTCCTGACCTCTCCTTACCTTCTGTCTCATCCTGGCTCATGTAAAACCTTCTCATTCCCACAGGCTCTTCAGGTCGCTATGAGTCATCTTCTAGCTCAGTATCTACTACATCCATTTTGTACCAAGAAATTCTGGACCTGCTGCAGAGTAAGTGACCCTCAAGGGAAACATGGGACTGGGGGTAAAGCATCCCAACATCCTGGGGATCTGCCTTTCCCTTCCAGTTTCTAGTCTGCAACTGGAATTACCTGCAGCTGCTTCAGAGTGTTCTGCTTTCCAGCTCCCCCACTCCCAGTGTTCACCCCATAGCCTTGCTATGATGTTGTTCTTAAGGTGAGGGGGAACCCCAACTCTGTATTCTTTTTTATACATACTGTTACTGTGGGCTGACAGGTGAATCTCTAGGATGTCATTTGGTTGTCCCTGAAGGTATTGATGATGCTGGCCAGAATTGTGCTCCAAATGGCTCCAAAGTGCCACAAAGCTCAGCGTGGTCTTTCCCAGCTAAGCTGCTTTTCTTTCCCTTTACCCATGAAGTTGTCCAGATGTCCTGAAAAAAACAGAGCGCAAGGAGGTCCCTTTAGCAATCTACATTCTCATTCTGCTCACACCCCTATAGGAGGTTCCCAGCTTTGTCACAGATGTTTCTGGCACCATATACAGGACAATTCACTCAGAAAAGAGAGAGGAAAGGAACTTCGCATCCATAGGTTTTGGTGGTTTCCCTGGTGGTGGGTGCTCAGATCATGGGCTGGGAACTCCTCATACTCAGCATCTGTGCTGCAGCTGGACAGCCTTAAAAGATGCATTTTTTCATTTCTAGGAGAAGAAATCCGTCAGTATCTTGTTGGACCTCGGGGCCCACCGGGACCTCCTGGGCCAGGGGGAGATGGAATGTCACTGGATTATGATGAGCTGACCAGGAGGTTTATCAGCTACTTGTCAAGTAATGGTTTTATTAGTGTGTGTTTCCCTCTGTTCCTTTGGGAGCCCAGCACAAAGCTCATGCTGTCAGTCAGTAGAAACTATTCCAGTGCTGATTGTGTGAATCCTTATGTACAGGGACTGTGAGAGATTTGGAAGAGAACAAAGATACCCTGTAGCTAAGATACCATTCACAGACTAGTAATGAATCCTTTCTTTGTTAAAAATTGAGCTTAGGAACAAAATTTCATCTTAGCCATCTTAGAAGTCCCATCAACACCTTTAAGTACCTTTCTAACCCCTATCTCTGTGTTCAGAATATGTTTACCTGTGAAAGAGTTGGTCTGTGCCCACTTCGTGTCAAGGCAGCTCAGGCAACAAACCCTTAGAAGTTTAAAGTTAGTTGAAACAAATTCCATGTCTCTGCTTCATTTTCCCATCCACAAAGGGGTGATATGGCGTATAAGAACTGTTGAACAGAGAGGACTTTTCGGCATCCCCCATAGCAGTGCTAAAATGCCTAATCCTGGTAGCTGCAACTATCTGCTTAAAAACACAGCCTGGTCCATGCTCGGTTTCTCTGAACTGCTCTTTGAGTCCAGATCTCACTAGTGGACTGCTCTTAAGATGGAGGGAATTCCCAGCAGGAAACTGCAGTTTAGTGGCAGCACCCCGATGGCTCAGGCAGGACAGCTGCATTTTGTCAGCAGGGACATTTCATTAAAGCAAATGACAAAGTGCAGAGTGTTGCCCCAGAGCTGCAGACACAGGGAGAGCAGCACATGCATCAACCTGTGGGTCACAAGTGAGCTACAAGTCCCGGGGTGCCCCTACCACGTCACAGGTTCATGAGGTGCAGAGCTTTTCCCAGGAATAGAGGCCTGCTGCCTGTCTGTCTGTGGGTGTCCTTGGGATTGTCAGGGCAAACTCACAAGTCCAGAACAAGGTCTGAGCTCTGGCTCCTGGCACAGCCTGCTGGTGGGAACACTCCACTCTGCAGGAGCCCCTCCTGCATTGCCTGTGAACAAGCCCTGCAGCCTGTCTGCTCACACTGTAACAGCCTATTCTGATAATGTGGATCTGCTTGATTTTGCAGGTTCTGGGATGAGCATTGGACTCCCTGGACCACCTGGGCCTCCAGGGTCACCTGGTATATCTTACAGTGACCTGACAGCGTACCTGCGAAGTAAGGCAACTTCTTCACTCCCCTGCCATGGGGCTCTACATGCCCCCAGGATCTTTTTTACAGCCTTAGTCACAGAATTTCCCTTTTTGTCCATCATCAGAAATAACCCTGTGATGGGCCTTTGTCCTGTCCTTAGCAGCACTGCAGGCCTCTGCCGGCACCTGCACACACCCCACAAGGAGCTGCAGCTGGATCACAACGATCCCGTGAGGAACAACAGCACTGGGGTTGTCTTGGAGATGGGCATGAAGGAACCCTTTGTTGTATCCAAAGTCTACAGCATCATTTCTTATGCCACTCTTTAAAAGTGTATTTAAAAATTAGGGACTTTACTATCTTTGGAATCGCCTGACTTTTCAATGTGACATCTACATACAGGGAAGTGAGGTGCACCAAAAGGGCTGCACCAGAAGGTACTGGAGAGAAAAAACACCTTCTACTTGGCTGTATCTGGCATAACCCATATTTGTCAAGGAACATTCATCAGGGTTGTGGTTGTTTTGGGTGACTTCTTTTCTTCCCTCGTGTTTTACAGACTCTGAATTCAGTGGTGTTGTTGGGCCCCCTGGTCCTGCAGGCCCCCCAGGACCTCCAGGAATCCCTGGATCACCAGGCACCTCTCTGGAGGACGTCTCTGCCTACCTTCAAAGTAAAGCACTTGTGTTTCTCACAGCTGGCAGGGGGATTCTGTTTGAAGTTGCTGGGGGGACTGAGGCTGAGATTTAGCTTAGCAGAGATGTGACTGCCCACTGGGAACAAAGTCACTGTAAAGAAAAAATTTTGTCTATGCCATCTGTAAAGGGATGGCAATTGGGGTTAGAGCCTTTAAACTTTCAGGATCCCCAGACATGTGGAATTTTCTTATCCTCTCACTGATGGAAAATTATGCTTTCTTTCTCTCAAGATGTTGGATACTCTTCCCTTTCTGGAGCCCAGGGCCCACCTGGCCCTCCTGGCCCTCCAGGACCACCAGGTTTCTCTGGAACTGGCCTCCTGTCCTATGCTGACATCACCCACAGCGATGAGTTCAGGAGTGAGCTGATCCAGTACCTGAAAAGTAAGGAGACACCATCCATCCTTCCTGCATACATCCCAGGCCATGTTTTACCTTGTGTAGGTGACTGGCTCTGCCACAGCTGAGACATTCCTGTAGGAGCCTTCCCTGAACTGGGGCTACAGCGACACTTTCCCTCTGCAGTCAGGTCTACAGGATTGTGCTGCACCTTGTAGGCTTTTCTCCTCTTAGTGCAGCTGCCAGCCACAGTCTGTGTTGTGAGATAACAGGGACAGACACTGAGTAGTTACAATCGGCCTGTGCTGAACAGTGAGTCCCTAGTAAGGTCACCAGCAGAGTTTTGCCATGGGAAAAGCATTTTCTTTGGCAAACACCTGCCTGCAGAGCCATGGATAATGGAGGGGCTGGAAGGTGGCACTGAGCCAGCTGTGAAGCACCAGTAGTCTCAGCTCATCCTGGCAGGTCATCCAGGGCAGTCTTTCAAAAACACCTAGTTTTGGCAAACTGGTCACAGAATGGCTCTGTTGGCAGAGGTGCTGAAATGGGCCTGAGGAGTGCACCCTTCTGGAAAATCATTGGGCTTGTTCCCAAGATTGGACACACAAAATTGTGGGAGAGATGGGAAGGAGGAGAGTGTCTTTCCATCAGTAGAGTTCAAGGTTGACATGTGCCTGCTGCCTGAGCAGTGGCACTGGATGAGGGTCACTGTGATGGTTGGTGGAACAGAACTTCACACTCTTCATTCAGGTGCTAGCATGGGACCTCTGCCAAGCACAGTGTCCCTGAAGTTCCCCCCTTATATTTTGCAGGTGATGAAGTTCGAAGCTACATCTCAGGGCCTCCTGGGCCTCCTGGGCCACAGGGACCACCAGGACCCAAAGGAGACAGTGGCTTTGTGTCAGGGTCTATGTCCTCATCATACCAAGGGTTACGAGCTTCTGAGCACTTGCATGGAGGATCCCTTGGTGCTGAGGGATCCCACGGGGGCTCACGGGGCACAGGCAGCTCCTATGGCAGCTCCATGAGCAGCCTGTCCTCTTACCACACCTCAGTGGGCAGCAATGGTGCTTACGATGCCTCCCTGGGCTCTGATGGGACTTTCGATGGGCTGCTGACAGAGGAGGAATCACACAGGAGATCAGCAGGGGCAAGCAGATCCTACAGCAACTCCTTCACTGGCTCCCTGGATTACAATGAGCTGGCACTCCGTGTGTCAGAGAGCCTGCAGAGTGAGTGCAGTGCCTGCTCATCCTGACCCTCCCTATCCCAGTCTACAACTCCCAGCCCCCTGTGCCTGGTTGTGCTGTTCACGTTCCTCTCCTTCCTGCTGACTACAGTGCTCCCTTACACCTTCTGCCTCAGCATGCAGCCACAGTTCTCCCAGAGTTCCTTTCAAATCTCATCTTGAATTCTGCAGGCCAAGGTATTCTCCAGGACCTGATGTCTTACACTGCACAGGGACCTGCAGGTCCCCCAGGCCCTCCTGGTCCCCCTGGCATCAGCAAGGTCTTTGCAGCCTATGGCAATGTCACCGCAGACCTCATGGACTTCTTTAGAAGTAAGTGACATTTTGACTTGGCATTTCTGGCTCATGCATATTAGATCTCCCCAGCCTCTCAGAGACCTAGCGATTTTTTCAGCTTTGCACACTGCAAAAGTCAAGGTGCAGAGGTGAAGGTGGATGATCCTTCCATCTCCTTCCTTCCTTGCTGGGGAGGTGCAGTCTTACATTAGGAAGGACATCAGTTTTTCCTACTTGTAGGAAACTCATCCCAGACCCTGAAGGCCTCTGTGCTTACGAGCTCTGTGGCCCATTTTAACATGGCTGGGCTGGCACGTGTGCAGAAACATGAGCCAGCTGCTCATTCTGCTCTCAGATTCCCCACACTGAGTGTGGGCCAGCTCCAGCCGTAGTGACAGCCAGGACACCCAGAGAGTGACAGAGCAGCGCTGGTGAAATGACATCACAGCCTGTCCTTGGGACTCCGCTGAGACCAAAACCCTTTTTAAAAATCTTGCTGTCAGTCTAATCCCATCTAACCAAGAGAAATGTCCTTCCAGTGTGACTCAGCTTCTCTGAGTGGGCAGTGGTTTGTCACACTCACTGACTTTCTCCTTCATTTCCCTCTCCAGCACATGGTGCCATCCAGGGGCCACCCGGTGAAAAGGGGGAGAGGGGTTATCGTGGACCCAAAGGTAAGGCTTGCCATCCTTTCCCTCTTCAGCCTTGTGATGTCCAGAAAGCAGCACAGTGACCACAGAGGTCACAGCCTCTCACAGTGAAGGTGGCACCTTCAGGATTTCAGCCAGAACATTGTCCTGACTTGGTCTCCCTTCCCCTGGCCTGTCCCTGTCTGTGGGTCACTTGTGCTCAAAGGCAAACTTGATCTTCTCATTCCTTCAGGTGATCCTGGGCCCATGGGCCCACCAGGACGACAAGGGCACAGGGGACCAAAAGGAGAGAAGGGAGAGAAAGGTAGGAACACCTGCCATCCCTAGGAGAGCAGGATTTGACTGTCAGGGAATGGCACTAGCCCATCCCTGGAATAGCTGGAAAACACAGCCTCAGTTTTTTATTTGTTTTGGATCTTTTGTCTTTTTACATGAACTTTCCAACTAACCCTCCTTTTGACTTTTCTCATCCCCAGGTGAACAACTGTATGTTGGCAGAAGAAAAAGAAGAAGTGTTGGTGTTTAAGGAGACAGGTAGCTCAGTTCTGCACAGGGCAGCATTCCCAGCAGCCTGTAGAGAATTAGCCTGAGTCTTCACTGCCTTAATGCTAAAACATCCTTACTGCTCAGCTGACCCCTTAGAGTTGATAGTTCAGATCTGAATGTCTCATGTATGTCCAGCATGGCCCTAGTGTGGGTGTTTGCTCCTGTTACTGACGTGTGGCTTCATGCCCAGAGCTCCCAGGCTGATGTCCTTGGGCTGACGAGGGCTTCCTGTCTCACCTAGTCCAGGCTTCTTGTACTACTCCCAGATATGTAAAAACCTGGGTTTTTTAACAACTAGCCAACTATGCAGAAAAAAGAAAACAATCCCATCCCCACCAAATGCATGGTTTGTCAGGGATCAGATGCAGCCCACAAGGCCCCTTGAGAAACCCTGGAAATAAGCTTGCACTGCCCTGGGATTCCCTCTCCACAAGTCCTGCCAACACCACGTGGAGCCCATTTATAGCAGCACAGCAAGACAGGACATGCATAGGGGCCAAACCAAAGCACTTTTAAATGTAATTTGTTTATCTTTTAAAAATATTTTTGTATTTCTTTCTGGTTTTTTAAACACTGGTGGAAAATAATCTTTAATGTAAACAGCCCAATTAAAGTGTTTTTATCCCCATCCCTGAACTGTTTAGGATGGCCATTCTGTGCTTGCAGGTTACTGTGGGGCAGGGTGAAGGACCTGAGATGGGTCTGAGGTACAATGGCACAACATTAAATACTTTTTATACTCAGTTATTTTCAACATTGTAAATCATCCCCTTCACTCTAATGCTTGTACAAATCACTTGTATTTCATACAAGTTGTCCATCAACAAAACCATGGCGATCTCAGCAAACTGTGATTTTATTGTATTTACAGCAGCATTATTACAATATTCTACAGAAAGCCATGAAATCAAATTACTTTGAAAAACAAGACAAAAAACCCCCCAAAACCATTGTACGGCTGCTACTGCAAGTTCACTTCCACGAGCTGTACAGAGACCCTTAGCCAATTATTCATCCATCTCATGATTTTTGGTTGCTTTCTGTAAGGCAAAAATAACTTGGTTTGCAGTTAACACAAAACATTCAGCAAACTGCTGGGAGAACACGCGGCCAGCGGTGCCTCAGGCGCGTGTTTTGTCACAGGATGCTCCTGCTCTGCTTGGCTTCCTGACAGAAAATGGGGTGAAAGTTCAACATTAGATGCCATTCAGTCTCCCTTTCTAGTTTCTGTTCTTTCCACCATTTTAGGACTGATTCTCATTATCAAAGAAGCTTTACCACCTAATTGTAATTGTGGAAGTCACTGTTAAATCAGGATAATGCTGGGCTCAGCCACCCCTTTCTGCTTTCAGCACAGGGGAAGTACAAGGAGCCCTTTCTCATGGGTTGGGCTTGAGCATGTTCATCCTTCAGGGGTTTTCCTGGCACCACCGACTGCCCAAATGCCAGATGTGCAAAGGAGCTACAGAAACAAAGCACAAGGACTACACTGGAGAAAGGGGATGCAGAACAAGTAAAAATTCTGTAAAAGAAACACCATCATTTCCTTTGTCTTCTCCATCCCTTTATCTGTTCTCATCTTTCACAAGACTGAGAAATGATGGGGCATCCTGGCCTTGGCTTGCCTGTGAACCAGGAAGGTTAATTCTCTCTCATCTTACTGCAACTCCTGTGAAGATGGCAGAAGTAGTCTGGGAATGGGAAATTTGCATGGACACATCAATGCAAGGAGGTTTCAGAGATCCAGAAGTACAGATTTTGATGTAAAATGACCAGAGTGTGAATGCTAACATAGAAAGCAGAGAACTTATCTACACAGCAGTGGTCCTACACACTACCCCCTGCCCTTTCCTTCAACCACTAGAGAGTCACTGTCCTCAAACTTGCCCCTCTTCCCCACAGCAGATGAACCAAGAAGCAGCAGATCAGTGGAAGCAACTAGCACTGAACTTATTTGTACATTTCAGTTTTCAGCAAGGATGTATTTGAGGTCCTGGGAGCTGCAGCTGCACAGCAGCTCTGAAAATCAGGCTGCCTAAAAGTGGACTAAAGTGCCTGAATTTAAAACACCTTATTTGAATCTTTCCTATACCAAAGCAAGTTTGAAATACTTGCAAGGCAGATACTGTTTCAGTTGGAGAATCAACTTAAACTTCCTATGTGATACTGCTGTCACAAAAGACACGGTGTGACAAAAGCAATTTCATTGCTGCTTTGCCTAGTTCTGTCTTAGTTAAGGTGCTGTGTTTCCAATTTTTAAGGAAAAGAATTCAGTAGAATGGAGTTATCATAAAGTCCTCTGGGACAGAATAATAATTTCTGTAATTGTGTGATTGATTAGCTATTGAGTACCCATGAATGCAATTTTAAAAGAATATTAGCTTAAAAGATTACCTGGAAGAAAGGATGCAGATCAGACTGAACATCAGTTTTTAATGTGATGTGAAAAATCAATCAGAGTGAATGCTGGAATTTGAATTCAGGTGCCGGTTCAAATAAAGGTTTTCCTTCAGAAGGTGTTTATAAATCAGGACCTACATAATCAATCATAAGAGTAACAACTTCAGTATCGTATCTTCACATGCTGTATATAGTTCTGTGTATACACCAGAGACAGCAGAGTGCTTGGAGAAGGAAAATTTGTTTTATGGGAATCAGAGAGGATCAAATACTGGAGTATTTCTTCTTTAGAAAATAAGCAGCAAAGTTCCCCTGGAACTTCAGGAGGTCAAGTACTTCCACAGCCCATTCTCCCCTGGGTTGGTAACCCCTTCCTCAGCCAGCCTACTCAGGGGAGCTGCTGAATCTCCTAAAAGCAGGGGGAGCAGGAGCACCCAAAGACCTTTAGTCCCTGATCTCCCTGGATGCCTTAAGCAGTGCCAAAATGCACTTTCAGAGCTCGGGAAGCACATGGTGTGAGGCTGAGGCCCTGCAGGCAGGTTTTCCATGAGGATCAGCTGTAAACACAGGATGACAACCCACACACAGCACTGCAATCCAGGGATTTATTGCCTTTGCTCGTTTTCCTGTGGACAGAATTTACAATGTAAATTTGTAATACACAAAGGTGAGCAAATACTGATTTGGGGTCAGCTGGAAGAGCGTATGGGGACAATGAGATCTGCCAAACAGTAAGAATTTGTAAGCAAGTACATTGTTTTGGCTGCAGAAAACACACCTCACCACCCTGGAGATGGAGCTGCTAGCATTCATTTGAAGGAGGTGACATGAGACAGTATCGAGATTGGATTTCATATCTCAGGAGATGTCTTATAGGCCTAAATTAATTTGAATTGAATTTTCTGACACTGATACAATATTGTAAACACCTCTCTCACATTCTGCAATACTTAACCCCAATTTCATCAGTCTAGATGTGTAAGTACCCATGCTAGTTCTTGTTAGCACTCAGAAAACATATTTTCACTCTTGGTATCAGTGCTCAGCCCAGTTCACAAGGCTGCAAGTGCTCCACAGGGCTCTCTACCTGGAGACCTGAGCAAGGCTTCTGTCAGCACATCCTATCCCTCCCTTCATCCCAGAGCTCAGTTACAGTTATTTGTGCAATTTATAATGAGATCGGATTGCAGGGCCTGTGTGAAAAGGATCTTCAAATAAAAGATGTAAGAGATTCAGACAGAGGTAAACAGAATGCCAATATGTATTAGCAAGTTATCACTGAAATTACCAAAAAAGTAAGGAGAAGATTATTAACATTTCCCTTTGAGGATTTAATGGGAACGCACGTAGAGATAATCCAGAAGAGGAAATCTGCCTGCCCTGCCTACTCCTCAAGTAAAGCACTGAGCCTACTTCATATGAAATTGCAGACGAATTCTCTTAAATAGAGATGAAGATTATTTAATGTTATCTTAGTAACAGTCAATTTATGAAGGTGGAGCTTATAAAGCAAAAGGTCTTCAAAGACTTTTTTCTCCCTACTAAACAAACAATTCAAAAAACCTTGCATTTAGCAACAGAGAACATTCTAGAGATATGGTGTGCGAATTTACAACAGTACACAACACACATTTATAATGATAAAATGCCAGAAATTAAGGCTAGCTATTAAAGTAATTATGCTATGAAAAAGTTACAGAATTTAAATTAAAACATGCATTTTCCAATTTTTTTTACTGTGCTGTAAATTAAGTGTCTTCATTGAGAAGGTATCTGTTCAATGTCCAAGGATTTCAGCATCCAGGGTTTCAACCACAGCTGAATTAAGTCCTATGTTAATTTCCGAGTTCATTGCCATGCAGCAACACTGTTCCCATGAAATGAACGCCATGGAATGGGCACCAGTCACACAGTCAAAGCAAGCAAACAAAACAAAACAGGTGCAATTGATGCCCAAAGAGATCAGAGAAAGTCAGGCCTCAAAAGACAGAAAGCAAATACTATTTTACAAATTGAGCTCCAGCATACCAAGTACAGTCTGTAACACTATCTTGATATGATTCAACCTCTATCCACCCAAAGGAGCGCAGCAAATGTGACCTAATACAGCTGTATTTCCCTACCCTGCCAAAGAAGACACAGTTCAGATTTCCCACTGCAGATCAGTCAGGCAAATAACTTACGGTACATCTACGAACTCAAAAAATAAAACCCACCTATGTTAATAGGTGGCAACACAAAAGCAAAACACCCAGTTTCATAAAGGAGTTTGTCTATATATTTAACTTAAATCTTTCCTTAAAATAAAAGGACTAAAATTAAAAGAAAATGGAATCTAACACTTCTAGTGAAATCAGAGTTCAGCCACGGTTATTTATAAATATGACCATCCACCTCCACTTCTGCAATGGAGTTCAAATGAACAGGCTTTGGTAAGAACAGAACAATGGCTCTACCCATTCCAGGTACTGTTAGAGAAACCACGTGCATTTTGCACGCTGCTTTCAAAAAATACATTCTACAGTTTTTCCATTTGTAGAACTAACCACCTGTAGGTAATAGCTAAGGAAAATAATAAACTGAATTTAAAGTTAGCATTTCTTTCACCTTTACATATTTTAGTGCAAAATATTTTAGGGTGAGGATTTACAACATAAATGGCAGTAGCAGCAAGAAATCTTGTTTTGTACAGTAACAACAACGCTAAGGAGTTTTGTGTTTTTAAATGACAAAACAGTATCCTGTTGCCAGGATCAGCATATCTAAGTGTTTCAGGCACTGTATTAATTAAACTAGCACCCCATTTCATTATGGAACTAATGGACAAAACATGTCATGGAGATCAGCTCAGTTTAATTTATGCTAGAGGTTTCTATTGAAAGAAGTTGCAAAGGCTTTTGCTTTTGCCAATTGTGTTTAAACATAAGGGTTTTGTTTTTTTGATGCATTACTGGCATGCTCTCAGTAATTAGTTTCAGTCCTTGCCATGAAGACACTGTTCAACATTATGAAATTTTAAACCTCTCATGGCAGTTTCAATTGTGGAACTCTCTCGTGGAGAAATCCGATGCTTAAAAACACAGTAGCAGAACTAATATTACACCATTTAAATGTTCAGATGAGAAACCATTTTTTTTGTGATGAGGAAGAGCATAATTAATATTTCAGGCTTAAAGTCAAAACCATAGGTAACGTACTTTTAGAGACTGGGATAAAAAGCCCACTTAGTCTTGAAACATCTGCAGGATGTAACAATACCATTGTACACCAACACTTGGTTCATTTCCTGTGTTCAGGGGAGTGAAGAAGCCGCTCCCGACACTGATTGTCTCCACTGAAAACAAGACGCGCGAGGTCCCTGATGTTCATACGCCGCAGGTAAGTCGGGTTAGACTGTAAGGAAGGAGAATTCCAAACATGAAAAAACCTACAAGCAGTTCCCAGAGTTATGACCCAGTGGAGTGAAGGCTGGGGATAGGGTAGAATTTGGAAATCCGGCTTTGTGTTGAAGGATTAAGGCATTCAGATTCTCCAGTCATTTTAAAGAAAACTTCCTGTTCCTGCAGTTTTCTGGCAAATTCTTCTTCCAACATCTAAAACCAAAATCAGATTGTCACAGGATTAACAAGGCAAAGTACAAGAAACCCATTACTGTGGAGACATTTTGTTTGATCTATCTCTGAACTGTGTGAAATTCTAGTACTTTCTCTTTTAAAGATAATCCCCCAAGACCAGCCTCTACCATCAGTTATATGTCTGCTATATACCACTCAATTTTTGTAGTAACCTACTGGCTTCTGAAATAAATTCCTAATCCCAGATTTACCTCCAGCTAAGTTTTCCATGCAAATGTGCACACACATGCTGCGGGTGGGAGCCCTGCAAAGAGGCTGGTAACATCCAATCTGTTTTGGTGCACCTGCCATTTGCTCAGCTTTTACAGTTTTCTAACATCTTTTATTATACAGTGAACAGCAACAGCTTTGTACAGCAGCTTGACTCTCCTCCTCTGCAATACTTTTGTACTGTCTGCATTTACTAAATCAAACCCTTCACAATTTCCTGATTCATGAACTGCTCCCATTTACCTTTTTTCTTGGTCTCAATTTCTCTCTCCATTCCTTCAGTTCTTGGCTGTGCTCTTCATCCAGCTCTTTTAGCTTCTGAGTCTCATGCTCAACCAGTAGATGGCATTTTTCATTCTTAAAACAAGATAATCCTTATGTAAAACTAATTCAGATTAGGCAACTCAACATTTGTACAGTGACATATGTTGTCCTAATTCTTTCTAATTAGCTTATTCCGTGTAAATAGTGACGTGAATAATTACAAGATAAAAGTATGTTACAAGGCTGCATTTTCTAAAGCTGATCTTTCCATCTGAGCCAATTGAGATAAGAAACACTCGTAAATCTAAAAACACTGCTGAGCATCATTAAGGCAGCTGCTGAGAGTGTTACTCAAAACTGTGTTTCACTACCTAATGATGCTTTTCAAGGTCACACAACATTTCTGCTTTGCTTTTTAAAGACAGTCTGTATAATTTATTAAAATCAATTACATTAAAAAGGAAGCTGGTTTTTGGAAATATTTCAACTCTTGGTGCCAAGAGCTGAGACAAACAAATGGAGCTTAGAGAAGAGACAAACATGTTTGCAGAAGCAGTCTGAGAATTGCCCTATGAAAAGGATCAAACCACACCTCAGCTTCGCACTCCTCTCAGTAAGGTACTCAGACATCTGCCTCACTTCAAGAGGACTTCTGAAGCATGACAAGAAAAAAAATTTATTATTTGGTTTCAAATCTCTGTGCGTTTTTAAGAGCAGTTGGCACTGGTTGTGTTTCTAGGGTTCCAGTCCCAAGTGGGTCTGATGCACAGTACAGAACCAGAGCAACAAGCACTTGGCTAGACCTGAGTACAGCAAGGGGCCAGTTTTCTTTGTGAAGCTCAGAGCAGCTCTAATCTGCTCTATTTTACTGGAGCTGAAACTTTCACAAGGTTCCCACGGTACTTGAGGATTTACTGGGACTATTTAGTGGCATAGCAAGGGACTATTTTTGCAGGATGTAAGAAAGTGAATAGAGTAGAATGAGTTTCATTGGTCATTGCACCATTTCTCTAAGCAAAGGTTATCAGCAGGTGATCATTTAATGCTTTAAAACGGCCTTGTGTCCCTGGAACTGTGAAAAGCTGATTTAACAGGAAAGGAGATCTGGCCAATGTATCCAGCAGAAACTTTTACAAAATGCATACCAAAAGAGACAAATCAGAGCTCCTGATCACAAGAAGAGAATTCCTTCTAAGTACTTTCCAGAAGCTCATATGCAAGTGGCAGCACTTGGTAAAAACCTTCTCATTTCTGTATTGCTGCAAACTTCTCATGGGTAATGCCTGGTGCTGCCTACCTCTGTTCTGATTAATGACATTCCAGCAAAATCAGGTTAAAAGGAAATGCTGCCTACAGAAAATAGCCCTGGGAACTTGAAAGTTATTCCAGAAGTGACCATCTGCTTCTGGCTCATGCTCTTCTTGCATTTAAAATGATTCCTCATGAATTGATGGAAGCATATGAATCTGCCTAAGCAGTGCACTGCAGGCCTTGTTGAAAAAACTGTACACAGTAAAAATTAGGAAAAAGGTGTTTCTGCTTTGCCTGCATCTGTTATTAACCAAAGTCTTCTCACTGAATGGTCATTTAATAGCATCTATTTTTAACCTGTAACTGATGCAGTTCCCTGATGTTTGCTTCACACTGCAACTGAAGGTCCCGCATTTGGTTTTCATGTTTCTGATGCTGCGCCAGTCTCTCATTCTTCTGCCTCTTTTCTTCTTGAACAGCAAACTAAAATTAAAAATAAGATTATTTATATTGTGCCTCTGAATAAAACAGTTTGCATGAGTCAAAGAACTGCATCTAATAGAATGAACACATACTGAAGAGAACGGTTCTAGAGGACTTAAGCAATAATTTTCTCTATTTTTTTTTTTATTTCTTACAAAGGAAGTGCCCTACAGTTTTAATTCCATTTCTGTCTGCACTCTGTTTTTTCCTTAAAATGCAGCACATTTCACTTCCAGACTCCTGAAGTTACCTCCCTTTGAAGCTGTGACTCAGCAGTGCAGCTGCAAGCGTTGGTTAAGGCTGGTGTTCTGCAGCTACAGGAGACCGTATTTTCCACATTTTTCATCCTTCCAGTACTCACCATATGAAACCATAATTTGGGACTGTGGTGCATCATTAGAAAGCAAACCTCTTGACCTCGGCACTGCATTCCCATTTGAAGAATGAGTGAATACCTACAGCTTTAATTCCAAAACTCACAAAAATCAAGCATCCTTAAAAATTTCACAGAATCACAGAACAGTTGAGGTTGGAAGGGATGTGCAAAGATCAACCTCCCTACTCAAAGCAGGGTCACCACAAGGAAGCTGCACAGGACAGTGTCCTGTTGGATTCTGAGCATCTCTACAAGCTCTCTGGACAACCTGGTCCAGTGTTTGACCATCTTCACACTGAAAAGATGTTTTCTCATGTTGACATTCGATTTTCAGTATTTCAGTTGTGGCTGCTGCCTCTCACCCTGTCATTGGGCNGTGCAAAGATCAACCTGCCTACTCAAAGCAGGGTCACCACAAGGAAGCTGCACAGGACAGTGTCCTGTTGGATTCTGAGCATCTCTACAAGCTCTCTGGACAACCTGGTCCAGTGTTTGACCATCTTCACACTGAAAAGATGTTTTCTCATGTTGACATTGGATTTTCAGTATTTCAGTTGTGGCTGCTGCCTCTCACCCTGTCATTGGGCACCACTGGGAAGAGTCTGGCTCCACGATCTTTGCTCCCTCTGTTGGGTACTTATAGACAAGGATCAGACCCTCCTAAGCCTATTCTCCTCCAGGCTGAAGCATCCCATGTACCCCAGGTGGCTCCACATGTAACAAGACACACGAGTCTTTCAGCCATCTTCAAGACCTTTTGCACAACTCACTCCAATAAATCCATGTCTGACTTGTACTGGGAAGCCCAGGACTGGACCCAGCACTTCAGAAGAGTCTCACCAGAGCAGCAGGGAAGGATCATTTCTTCTGACCCCATCCAGTGCATCAATGCAGTTTGGTACCATCTGAAAACTTGTGAGAGTGCACTCTATTCCATCCTCACATTTAACATTTACACTATTAAAACTAAATATTAATTTATTAATTACCTGCTTAATTTTTTCACGATCTTGGTCTGGAGAGGCTAATGAATTGATTCTTAAACTTTTCTTAAACATGGCCATCCGAGTCTTTGCTTCACTTCGCTGGATTTTAGGCAGTCTGGCTCTTTCCTGAGTTTGCTTGTTNGATTAATGACATTCCAGCAAAATCAGGTTAAAAGGAAATGCTGCCTACAGAAAATAGCCCTGGGAACTTGAAAGTTATTCCAGAAGTGACCATCTGCTTCTGGCTCATGCTCTTCTTGCATTTAAAATGATTCCTCATGAATTGATGGAAGCATATGAATCTGCCTAAGCAGTGCACTGCAGGCCTTGTTGAAAAAACTGTACACAGTAAAAATTAGGAAAAAGGTGTTTCTGCTTTGCCTGCATCTGTTATTAACCAAAGTCTTCTCACTGAATGGTCATTTAATAGCATCTATTTTTAACCTGTAACTGATGCAGTTCCCTGATGTTTGCTTCACACTGCAACTGAAGGTCCCGCATTTGGTTTTCATGTTTCTGATGCTGCGCCAGTCTCTCATTCTTCTGCCTCTTTTCTTCTTGAACAGCAAACTAAAATTAAAAATAAGATTATTTATATTGTGCCTCTGAATAAAACAGTTTGCATGAGTCAAAGAACTGCATCTAATAGAATGAACACATACTGAAGAGAACGGTTCTAGAGGACTTAAGCAATAATTTTCTCTATTTTTTTTTTTATTTCTTACAAAGGAAGTGCCCTACAGTTTTAATTCCATTTCTGTCTGCACTCTGTTTTTTCCTTAAAATGCAGCACATTTCACTTCCAGACTCCTGAAGTTACCTCCCTTTGAAGCTGTGACTCAGCAGTGCAGCTGCAAGCGTTGGTTAAGGCTGGTGTTCTGCAGCTACAGGAGACCGTATTTTCCACATTTTTCATCCTTCCAGTGCTCACCATATGAAACCATAATTTGGGACTGTGGTGCATCATTAGAAAGCAAACCTCTTGACCTCAGCACTGCATTCCCATTTGAAGAATGAGTGAATACCTACAGCTTTAATTCCAAAACTCACAAAAATCAAGCATCCTTAAAAATTTCACAGAATCACAGAACAGTTGAGGTTGGAAGGGATGTGCAAAGATCAACCTCCCTACTCAAAGCAGGGTCACCACAAGGAAGCTGCACAGGACAGTGTCCTGTTGGATTCTGAGCATCTCTACAAGCTCTCTGGACAACCTGGTCCAGTGTTTGACCATCTTCACACTGAAAAGATGTTTTCTCATGTTGACATTGGATTTTCAGTATTTCAGTTGTGGCTGCTGCCTCTCACCCTGTCATTGGGCACCACTGGGAAGAGTCTGGCTCCACGATCTTTACTCCCTCTGTTGGGTACTTATAGACAAGGATCAGACCCTCCTAAGCCTATTCTCCTCCAGGCTGAAGCATCCCATGTACCCCAGGTGGCTCCACATGTAACAAGACACACGAGTCTTTCAGCCATCTTCAAGACCTTTTGCACAACTCACTCCAATAAATCCATGTCTGACTTGTACTGGGAAGCCCAGGACTGGACCCAGCACTTCAGAAGAGTCTCACCAGAGCAGCAGGGAAGGATCATTTCTTCTGACCCCATCCAGTGCATCAATGCAGTTTGGTACCATCTGAAAACTTGTGAGAGTGCACTCTATTCCATCCTCACATTTAACATTTACACTATTAAAACTAAATATTAATTTATTAATTACCTGCTTAATTTTTTCACGATCTTGGTCTGGAGAGGCTAATGAATTGATTCTTAAACTTTTCTTAAACATGGCCATCCGAGTCTTTGCTTCACTTCGCTGGATTTTAGGCAGTCTGGCTCTTTCCTGAGTTTGCTTGTTCTTTAACTCCTCTATAAGGCGTTGATTATACCTCTGCATTTGTTCTGTTTCCTGAAACGTTAACCAAGTGGAAATGTGAAACAGTAACTATGTTGCCATACAGTGTGCATCTCTTTTCATCACTAAGTCCCCCATGTCAGTCAGTGCCTCTCAGCAGAAACCACTCCCAGCCCCAAGAGCAACAGTGGGGAGGAAAGGCTTCTTCCAGAGAGCTCTGGATCATGCCCAACCCAGAGAAAATTCTCTAATAATTGTAAATAAATACACATATATTTTACCAGCGCTTACTCAACTCCGGCACTGCCTTTTACAAAGCCTGTTATTCAAAAGGAGAAACTCCCTTGTGTGAAACTGAACTCCTGGGCTGCAGCTGTAGAGGGGAGTTTGCTGCGAAAGCTGGAGAAAGCAGCAGCCCACCTGGGATAAACCAGAGTGGACAGAACAAACCTTTAGTGGAAGCTGCTCATGCTTTGGTCATCAAGGAGATCCTCTAACACTTCCACACTGGTTTACATTTTCAGAAATTGAACTATTTGCTTTCATGTAACCATAAAAACCAAAATGCCTTGTGGAAAATAAGGATTTAGCTATAAAGAGACAGTTGTCAGCTACTTGCCCAGACGCTAATACAGTTCATTCTGCTCATTTAATTCCAGGATGATTTACTTTGGAGCAGATTTGTTTAAACATAAACCAAAACTGGTTTCGGTGGATAAGCAGAATTTGGTATTTTTAAAGTAAAAGATTGATGTTGTGTTTGGTTGGTGTTTGTTTCAAGTAAAATAAGTAAGATTTTTCTAATTTGAACAGAACAGATAACAGCTTCAAAATACTTGTGTAGGCCTTGCCTGTGCAAACAAAAAAGCCCCAGGAGAGATCCTAAGACTACTTGATAAAAAGAATGGATATTATAATACACAAGAGAAAGTGTCAAAGTGAGCACTAACTTTTTCATGCCTCTTAAGCAGCTGGTGCCTCTGCATGAAATACTGATCCTTGAGCTGCTGCTTGAGGAGCTGGTGTTTCTCCTGCAGGTGCCGCTCCTCCAGCTCCCAGAATGCAGCTTCACGAGCTGGAAAAAGGAGGAGGAAGGTTGGTTCAGGAATTGCAATCCCATTCCATACTTCCCAACTTCCTGGTGTATGTTCAGAAGTGGCCTACAAGTGCATTTTAAAAACAATGCTGTTTCATAGCAAATGTTTTTATTACAGTTCTAGATTAGTCATAAGGGTTTTTGACTTCAAAAAGTGAAGATAGGCCATTGTTTTACCAAAACACCATTGCCTGTTTCAAAGAGAGAGCCTGCTACTGGATACCTCTCATGAGCTGCTGTTTGTTGTTGAGGCAATCTCGTTCAATAGTGGCCAGTTCCGTCTTCTGCTGCTGAATTATTTTCTTCAGAGATGCATCCAGTTCTTGTTGCTGCTTCTGCACAAACTCCTGCTCCTGGTAAAAAACCAATAGAAGTAAATTAAATTGGGTTCTTCTAACCACATTACATGTTAGTGAAACTCCCAGTTCTCTCAGCATTAGCGATATATGAAAACAAATACATCTATGAAAATTTGGGCTAGTGTGCCTTGGCTATCAAATTATCCATATTTTGTATTTTCTATGTACAGAGCAGGTAAGAGCATATTCATGTTTAAATAATACCTTCAGAAATAAGACCAAAGGTAACAATCTAGCCAGCCATCTGCAACTCATTCCATTTCTTGTCTCTCCTCAGAACAAGTTGCAGGTTCAGAGCTAGCAAAGACAATACTCAATCTAAAGTTAGTCTCATTCTATCAAGGGTTAATTATTCATGTAGGTAAGGAAATAAAGGTAGGTATAATTATTCTGCTTTTGGTGATCAGTTAAAGCCTATTTATTGACACAGTTGGGTTTCAGATCTGTGTGGTTTATCTTGTTCTTAGGGCAGGGCTGTTGAGGCTGGGAGTTCTGCAGGACCACTGTGCAGACACCCCATGGTTCTGCAGGGCCATAACCTGGTCACACCCGAGCTGAGCTGGCTCCTCACAAAGGGATTTATCACCTGCATCTTCCCATTAGCCAGGTGTATCCCTGTTGCATCCCATCACAAAAAAGCAGGCAGCATTAAAGTCCCCCTCCCGTGCCCCAAGACCTACTGCTGCCTTTCTTCTTTGCAACTATTAAAACCCACAGCTATGAGCATGCAAGCATGCACACACACACACAGTCTCACATCCACCTTAAGAACAAGAAATTGAATCAGGTACTTCTAGCACAACATCAAGGACAAAAGAAAGGACAATGGCACGGTCCTGTCAGAGCCAAGGTGGGCTGCTGAAGTCCATAACAAATGGAATTACATGTTCTTTAAAAATACTTTTTATTATGACCGGAAGAATCCTGGTTTCCATCTTCACAGAAAGTTATTAAGAGATGAGGCTTTCATGTCTCTTAGTGGACAGCAGAGTTACACTGAGACAGGTAACACAAAACCAGAGGTGAAATAAGCTGACAATGACAGACCTGAGGGTACTAAAAGAACTGGAAGGTGATGTCCATAAATTAAGTTAGACACACCTAATCAAATATATGGGCTGATAAAAAATACTAGGTTTTCCGTTTAGAGATGAAAAGGATAAAAAAAACTACTACAAGTTTATTACTCTGAGGGTACAGACACATAATTAACACATTGTTTAATTTGCTGGGAGATTTTTCATTTGGAAGGAGTGGGGGAAAACTGTTCTAGTGTAGTCATGGTCAAAAAGTGATTATGCTTGAGCTTTACACATTTAATCACTTAAATACCATTGCTGCTCTCTCTACAGAGTAACTCTTATCAAGTTTTATACCTGCTAGTGCTGTAAGATAAACCAGGCAATCTCAGGAAACACACTGGCCTTTCCACTTCTCATATCTACTCAAGTATCACATAAAATAAATGTCACCAACTTTACTAAAGAATGTGTTGGGTAGTTAAAAGGCAGACAGTGCAAGGTAGTCAACCTTTTTCAAAGTACCACTTGGTTATGCCCAATAAGTATCTTAAAATAAACCCAAACATCTTTAAAATACATGGTTTCACTGCACACACAGCATACAAGTCACACAATGTTTCTCAGATGTGCTGAACAAATATCATGTTGCATGTGTGAACTCTCAATGTCTTGTTCAGACTGAATAACTACTGTCTTTTGGATCTTTTGACTATGGATAGTGCACAATTACCTAAATTGGTGCTAACCAGTTTGGAGACAGTAGTGACATTGATCAGCACATATGAGCAGAAGGAGAAGAGAAAACACACATCCAGAAAATTAGGAAAATAAACTTTCATTGTGTTGCATTTTAAGACTTACATCCTGCATTTGTGCGTTGAAAAGTGTACATGAAGACAACTGAAAAGACTGAATCATAACCTGAGCAACACCCTGTGGGACACAATGTAATTCTGTGTCATAATATAGTGAAATGTATTGCTACTCTTAAAAAAAAGAAATGAGATCTGCTGTACGTTAGTAATAAGCATTCAAAATGTCAAAGCTAATCACACAAGTAGATACTGATGGAAGTTCTAGCTATTCTAAGGCTAAACAGCTGCACCTTGTTTAGTCCTTATCATTCCAAGTACGGATATTTCACATTTAATTTTTCTTTCACCTCTCTTCAGCAAATTGAAACCAGCAAAGGAAATTAACCATGTCACTACAAACATTATGAAAAATTAGATTTTTGTTTCCTTAAAAAGTTTAGAGGCAGGTATCTTTGGTGTGGGGAAAGTGCTGCAACTCAATCACCTTCTATCCTGGGAAATCCCCTCTTAAACACATAATCAAATAAAGTTGCTATTATTTTCTACTAGGTCACTCACATAAACATTTAATCTTTATCTTACTCAATCCAAGCCTGCTCTACTGTGGTTCAAACTCACTCTGTACAAGCTGTGGCCATCACAAAGCCAATATTTTTCTAAAACACTAGCCCTCTTTCTATCTGGGTCAAAGAAAAGCAGCAAGTCTGAAGGCATGAAATCACAGATGATGTTTTGTAAAGTTTCCATACACCTACACTTTGACATTTAAATAACATTTTACCTAATCTGTTCTGCTTCTATAAACAAGATGTCTCATGCTTACATATTATATACATTTTCCTCCTCTGCACTTGTGTAGTTCAAAACTTCCTCCTGACTATAACCTTTAAAATTTGAGGGACCAGTGGAGTACTTACCACTTGTAAAAGCACTGTAAATAAACTTGCTGTAGAAAAATACCATTCCTTTTCAGTAGAGCACACAAAATCCTACACTTGAGAGTACAAACCTGGCAACCACTGCTCCTACATTTCTATCCAGTTAAGTCTAAGATGTGACATGGCAGTACTTGAAGAAAGAGAGCAGTTCGTAGGGTTAGTTTGAGTTAAGTTCCATATTCACTCAACAACAACAAGAAGTGAAATCATCAAGCTGTGTGAATACTGCTGCCTTTTGTATTTTAGTAGCTTGAAGCTGCCATTGTTACCTGAGCATGCTGGCTTTGTGCAAGCTCCTCTTTCTTGCGTTTCATGAGCTCTTTTCTCAGCTCTTTTGGTGCTTTCTCCACTTCACATAAAACCTACAGTGTATATAAGCATGCAGAAGGTGGCAAAAAGAACACTTTGTCTCCACAGCAAGCATTACTGTGAACACAGGAACATGCAGGTCAAGCACTAGAGGTAGTGGGAAGCATGCAGTACTTCAGTGGCAGGGATGTTAGTTTAGAAAAGAGCTTAATGAGAAGAGAAGGAACAATAGGTGCTTTATTCATGCCAACAGTGCAGAGAGGAGGGATGTGCCAGTGCTTTTTGCATGCAAATGCTGCCCAGTGCTCTCAGAAATGGCAGTGCCTGCTTGTGCTTCCATGCAGCCGCCAGGAGAGTCAATAGTTAAGAAAACCACCATGTGCAAAAGTGGTATTTTCTTGAATCACTATGGCAAAAAGACTACAGAGTATGTTACCTCACATAAAGCTGTGAAAAATGGTTGGAAGCTTAAAATAACATCAATTGAAAACCAGCTATTTCTGACACTGTCTCTAACCTGAATTTACAAGATGCCATTATTAGTGTTTCTGACCACAAATGACATCTACGTAGCTTATGTCTTCAAAATAATCATACAAGCAAACAAAACATTATTTGGTTGTAGAGAGTTTGGTTCCGAAAAATTTAAAGCAAAACCCACCAATAAATAAGAACATTTTCAAAAAACTTTTCACGACACGTATGCTGGGATGGAACGTGTTTCAGTACACGGTGAATTAGACAAGATTAGCAGAAAGATTCTAAATATAGCCTGGCTAAATCAACTCACTATTAATCTGTTAATTTACTGATGAGTTTTGTTTTTCGGAACTACAAAAATGTAGCATTGTACACTCCAATATAACACGGATAGTTTTAGAGCAGCAGCTGCATTTTCCTTCAAACTGTACATCGCCTTTTTAAGCTTTAAACACAAAACTATGCACCCAGAGACAAATGCCTGTTTGTTTAATAGTGGAAGCATCATCAGAAAACAGAGTCCAAATCACCACATGCTATTCCTGTGTCCATGAAAGAACTGCTTTTAGCTCAAAGCAATATGTAAAATTCTACCCATTTCCCACGTAGACCCAATCACCAGTTAACAGAGAGAGACTCAAAATGCAAGAGGTACCGCAAAAGAAGAAAAATTGTTATTTACATATGAGCATATGGTTCAAACTGAATACAACTTATTTTTTAATGCACTTGTGTGCTACAGGATCAGTCTATGCAAAAGCATGGACAGTTCAGCCTAAAGAAATCTCTGAGTCTAGTAACTATTAGAGCAAACACTAGAGCCATTTATATACAAATGGGCACCACACAGTTGAACCAAAAATGAAATAAAACAGCTTTTAGGATGCAAAATCCATAGAGAATTAATCCAATGCAAGTAAATTAATTGCACAAGTTCTCAGTGTCATTCATTTTGCCTTAACAGTACAATATCTATGAAATTAACTGTAAAAGTTTTTAGGTTATTCAGACTTCTCTTTCCTGGCTTTCCTTTTTGAGCTAACAAATCAAATCCATATTACTGCTGTCACTTCATATAAAGAAATTCTAAACAATTACAGCATACATTCAATAAAAAAATTAATAAATTAACAAAACCAAAATCTATATGAAATTATTGTCTTCAAAAGTCTAATTTGTTACGTATTTACTAAGTAAGTATAGCTGGGTTTTTTAAAAGTAGGAATCTCAAATATTTTTCATAATCTTTATGAAAATACTTTTTCTTGATTTCATATTTGAGAGAAAATATTTTATTAAATCTTCTGTGAAAAATAGAATCTTCTAACTTGGTGATGTTTTCTAGATTAAGTCAATACCTCAAGCTTCCTGTCAACTGTTTGTATTTCACTTTGGGCAGTTAAACAAAACAAACAATTCTGACTGGTAGTGACACTGCCAATCCTCAGGATAGCATGGCCTTGACAAGGTTTCTGGGATACCTAATCTCAACTGTTTGCTATGCCCATACTCCTTATTTTCCATATTATCTCATCTCTTACCTCTTTTTTTTTGTTTTTCAGCACATTCTGGAATTTGGACAACTCCTTCTCCTGCTCAGCCTTGATGCGCTTTGCTTCATCCCGTAAACGATTTGTGTGCTCCTGCTCCAGGCGCTCGATCGTCTGCTTCTGCTGCTTTTCCAGGTTCTCTATCTCTTGATCATACTGCCGCTTTTTACTCTGTAAAAATAATTTGGCACCTTTTTTAGAAACTGAAGTCCTTTCAAGTGAAGTGCTGTAGTACAGCAGGGAATGGCCTTGATGAACTGGCAGGCAAACCCCAGCACAAGCTGGGCACCCCACAATGGAAAATTTGCCTTTTACTTAAGAATGAAGCTAGGCTAGAATCATCGTGACAGGAAACACATGATTGCTGTTAGCACTACTCTGCTTACTCCATCAAGATGTCGTATTTTAAGACCACCAAAATGCAGAAACTCACTGTCATTTCCTGTTCAAAACGTCTATACATCTGCTCTCGCTGCTGCAGAAGTTTATTGCTGAGCTGCTGTTGGGCTCTCTGCTCCTCTTTCTGAAGAAGTCTCAGCTCTCTGAGCTCTTGACGTCTAATAAGTACAAAGAACACTTAATACTGATGGGCAAAAAAAAGAAGTGGAAAATGACAAAAGATAAAAAGGACCATTGACAACTTTGGCCCAGCAAAACTAGTTTTGAACTGTCTGTCTTAATAAGACACACTTTACATTCACTTCTGCTAAAAAAATAATGTAAATCAATCCCCAAATATAACTGAAATAAGATCATTAGCCCCCTTGTTTTATTCAAGGAAAAAAATATCAGCTGCTAACCTCTTGAAAATTTTAGTTTTAGAAACACTTACCGTAGAAATCGCATTTCTTCACTTTTTGAGTCATTTTCAGTAACTATTTTTGATGTAGTTACACTCACTTCTACTCCATCAACAACAAACTTCCGAGTTTTCTTTAACGTTTTCTTCTGCCTTCTAGTTTCCTAAATTAAGAATTGCTAAGTTATTATGTATTTAAGTTATATTATTATTTCCCGTTATTTTTAATATTGAATTATATCAAATGTTTCTGGGAATGTCTTCTATATAGTAATCAAGAGTCCTTCTCACTTATCTGAAGAGAACTGATGCAGTTTTATTTTCAAAAGCTGAAGACAGCTGGATTTACTGTTTGCTTTTGACTATGGTTTCCCCAGTCACCAACAGGTATTTAATTCTGAAAACCAGCTCTGAAACAGGGTAACAATTTAGTCACCTACTTCCTTCTGCTTTGGACACAAGCAAGGGAGTTTAATTTTTTTATTGATATATATTAGCCAAAAATCATATAATGATCTTGCTGACAACTGGAGAAGTCTCAGTTGTCAGAGCTGCTGTTGTTTCATTACAAGAAGAGAGGGACCCCAGCTGAAACTGCACCGTTGCCATTGTATCAGGGCGACTGCAAACACTCTCATGTTTAGCACAGCTACGCCAACCTATGATTTTTTTGTTTGGTTGTCTTTCTAGGTTTGTTTTTCCTCCATTCAAACCTATGTTACACAGTTACTACCTTAATATGGCTATATTTATATTTATACAAAGATTGTAAATAAAGTTCATAGTCTGGATTTTGCTTCCTCTGAGTAAGCTCATTCATAGAGGCATAACTGCATGGACACAGTACAACTACAGGAGAACACTGACTGGAATAAACAAATCCAGCAGAATGTCTGCCTTGGGTCTCCCAAATGCAAACAGATAGACAGAAGATAAAAATGGCACGAATTCAGTGTAAGATTATATGTTCCAAGAGATTTTTCCCATTAAACAGGAATGCTGTGCATTTAGCTTGTCTTCTGATTATCAGTTCTGACCTACAACAATTCACAAATTTTCATGTTTAGTATTATTACACTTCCTGTTATGGGTTATACTGTTATGCAATACAGTAAGAAACTAATTAGCATAACTGCACAAAATCCAGACATTGCTGTACTGTGCAATTTAGAATACTCTGATTTATACAAAGCTTTGTATATAGGTGCCATACTGGTTTCTCCCTCAATACTTTTCCTTATGGCAAAGGTTACACTTGGAAATAGTTTCAAGGTTACACTCACATGAGATTTTATATTAAAAAATATATGCTTACACTTACCTGTAAGGATATAGATCCTGTCTCCTTGTTTTTACTAAGGAAACTAGAAATGGACAAGTTCAAATCAATGCTGCTGTTATCAGCTGTAGAACCAGTGCCTGAATCCGCATCATTTTCCTTCAAATTCTCTGATTCCAGTTGCTGTAAATTCTCAGTATTGCCTTGATTATCTGCTTTGACCTTCTCATTTTCTTCAGTGCTAATGCTAATACTGGGGACTGGAGTGACTTCAGAGTCATCAGCTTGTTCACTGACAGCACCCTGAAGCTTATTCTTCATTATTTCATCAGAGGTAAGTGCTGGGTGTTCTTTGTCTACCTGGATGTTGTTTTCCTGCACATTCTCAGGTCCGCACTCTCCTGAATTTTGGTCCATACCAGCCAGTTTATGAGGAATATCCTCAGGTTTGTTCTGTAATGCCTTCTGGTCTACGACATCTTTTGCAGAGTCTTTGATCTTTGTTTCCTCTGTGCTGTTTATATTACTGATACCCTCATTTTCACTTTCTGCCAGTTTCTTGTCTACTTCGATCACTTTATCTTGGCTTTCTGATAGAGTTTCTTCAGAGCTGATTATCTCATGGACCTGCTTAGCCTGACTTTCCACTGGCTTATCCTCCAGCTCAGGTATTTTATCCCCATCACTGATGGATATTTCAGCAATAGCACCTATCTCCTTAATGTTGTCAATTCCATGTTTTATTAGTTCGTTTTCTTCATCAGACACTTGAACTGCAGCGTTAGGCGGAGTTTCTGTAGTGGTGTCTACTGCTGCCTCTTTCTGAGTCTCACCTTTATCTTCCTTTTGTTCTGTATCTCTGTTTTCTGCAGGGGCCTTTTCTTCCTCACCATCCAATAGATCCATTCTCTTCTCTTCTTTTTCACCAGTTTCCTTAGGAATGCCTTCTTCAGCTTCTACCCTATTTTCAGTTATAGGTACTACTTTCAGTTTATCATCTTCTGTCTGCTCATTTGCCATAGAATTTTCTTTCTCTATTTTTACTTTAAGTTCATTCTTTATTTCCACATCAAGTTCTTTACCTCCTTTCTGGGATTCTGTATCCTCATTTATTTTTTCCAGGCTTTCTGTATTCTTTTCTGCTGGCACCATTTTGCCTTGCTCATCTTCACCAGTTGGCACAGAACCGTTCTGCACTTTCACATCACTAACAGGAGTATCGTGTATGTTATCAGCTGTTTGCCTAAATTTAATGTCTTCAGATTCATCTCCAGCTGTTTTGTCCTCAATGGCATTACTTTCTGTTTTCTCAGAGAGAGATTCCAGGACAGAGGCATTCTGTGAAAGTTTATCCTCTTCAGAGCTGGCAATACTAAGATCGGAGGATGCACGTTTCTCTGCAGGTAACTGCTAAAAAATTCAAGTAAGAAAAATGTTCAATCATTTTGTAACTTAATCAAAGCACAGTTTTATGGAAGAATACCTGAACAGAGATCAATATTGTATTCACATGCAGTTATATGAATGATAACCTCCAAGTCCTTCCTTTGCACTATCGCAGAACAAGTGCACGAACTGCAGACAGGCTCTAAACAGAAAGTTTTACTGTGGTTAAGGGAAAGGGATCATGGTCATCAGCTACTCTTCAAGGGCCTTTTTCTTTTCCTATTCCTTTTTTTTTATCACTTCAACTCCTCAATAGTCACAGCTACAGATGGACTTGAAAGACACAACTTTGTGCTCGCTGGGCAAGAAAGAAACTATCTTTATTTAGTGCAGCACTGATAAAATGCAATATTAAGACCTTCTTCTGCTTCACTTTGTGGTCTTTGCTAAAAATGCCTGAAAACTTTTCATCTGGTTTTAATCACGTTGAAACCCCATTAAAATGGTGAAAACTTCCAGTAGATCTGATTAAGTGGCAGTACAGAACTAGAACAGAAACAGTTACCTCACTGCAGAAACTGCCGCTGCTAGAATATGAATGAATGTTATCAGATTCCATAGAGACATCCAAAAGAATATCATAATAAAGCATCATTTTAACCACAATTGCCCTTTCATGCTTCAAGGTGATTGTGATATCTGTCTGTCTGTATTTACTGCTAGAACCTTGTAATTTGCAGATCAGGCTTCTGATTTGCCATTCTAGATTAGCTGTTGCAGCAGGAACAGGTTTGATTGTGCATTTCCTACCTTATGGATTTCCCAAGCGTACAGAAAACAAAGTCAAAATTGCATTTAAAATATTTCTTCATGCAATTGTTCCAGAAGTTTAGTGTTGATCTCCCAGGAGTGTTTCAAACTACCCAAAGTAAATAACGTGAAGGCCTCTACATCACACTTCCCTACAATGCTGCTTGTGAGACACTCGATTTGAGTGCCAGGGTGGCCTTGACTCCAACCCTCCTGGATCGATGGCTTAGCAGCTCATCAGCGGAGGAGGTGGTGGATGATCCACAGGAGGGGAGCTGCTGGGAATGCACCTTTGGAGCCCATGGGGTGGGCTAAGCAGGCCAGGGGACGTGAGGAGCGTGCGGATGGGCAAAGAGGGAATGGAGGAACCTGCTCCAGCACTTGGCTTTTCCAGCAGTGCAGGGAACAGCAGCTCTGGGGGGCACAGGGAGCACACAGCCTGGGCACACTGCAAACTGCACCCATCCCTGGGCATCACGACTTTCCCTCTGAGCAACCACACTCATGCAGTAAGATTCTTAAAGTATCTTTAGGACTACATTTGTCATAATTATGTGGTTTTTTCCTTTTCTTTGATAGTCACACTGTAAAACCACAAACTTATTTTACAGCATAATAGTCAAATACCTTTCTTAATCTTTTAAACACTTCTTGGAATACAAATGTGTTTATTCATTCACCTAGTCATTATGATTTAAAACTATTAACATAAAAATCAGTATCCCATTTTTAAAATATCACATACACATGTAAAGAAAATAGGATGTTAGTCTTTATTAACTATTATTTATTAGTAGTTTTGAAGGAGTTCAAACATGCTAATTTTGAAATTGCTAGCTAGCTATTTTGTAATAAAGTTAGAGTATGTTTATGATGTTATTCCTAGAAGATTTGATGTCAAAGTTGGGCTAATACAACTGAAACTGAATTCTCCATGGGAAATTGGCAACGGCATATTAAAAAAAGTAAATTTTAAACTGACCAGAGAATTTTCTGTTTCTTCTTCTTCATCGTCATCTTTACCATCTTCAACTTCTTCAGTAACTTCAGCTTTAGCTTCTGCAATCAATTCTCTTATTGGTTTATTTGAAGTAACAGTAACAAATGGATGCTTGTGAAAACAAAAAAAAATAAGCACAATATTAAGCAGGGACTTCACAGTATACAGTGGGAAAATCATAACCTGAAAGAAATATAACTTCAGAGAAGTATTACTTTGGTTGCCTCACATCTGAAAATTCACAATTAACATTAATCATAACTATTCTAATGTCCTTTTTACTGCAGAAGTCTTAAAATCAAAACATTTCTATTCAAATATACTGTATCGGTAGTCTAACAAACTTGCTAAAAATACAAGTGATTAATTTATACTGACCTTTTTCACAATCCACAGAATAGAAGTAGAAAGATTTTTAAAAAGGTTATTTTTCTTGGACTTAGGTTTCATTTCAGTTCCACAGTTAAATTATTTCTTGACAAGCTGTTCCTGCTGCAACAGCTAACCTAGAAAATATTCTTTCTAGAAAAAAATGTGCTTTGTCTTTACAACAACTTTTCCTAAGGTGAACTAGAATTCTACCTCTTTCTTTAAGAGCAAACAGGTACCTGTTCCTCTCCTGCTGCCTGAATCTTCTTTCTCTGCTTGGCCCTGCTGCTTAAATCTCTTCAGCGTGTGCCAGATAGATTGTGGATAAAGCAAATGGGTGCTGACGTTAAACACAATCAAATGTACCTGTCACATCTATTCCTGTTCAGCTGTTCTGCACTGACAGCATTACAGAGGAGGGCTGAGCACTAAAGCTTTTAAAACACCTGTCAGCAACTGGCCACAGACGTAAACAACTACTCCATCCATTGCATTGAAGTATAATTACTTACACAAAGAAATTAGTTATATTACAGCAAAATATGTTAAACTAGTAACCTGATCTGCACTTGGTATCACTTAATCAAATTTTACCAAATAAGGATCAATTTTTAAAACAGACTGTGGGCAAACAGTTAGTTTGAAAATATTTAAGTAGTCACTATAATAACACTCTGCTTTTAAAAAATACAAAATATGCCTGCCTTTAAACAACAGTTCTGAACAATTAACTCTTCCTACCTGTAGAAGTTGAGTTGCACTCCACCTTGCATCTACGTTCTTTTCCAAACATTTCTTCAGAAAATCTTTAAAATCTGATGACCTATACAACAAGCAAACAGGCAGAGGTTATTCTTCTGTCTTAACATCAGACTAGCATATAAACTGAAATATTCTTTAGCTTCACATGAATCTACACTTCAAGTCCTGCTATTGATTCAGGAAAACACAAGGAGAATACAGGAATGCCAAGACCACTACAGCACAAATACAATCTTTATAAGGTTTGTCCATTATCAGAAGAATTTACTTTTTGCTCTGGACTATTAATACACCTCATCTGCTGTATCACTAACTGAATCATGTTAAGATATTAAATTGACCAAAGAGATAATGGCTTTTAAAAATATTTTCTTAATATAAAAATGCTTTATTTTCTTTCCACCCAATCTTTTTTAGATGGCCTTCAAGTCTGTTACTGCATTTGTAAAAAAGCTATTTCACATACGTATTAAAGCAAAACTTCTGTATAAAAGCTTCTGTACAGAACTATCTCAAAAAAAAGTTCCAATTGTGTGAGAATACATATATTTTTATACACACATGTACAAACATATATTGAGATTTTATGGACCTGCCTTAATGCATAAAGCTACACCACAAAATTCAACAGGGCTGTACTCATGAAGTTTAGCAAACAGATGACTTGGTATGCCTTAGACTGGGGTAGAAAAGCTGTCAATAAAATACAAACCATTTTGAAGGCTGTGCCAGTGTCGGCGGATCAGATTTTGCGATTTTCAGCAGCACTCGCATGGGATTTAATTCATGATGAGGTGGCTCTATTTGAGCCATTTCTATCAAAGTAATGCCAAGAGACCAGATATCAGCCTTGTAATCGTACGGTCTGTCTTTAGAGGTCTCACACATCACTACTTCTGGAGCCATCCTGCAAAGAGAGCAATGAAGTTCCAGATGAGAAAATGCTTGCTGATCTGTTCTGAGAACAGTTCTAATCCCAGACATTCACTGAAGCATTGCTAGAAGCCCATTCTACCATCAGTATATTTACATATTATTTATCAAGCTTATAATATCAAATTAAAAGTAACATTAAGATACTAGTTCATACTAAAAAGTCAGCAAAAGAGTGCACTTACCAGTATGGTGTACCAATAAAAGAGTCTCTTCTTTGTATTGTTCTGGTGTTTTTAGCTGATACTCCAAAATCCGCTTAAAGCAAACAGTAAAATACTATTAACAGGGTGGTGGGAAACATACTGTATTTTTTTTACTTTACAACTGTCTTTTAAAATGGTCTGTGTTTCAGAGCAAACATTCTGCAGTATAAAACTTCAAAGTGAGATAAAAATATTTGTGTTCTGACAGCCGAGTGCCAAGTTTTTATGGCATTTATAATAAAAGATCTTGAATAAAACCTATTCCACAGTTCTAAAAAAACCCCAAACCATAATGGTACTGTTGGGCAAAATATGTATTTACTGTACGAAAAAGTGCATTCAATTATTTTAATTAGAAATTAATTTCTTTAGCCTATGAAGTCTATATTCATTAAACATGGCATAAACTATCTCATTAATTCAACAACTCATCCAATTTTTAATTTCAAGACTCAAATTTTCATGAAGTTACATTTCCCCTTCATCTTACAGGTTTCTTTCCACATGATTTTTCACTTTATAACAAATATCTCAAAGCCTGCATATGCACTTTTCATGTAATATCTACCAAAAAAAAACCAACTTTCTCTTTGCAGTTACTTGTCTATAAAGCAGTACATCTCTCACTTAAAAAAAAGATGACATTTAAATAAGTGTTATATGCTTATAACAGATGTAATTTTGTTAATGAAGATCTAGAGATTAGAGTAAAGGGACAAATAGCCATATGTTACCATCTTTAATCTGCACAAAATTACTTGATGGGCTCAGTACTTGAGAACTCTAATTTGCCCTGTGGAAAAAAAAAAGGACTAAAATCTATTGGTTCAAATGCAGAAAACTGAAATTTTGAGGGACTACAGGTGTTGAAATAATAAAACACATATCCATATAAAAATAAAATGCAATGAAAGAATTTACTTGCTATTCACACATCTGTAAAATAAGGAAATACCCATTTCTTTGTATAACAGAATCCAAATACAAGTAGTTTAAAAGAAGTAAGATGCTCCTTGAAAGGATGCTGTACATTTTTCAAAACTAAATCAAGTCTTTTTTTAGAAATCCTAATTAGAAAACCTGAATGCATCACCAAATGCACGTGTGGAAGAAATCTCCCTGTGGTCTGAACTCTTAAGTAGTATCTTGACAGCCTGCAAGGTGCTGTGTACCAGCTAAGCTTGACAAAATCTTAAAATAGTTCCCAGTCTGTATGAGTAGAAGCCAGGTCACATGAGGAAATGAACTGAAACAAATTACTCTCTCTGACCATGAGACTCCTGCTATGTTCTTTGGTTTCTTTACAGCAGTGCCAAGAAACTAAGACAGTGGTTCTATTATACTTAAACATCAGGCCTATGACCCTGAGAGCTCTCTAAATCACTAAATGTTAAGGCTTCTAAGAAAAGCTACACCAGTAAAGTTACATGTACTCTGCAGACTACAAGAAAGCCAGATGCAAGGATTGTGTGTACAAGCAATAATCTTGTACATAGGGAATCCATGTATGCACAGTCAAACTGAACTGATCAATACAGCAAAGCAGGTACTTAAATATTCTCAGTTTCTTAATAGACAAGACCTTAATAGAGTACCTTGCTGAGACTGTGATCAATAGGGGTAAAGCAGGAGATGCATTTATGAATTTGGACATATCTTGCTTACATTTAAAATTAATGTCTGTATGTTAAAATGAAAGGCTGCAAATTTAGAGCCCCAGTTCCCTGTGTCAATATTCTGATTCTCCTTACCTTTGCCCTGTGTGCATCCAAAGAAATACAACTGTTCACACACCATGCAGAGGGAAGGCTTTGAAACCTGAGCACAGGCAGGGATGTCATGGAACTATGCCATGGGTAGAGCCACTATGTAAAGGCTGACAGCTTATACACATTTGCCCCTGAAACAAAGTGGATCCAGATAATTCCTGCCCTTTCCTGGCTGAATGAAGGGATGTTATTCACCACCAGAAGCCCTTTGTCAGTTCTGCATGGAGAAATCCTCATCAGACTATAAATGTGGATGACTGCTTAAACTGAGATTAAAAAAACCCAGAAATCAACAAGCTTGTATTAATTTTGTAAGCTTGTATTAATTTAGTTCCAGACTGTTCTGTCTTACTTTCAGTGCAACAAACAATTGAAAAAGGTATGGAAAAACTAAGCTGGGGAAATTAACTCATTTCTCTCTCAATAAAGAAAGAGACAACAGTACATGGTACTGCTTTTTAGTCATTGTGAAGAATGTTCCCTTTCCAAACTAACAACTTCAAAGGGAAGTTCTGATTTTATCACATTAAAGGTAAGTATAATCAGAAACTTTATACTAAGAAACAGTAAGACATATGACAACTTCTTGTGCTGATTTTGAAGTATGAAAGATGTGACAAGTATGGTCAGGATATTTCCTCAAGCTTTTTTTTTACCTTAATAGTACCAAACCACTTGCTTGTGAAAAAGCTCTCCTTGTTAGATTGGTATTTCAGTAGGTAAATATTGAACTCTGACAAACTACAGGCTAAGGAAAATATAATTAAAATAACGAAAAGACCATGCCAGGTTCCAGAAAGAGTTTTGTTTGCAACGTGCTTACCTAGTTTAATGTCTCCATCTAATGTGAAAAGAATATTGCCAGCTTTTAGATCTCTGTGGATGATCTTATTCTCATGCAAGTAGTTCAGTGCTTCCAGTGTCTGCCTGCACACCACTTTGATCTGGGGCTCTGTTAATGGCCTTTCAAGCTCTACAAGAGAGAGACAGAAACAATCACAACACTTTTGCATTTTATGTTACGTGTTCATAGCAAACACTGTAGTAATATATGGGAAAGCTAATTAATCTGACAGATTCTAAGCATCACATGTCAGAAAAAATTCTATCTTAGAGTATTTGCTCCTTCCAGTAAAGATTTCATTCCTTGAACCCAACTCCCTTCTCTTTATGAATTATGTATACCTACCTATCTGAACTGTGAAAAAGCTACATAGTTTAGAGACTGGTTCTTTTGTGTGGTACACAGAGATGTTAAAGACCAGATTTTTTACTTACTGGCATTAGCATTCACATAATTTGAGGAATAAGCACAGAAAAAACATTTAAAGAATTATCACAATGTAATTTGGAAGGTGGCAGTGGAAGGGGAAGAATGAGATGCTGGAAAAGGCTCATAGAGACTATGTTATGACAAGAGAGAGCTCCATAAGCAGAGAACAACTTTTCACTTTCACTTAAAGGATTGAGACAAAAATATGCTTAGAAAAATAAATAAGCATTAAAAAAATGAAAGATACAGCTGTAAATACTAATTTTTAAACCCCAACATTCAAAATATATAGTACATTAATTATATAAATATTTGCATATCAAAACAACACACATATGAAACAAGTCTTACAGTATATGCTATCTTTTTAAGGTATTAGAGTTATTAGATGAAACAATGTATTTACCCAACATTACTGCATCTACTGCTCCTCCTGCACAAAATTCAATCAGGATCTGCATATAAACAAATAAAAAATACAGAAATTAGAAACCAAATAGTTCCACTGTACTGAATCATTAATTAAGGGAACATTATTGGGAGATCAGAGTTTCAGACTATTTGGCCTCAACAAATTATTTTACTAACCTGCAAAATACTAGTACTGTTACCCAGCTAAAAGTAGGGATGTGCTGCTTAAGCAAATTATTTGAAAAATGCTTTGAGACTCTCAGACAAAAGTTTTAATCCAAGTATAAAATAGCATAATAAAACTTATAAAACATAATGACACAGTCAGCTTAAACCTACTCCTTGTAATGTGATTTACATAATCCTTGCAAACTCATTTCTCGGTTATTAAGCTCTATTTCTATACTATAATCTGTCTGACTTAAAAGTGCAAGAGCTAAATGATTTTCCAGTAGGTGATGCTATCACCTATATTGTTTCAGATGAGATGAAAATACCAAAAAATACTCTTAAAAGCTACAGAACATTACTAAATTCAGATGTTTACATTAATTTTCCTTCATTTTCATTCATTCCTATAATACTTCAAGGGCTTTATCCCAGAATGCAGTAATACCAGAACAAGTTCATCCCCAGTTCTGAGTTTCCACTTGAAGCAAAAATATACTGCAATTATTTTTGAGCACAAACTATGCTGCTATGAAGGCCAGAAAGAATATATACAAAGGAGAAAGAGGGGAGACAAAGGGAATGAGGAGAGTAAGAAAGAGGAAATGTCATCCAAGAGTGACACCCCACTCCTCCCACTCCTCCTTATGTGTTTTTTATATATTTGAACTTAAATATTAAATTATAATCTTCCATCTGACAGATAAGAAGTATTTCTTGTCAGAATCTCAACAGTCAATATTCTTGGAAATAGTGTCTTATTTTTTTTCTGTAGTTTTAAGATCAGAGTATAATTGCCCATAAAAGAGGAAACCTCAGAGTACCCCTTGTACCACAACACTCATTTATACACCACTTAAGTCACATTTACTTCAAATTATTATTGCAATTAATTCCCACAACAATGGTAACAACAAATGTATTATATAATACAACTGTGTAAATCCTGTAAACATTATTCTGTTTACATGCTTTTGCATGCCAAATAGGTAAGTGTGGGAAATTGTACATAAAGAATTTATTTCTCTAAAATTTGTGGTTTGGTCTGACAAAGGTCTCTTTGCTAGAGAAATCATGTTTCTAAACTTGGAAAGCAAAAGTGTATTTTATGTCCAACTATCATTCTTCTCTTTTTGTCCCCACTAAATTCTGTTTATTTACCACATCATTATCCTTGTGGCTTTCAAGCCCCTGCATTTCACTGTAACTATGTAGCTACAATTTTATTTTCAAGGTATTTACGTCTATCTTTATTGTGCCAGTGAAGCCTACC
Organism: Chaetops frenatus; assembly: GCA_013400775.1. Taxonomy (NCBI): domain Eukaryota; kingdom Metazoa; phylum Chordata; class Aves; order Passeriformes; family Picathartidae; genus Chaetops; species Chaetops frenatus. The sequence goes on along the minus strand of VZTR01007150.1, from coordinate 22,100 downwards.
CACTCAGTTTCATATTGTGCCTCTTTGCATACTTGCTTTCATGCTGACCTTTATGCATAGAAATTTTTCACTATTCCACTGTTTTATATGGTATTTTACTCTGCACTGAGATCACCAAGTTTTGAGATTAGCAAAATAAATGTGCATCAGGAAACATGGTATTACACCTCCACCATTTGCTCAAAGGATAAAGCTTATTAGTAAGACTCGTTTTAGGTATCTTTTTGAAGTACAAGCTCCTAAAAAAAACCCCAACCCGTGCATTCTTTGTACCATTCCAAAAGCACCTATAAATATTGCACTGGATGACCTAAAAGTACAAACTGTTTTGTCACAGCTAAAGCTATCCAAGCAAACACACAGGATGTAGCACAGCAGGGACGTGCAGTCCCACATAAGCTCACTGCACGTTAAGGTACAAATACCCAGAGTTTAAGTAAATTAATTATGGTTCAAGTCCTGGTAAACTGTCCTTCCTGGGAGTGCCAATAAATTCACTGGCATCTAAAGTACATACTTCACAGGCTGACCTTTTCAGCACATTATTTATTTTTCAGGTGTGTATTCTGAATCTCACTCTAAATCGTGCTAATGTAACTGAAATCTGAGTCTGACTGTTACAAATAAGCACCAGCTGAGAACTCTCTCAATACACAAAATGAACTGCTAATTTCCACATTTTAGATTCAAACCCCTGACCAAATGACTCAGTGGAGTACAATTCTACAGTGACAATTTCCTAAGTCATGCTCACAATTTATAAATTAGTTATGAAACTGAGTAGTTATCCCAACAGTGACAACCCAGATGAAATCTGACAAATGCTATTTTGATAAAGAAGAAAGTGTTAACTTCAATTACCTTTTGAAATAAGCAAAAACATTTAGAAAAAGAAAAATACCTACCCACAGATTGTTTTCATAGTAAAAAGCATCTAGGAGCTTGACAATATTAGGATGATCACAGGATGCTAAAATATCAATTTCCACCATGTAATCTTCAAGTTCTTCTTCTGATTTAGTATCTATCACCTTTGCAGCAGCCAGAACTTTCGTTTCTTTGTTCTGAGCCTGTAAAAAAAAAAGTCACAGCAAACATATACATGAATTTCACCAGAAAACTGCCACCAGCAAAAAAACCCCCACAAATAAAGCAACTCTCTCTCGACACTTCTGTACAATTTTCCTGCCTCTAGTTTCCTCCTCTACAAAAAGAGAACACCTGCATATTAAAGAGGAGATAAAATCTAGTAACAGAAGGGTTTAGTAACTTCTCGAGGTCAAGAAACAATGAAAGACAAGAATGTAAAAATACTTAATTTTCATCACATTCTTTAAACCATCATCATGCAGTCAATAGCTCAGGCTAATTGCTGCCTTCCTAAGTTGAAGTTTTGTGCAGCTCCTCAAACACCACCTATTTAACGTGGCCAGGAATATGAAGGAGCCTCTACCCTGTTTCTGCCCTTCTGACTCTCCCCACGTTGTGGCAGCACCGCTGTCCCAAAGCCCACGGAGAACCAGATCTTCCCCCAGCAGGTTGCTCCTCTTCAGCCAGGGGCTGTATGCAAGCTCCCAGCTTAAAGAGCTGCCAAGCCATCATTAGTTTGTCTGGGCATTCTGCTCCTTTGCTTCAGCAGCCTGGGAGCACTCCCATAGATGGGACTCATGGAAGGTGGGACACTGCAGATGCTGCCAGCCTCGACTTCATTACTTCTCACCCGCACACCAGGGACCTGGTGCTGCTGCAGTGACATGGACAGCTACACAACAAGTAAAACAAGCAAAGGGAAAACAAGACTTTGGGTACCCAAGGAAAAAAAGGCATTTCTGCTGTGCATTGTAATACTCTTCGGCTTTTTTCAAATGTAAGAAATTACAGACAATTTGGGTGATTTATTTAAATAGCAAAACATTTCAGATACTGGGAACTACTACTTATTGACAGAATACTGCTGAAACCTAATCACAAAAAACCAGACACACTCTGCAATAATTTTCATGTAAATTATGTTTGAAGGAATGCTCAATTCCAAGCTGCAGCAAGCTTTAAACGAGAAAATGTATTCTTCTCAAGCCATCGTAAACACTATTTTTTCAAGTGGTGATGTTTCCAGTGGTTACCTCTGAATAAAGGAAGTGCAGGACTGATGTCTATTTCACTCATTGTATGTGAAGACCATGAAGCAAAGTCCAATATTTACTCCACTGATTTTCTGACATTCAAATGAAATTAAATGGCAAGGAGGGGCACAGGCTCTCTGCAAGGCAGCAAAAGACAAGGACCTACAGGGGCAATTCCAACTTCTGATGTGAAGCATCACAAGGTGGTTCATCCTGTCTCTCTGCTGGTGTGGATTGTGCATGGCCCCAAACCCATTTTGGATGATCGCAGGACAGGACACAACAAAAATGCCAAAACCTGAGCTTTGTTACCTAATGATTTTATACCACTATCAGACAAATATCACACAGCAAGTAAGAATTCTTAATAATAATTTTGAAGGTCTAAATATTATTACTTGCACAGCTATAAATAATTCTCTCTATGTGGCAAAAGATAATAAAATATTTAAAGATAAACATTTATATTAACATTCAGTAAAACAGCCTTAACAGCAAAACACACTTATAAGCATAGTCCCAGCTGATTCATCTCATGTTGAGGGTAAAGGTTTTCCATTACATTTCTTTTTATCTCAGTATCCTTTCCAAAACAAAAAACAACCAAATCTTCCCAACCTCAATATTTGCTCTCCTGTGTTTAACAACAAAGATAAGGAATCTGTATAACATCATTTGAAAACCAACTACTGAGAAGTTTTCCAACACACATTCTAATAATAAAAAGGAAGAGGTCTGCTTAGTAACGCAAACAACATTTGTTTTGGTTTCATGCTTTGTAGCAAGAATGAAAGACCAACCTTCCTATTCTAGAGCTGCACTATAAATTAAACACAAAAAGTGAAACAGATGTCTGACCACAACAGAATTAGACTTGGTAGCTTTACATGTACAGAAAAATGGTTTTTAAAGCACCTTTCTAAAGAACATAAATTTTAACTGTAAATGTGCTTTTTTGAAGCATGCATGGCTCCACACTTCACTGCACCCTAAACAATACTTAAAAACATAAAGCTGAAATTCATTTTTACACAATTTTTTTTTTGCACACTATATTATAGCAATAATATTTTGTTTAAATAAAACCATCTACATCAGGTAACAGATGTTACTGCTTTCAGATTCAGTTCCACCTTTGAGCAAGAAAGGCATTGCTAAGTTAGTGTGAATGATTACATGCTCAGGAGTTTGCTGCATTTACAGCCAGATTGTTTTTTTCTACTGACAGAACATTTTGTATTTTGATTTTTCCTAGATCCTTTTGCTTAAAGCAACTTGAAATCTGCTTTGAGTAAGCTTCTATGATTTCCTCCTTGTGGCAGCTCCGTTAAAACACCTTGTTACAAACCATGAATTATTATAGAGACAGTGGGATTATCTTTATGAGTATCTTAACAATTACAAACAAAACAAATGTTTGCCTTTGATCTGACTTAAAATAGTAAAATTTTGTAGGCCTAGATCCAGCTCTTAAAAGAAAAAAGCTTAAAATAATCATATTTCTACTGGGTATTTCTGAGGACTGATGAAACATTTTACGTATGCATCAAGTTACACCTGAAAAAAATTATATCTTTTAAAGTTCTTTTTGAATAAGGCATTAGTCATCTCCACCCTACAATGCATTCCATAAAAAATACCCATCTATTTGACTTACTGTAAGAAACGTCTCTTTTGAACTGTGCAGGAAAGGATTTTACTGTTCATGCACAATATTTATGAATCACTGTACTGTACAGAGAAAAAAAACCTCTTTGGATGAGGAGGAACAAAAAGCACTTGCAACTTTGTGTGGGCATGTTTGTTTTTTCTAAACTTTGGCTGAAGTCTTTCTTCTTCCACAAAACATTCTCTAAAGGTCAGAGCCGGAGCAAAAATGATTGTGCAGACACAGTCTTGATTTGCACATGGAAATTCTGCATTTGGGTACACCAACATTTAAAGTCAAACTGCCATTTATGTTACAGGACATATTTTGAAAGGGCAGAACTTCTGAGTAGCTGTAGCCCAGCAGTTTCTTCCTATATTTTAGCTCCTAACTACCAATTCAATTTATTCCAAATGCTCTGCTTAAATACATTTGATTGTGCTTCTATGATTAAGTTACTTAAACCTCAGTCCTATGCTAAGAAATCCAAACTAGCATTTTCAATGGTTATGTGCAAACAAGGAAGAAAGGGGTAGAAGGATTCATTAACAAAATTTGATCTTTTGATTCAAAAGATACATACATTATAGATAAAAATCAAATTGGAATAACTCATTCCCTTGAGATCTGACTAATGCAAGATGACATGGATATGATTAACTGTTACATGCAACAACACACAAATATTGCAATCCCTTCAGTAAAACTCCTGTTTGGATTATGTATTGAAGGTTGCTACAGCAAGTATTTTAACTTAAGGAGAGAGAATACACACAAGGAAATAACCAGCTGTATGTTACAGCATGGTTCTTGCAATGGATGGCACAATCTTGTCAGCTATCAATGCACACAAAAACACACTTAATTCTAAGTTAAGTACTTTGATAAAGATGGATTGCAGACTTGTATAGAATAAATCATCTTAAAATTACAACTTGCAAAATAATTTCTCTGACCCTACACCCTTTACACTGAATGGCAATGTACATCTAAGGCACGAAAGTGTTGTAGAAACCTGAAAACATCTCAAGAAAGAAGAATAACCATTCCACACAAAACCATGACCTACAAATATGTGGAATTAGTGACTCCACTCCAACAATGCTGGGTTTTTGCACAGTATCATATAACTAAATGTAAATTCTAGAGGCAGAAGCTTTGTGAAGAGATTGACAGCAGAATATTAAAAGGCAGGTTTACTATCTGGGCACTAGGCCAAGAAGTTGCATATTCCCAGCCCTGGACAGCAGGGAGAGCAGAGCCATGGTTCCAGAGTAATAGGATTACAGCTCAGAGATAACACATAGCCTTTCATCTTCTGATGACCAATATGAAGTTTCAGCCTTGGTTGTGAGGAGCTGTTTCAGTTTCCTATCACCAGCAAATGCTTCCTTCCCAACTGTGCATCTCCTCTGCAATGCAGCTTTAAAAATTAAACAATATTTACAACTGAAAAGAAGTTAAGTACATCCTTTGCCTCTTGTTCAGCCAGCCAGGAACAAAGCTGAGATATGAGACAGAAAATTGTGCATCACCTTTCCTCCTGATGCCTGATCTCTTGTGAGATGTTACATAACCCCCTGCATGTTTTGCAGGCAGCAAAACAGTTCAATTAAGAAGCTTTTCCTTTCTGACTCATTCTTCTCAACAAAACTGTATAGTCAGAATCATGGATCATCAGAGTTGTCAAAAGGGGAAAAATACACACATCCCTATTCAGCAAAAGATGTTTTTCCCACATAAAAAGCTCCACTTTTGTGTAAACTTGGGATTGTGATATCTAGCTCCATGTAAGTTTTCTGATGGTGCCTGGGTAATCAGTACTGAAAAGCTGGCCTTGTACAACACAAAGGCAGGAGCTGCTTCTCTGAGCTACCACAAAACAGAGATTTCAATCTTTCTTAAAACATAACGAATTAGGAAAAAAAATTTGGTCCCATTTTAAATTTTAGCAGCTTTATCAAATAAAAATATAAGTAGTAGTGTGGCCTACTGAAACAGTGGACATTGTTTTGTGTTAAGTTTCCTATACTATATTTAACTTAGTCCTGCACATTCTGAAACTAAAAAATTCCTGCATGACTGACCATTATCAAATCTTTAAACTTCTTTTCAAAAACATGGAAAGGTGTTCTTTATCAGTGAATTTCTGAAAAGATGTCTATCTTAGTCAGATAAAAGGAAACATTATTTCTAACACTAAATGGTAAAAAAAGTAATTACAAGTATCAGTTTGAATTCAAGAGCAAAATTAAACCACAATTTTAATAATAAATCACAAGTTCAGCCAATGAAGAAGACAGCAACCTCCACAGATTTCTGGAAAGTAAGATGAGCCAGTAATTTCAAAGAAGTTGTTTTTTGCAAGAGTCTTCAGTGCACGATGTTTGAAAATGCAGTAGTAATAAATTTTTTAAAAGGAGATAATTTCAATTTTTCATTTAATTATACATATGGTTGGCCCAAGGAATTAAAAAAACAGCAAACTTCAGCTATATCTGCTGAACCTTGTTGATATGACTCTTACAGAAGATCTATTCAAAAGATAATGAAAGGACTGTATCTCCCAAAGAAGATGATACACCCTTGAACTACAGCTGATCAGCCAAACATTTTCCGAGCCTGCACAATGTATCACAGCTACCCCACTACACAGCTTCTTCTACTTAAAAAGAAGTTAATTAAATTCAGTTTCCCTCTTTAATGCCAGGGGGAAAAAAAATGAAATAGAAATACAGATAAAAGTGCCTCTATTTCCTACAAGCAAATACTATTTCTAAGAAAGTGGAGGCCAGGGTTCAACCCCAACTGCAGAAGCATCTTTGTGATCCTGTGGTCTGGTGCTGCCTTTGTGGCTATGCTCGTTTGGGAGCTGTTTCCATGACAACTTCACTCTTTTAACATTATCCTTGTACTTCGTACTTACTGTGGTTCTTCTGCTTCCTCCACAGTTGGTTTCTGAGGATTCCACAAGTTATTTTTGGGAGTGGTATGAAATATAATTTTCATGTTTAACCTCATGTTTCCCACTAAGTATTCTTATTAATTCAGTGGTATTTTGTGTACTAGCAAAGCACAGTCCCCATTCTGATTGCACATGCTTTGTGCCACTGAAATTAGAATACTTATATTCATCTTTGAAAAGTACATGAGCTGAACTGGCAAAATAACTGAAGCAATCCTTTAGAGTAAATCCTTAACAGAGGAAAGGATATCAGATTTCAGCATAATTCTTATTTAGGCACATACATTTAAAACACAGAGTAAAAAATAAGAGAAAAGTTGGTATATACAGGCAAGAAGAATACAGCTATGCTGTTCTAAAATGACACATCTTATTTTCCCTTCTCTTGTTGCATGATGGCTTTCATAAAAGCAACAGGTAAAACCAGCTGACAATATTGGGAAAACGTTTGTAACTAAAGCATTAGGTGGTGTCAGGTGGTGTACGTGCAAAGGAGTGGTATTTTTTCCCTAAATTCAGTTATAATAACTGTACATCCTACTTGCTAAGGCAGCATTAAAACATACAATACTGCATTATAATCAACTCCTAAACTTGAGAAGGGGGAGGTGTGACAAATTGAGATTTATCCCCACAGTGCTAAGCTGCTTTGCCAGTATCTTTCCCCTGCAGAGGACACTAACAGTTGCTGGCAGAGGTTCTCAGTTTTATCCAGCAGCAAACTAACTTAAAACCTCCCAGGAAGACAGTAACACAGTGGATCTTCATCTTGGATTACAAACATCCTAGTTATTTATTTTGTTTTGTGTCATTAGGAAAAAAAATCCCAACACAATGCCTAATGCTACTAATTTATTTTAGTGACTACACTTAAAATTCTGTCTATTCCAGTAATAAATGCACCTTTATTCCAAATGGCATAATTAGGAATGCTTCCAAGAAACAATGTTATCAAGAAATAATTTTTAATCAAACCACAATTACTAACTTTACCTGTTCACTAGAATTAAGACAAACAACAAGTCAGAGTTGAAGCTGTGTACAGACTGTTGTTTTATCAGAAAATTATCCCGCTGCCAGGTTGAGAATTTTATGATTTGCTTTTGATAATTTTATAATTTGCCTGAACATAGGACTTAAGCAACCTCTGAGTCCTTCATCTGGGATGGTTGTGTTATAATCTTCTGTTATAATCATTTAACATCTGTAACAAGCTTTAGTTCACTGGAGCTCAGAGCCAGAGTTACTCCTGCTAACTCCCTTTTCCCAGGGAGACATTTGGAGCTGTAAAAGCTCACTCGAGCCTTCTGCAGACAGAGACACCTCTGAGTCTTTTGGTTTCATGTAGCACCAAGTCATTTTGTTTACTCACACTTTGCAGACTAGTGTACATCCACAGATGTACAAGTATCAGTCTAGTACACTCCTTTTTTCTTTTTTTTTTTTTCAATAGAGTGGCTTGGTCGACCCACAGTTCCTCTGAGTGAAGTTACAAAACAAAATTGGGATCTGCTTTGCCTGGAGCTTTTTAGCCAGATCAGATGCAAGATGGCTACAGCTGTTTGCTTACCCAGCACAGCCATTCATTATAACAGAACAAGAAAAAAACAGTGCATCTGACTTGAGCATGGAAAATTCTGTACTTCCTAACTGGATATCAACAAGTCAACAAAATAATAAAGAAAGAAAAATGACAGTTTCTTTGGACTTTAAGAACCCTTCAACAAAGGCCTTCTGACATGTTACTAGGGAAACTACATAGTCATAGAAATGCAATGTGGCATAGTCATTAAGTTAAAAAAACTTGCTGTCAAAACAGTAAAGAATATTATTAAAAACTCTACATTTCATATAGGAGAAGGAAGGCATTAGAAGACCTGCACTAAGACAATTTATTTTATGTATTTATTGCAGAAGATTTTGGCCTATAATAGACATAACTTAACTGTCATTTAAAGTGTAAACATCTTACTAGCTCAAATATATGGGCAATTTGAGAAAAGGTTCTGTATAATTTGATACTGCAATGTGAGCCATATTCAAATTTCACAATAAGCACAGCTAAATAGCCAGAGGGGAAAGATTAAGTTAAACAAGATGAAGCATCCTCACCCCTTTTCATTCTTTGTCCTCCTAAAATGAACAGCAAATGTAGTATACTTCATATATTTTAAGGGAAAAATCTAAACTATATAGGCAGTTTAAGATACAGTTGTAGCAGAGGGAAAGGAAATGTGACAATACATCAATACCACACTGAAACTGGCAACAGCTCTTGCAAAACTATCAAAGCATATTTTCTGTTGCTTCATGCATACTTCAGTCTGTCAAAATGAAACCTCCTCTAGTTCTGAAAGAGTAAAAGAAAGAAGTAGAGTAGCTTTAGAACATTTTAACTAAAAAAGCTGCACATCATCATCCCTTGCTTTGAAGTAAAATTGTTACAGAAACTAATTTATATTCTATTTATGGTATTAATATATTTTTTAAATAAAATTTAGAATTCTAGAGGGGAGTCGTTGCTTCCTTACATACACATCTCTAAGGCAATCTAACAGAAACCAACTGCAAAGACAGCAACAACAACAAAGAAATCAACAGTTAAGCATTGTCATTCAGCTCTCTGTTAACATAAACAAGTTATTTTCAAGTCAGTCCTACCATAATACACTTTATTAACTATAAGATTCACTCTGCTGGTATATGTAATTGAATGCTTGTACAGTCGATGCCTTGCCTGTAGTTTCTCTAGTGTTGTAAATCCTGACCCTTAAGTTACACAGCAACTCATGAGCACAAAATGAAATTTCAAAAGGTGCCTCACACAGTTTAGATGAGCTGGCTACCTTTGTGCTGCAAGTATATCTCAAGAGATGAGAAAGAACCATCTCAATAAACATTTGGTATTCATTGACAACTGGCTATTCAAGTACCACAAAAATAGCATCCTGGGTTCCATAAATGAACTTCATTCATATTCAGCACAGTAGTGGAATATGCTGCTTCTGATGCTGCCTTTCAGATTAACTGTTTGGTTAATTGGGTTTTTTTTTTAAATTGTTGAATTTAAACATCTAACCAATTATGAAAATTGACTACTCTGAGAAACCATGAATGCAAATCCTATTACTTATCAGCAGATTTCAAAGGAAATTTTAATTTAGAAGCATGCTGCTGCTGCTGCTATTTTCCAAATTCTCATGTTTTATGCACTTCCTGTTTGACATTTTACTGATTAGTGTAATTTGTTCAGAATTTACCTAGAATGCTACTGATAAATACAAACAGTCACAGGAACAATTGCACTACTTGATAAAATTATTTTTTTTAAATCCAGATAAACAAATCAAGACAAAATTCTTCAACTCTTTGCAAAGCTCAATGCACAAAATATGCAAAGGAAAACCTACTGCTTCACTCAGACATTTGCAACTAACAAACTTTTATCAATACACGGTTTTCACTTAATGTTGGAACACTGTTTGCCCTCTGACAGAACTTGAGAGTCATGGTAACATTAAACAGTTAAACACACAGAAGGAAGCACTGTTCTTGCCTCCTAACAGTGTGGCAATGTTACTTTTAATGGAATTATGGAAACTTTATTTTGCCCATGTCCCCAAGAAGTGATGTAGCATGGCTCTTAGGAGGAAGTCTTGTTAAGGGAAAACTACTTCATCTCTCTATTCTTCTCCCTCACTCTCATGTTTGCTTTTTTTTTAATTTATTATTAGGCTGAAAGCTTCTTGAAGCAGAGGACTACCTTTTGTTGTATATTTGTACAATGAGAGGGAATGAACAATTCCATTCCCTTTGGAAAATTATCAAAGCCACTTCTTGCTTCAAAACACCCTACTCACTCTGAAATTTAATTCAGTTTCTGTACTTTCCTCATTCAAGGTAGATTTAGTGCCAAATAAGAAGTCTTATAAAAATTTCAATCTTCTCTAGCAGTTATTGAGCACACCTAAAGTAGACAAGAGAATCACCTCCTGAACTAAAACTAGGATTGTAGGCTTATATATAGTTAGTTTGCAAATAAAGACATGGCTGTGTAACAAAATTCACCTACCACAGATATCAGTGGTGCTAAGGGGCAGAACCACTGGCTGATAAAAACACCACCACCGTTTACCACAAGTACCTTTTTTTTTAGTAGGCACTAACAGCAAATGGTTCCTACAACAGGAACAAGTCTATTTTTTCTTTTGTCCTGACAAAAAAGCATTCATCTGACAAACCTTAACAACTTCAGAATATTGATATGGCACCCTTTTAGAGCTATTGAAGCCAACGCTGATGCTGTCCTGTCCATTTGCCCTTACATTAGCAGCGTCGCTTGTCTGGCCCTCTCGTGAGCTGGTCGGGGCAGCCAAGAAGATTACATGGACAATCAGCTTTTGCATGGCTTAGTTCCTTGAACCAGATCAACACGGGGTTGGCAAGCACCAGGCCTGTCACAAGGAAGGATGTGGGAAGGACAGTACCGTGCCAGAACCCTGCCTGCATCGACCTGCAGCGTCGGAAACTCTTGAGGAAAAGTCACGGTAAGACCCTGACACTCATCGTTTGAATGTCACTCCTGTACTTACTAAAATGCACAACTATGGACAGCTGTGTGTTGTTGACTTAGTAAATATCACAATTCCACACTGTTTTAGTGCTTTTCAGGGATTCAGAATAATTTTATTTATATTGCAGTGGCTCAAAAGTGAGGTCCTATGACAGGCCACTAAAGACCACAAATTTACAAGAGCATCAATAAACATTGAAACAGACACCACAAATAGTAGAGGAAGCAATTCCGTACATGAGCTCCTTTTAATATTTCACTTCTAAGTGCTAAGGGCAGAGTGTGGGTTTTTTGTTTGTTTTTATTCAAATGTAACATGCAAAATCAACAACCAGCTTACTGGGTTCTTAAGCTGGCCAGAACATCTATGTTTGCTATCAAGAGACAGTTTGAAATTCGTGCTACAGCCAAGAGCAAAGGAGACATTTTTCAGGAACCCCAGCTATCCCTGTGTCCATAGGAAACACTTGACAGTATTGTTTAAATGGCGATTTTTAAGCTTTCACACTTTTCATCCCAGAGAGATGAAAAATAGCAGATGGGTTACTTTTAAACTGGGTTAGTACATCTCCACTAATAGCATAAACTAGTTAGAAAGAGTGAAAAAGTAAAAAGGTTTGGCTTAATTCTAATAGTCATTTCTCCACATTACTGGGATGAATTGAGTTTGTTTCGGGGATAATTCCTGTTCAAACTATTCTGACCATACTTCCCCACAATGATCACAGCTCACAGTGTGCTGTAGCTGCACAGACCAGTGCTTCTGACCTTTGACTATCCAACAATAAAAACCAGAACTGTTTGCCTTAATGGTGAACTGAAAGCCTTGTGGCATCCACAGAAGTTAAGCAAGTAAGAGAATGAGAAGAACAATCAAAATTATTAAAGGGTCAGGCAGTTGTCTTATAATAAGCAGACTAAAAAGGTTGGGCCTCTTCAATTCAAACAGGAAAAGCTGAAGGTGGGGCAGGAACATAACTTTACTCTAGAAAATAAAAAAAGGCAGCACATGAATTGAATAAATCCTGACTGAGACAATGGTTGTGAAGATGGCGGTTTACTGCAACATCCTAATTTTTGCTGAGGCACTCAATTAACATTTCTCCATTAAGGTTTTACTGCCTTTTGATTACAAAAGTATTAACTTTCCCTGATAAAATACTATTTAGAAATACAAGTGAAAAGTTTTCTCCTATAATGTGCAATCTAGATGTGTTAGAGAAAAGCTTTGTTTTAACAGCAAAAAAATCTGTTTCAGGAGTACCATTACCTGGGAGATAAAGAAACAATAAAATAAAGAAAGTGTAAAAAGTCTTGCCAAGTTATTACAGTATCACTGACAAAGTTACAGTAACTTTTCTCAGAACACTTTCTGAATCATAGCTATGACTAAACATTTCTACAGACAAAACCCAGTTCCTTAAACAAGGAAGTCTCTGATCTAAAATGCCATTCAAAGAGATGAAGAAAGCAAAGGGACAGTCTTCTCCCTACTCATTACTAAATTAGATGGATTAAAACCCAGTTCTGCCTTAAGATGAGGATTCACCATTGCTTCCATACCAAGTAAACCAATTGTGATCTAGGCAAAATTTTAGTTCTGGGGTTATGATTCCCCCCAAAAACCTTCACTTTCTGTTCACCCACTCATTTTGAACAATTGCATTATTGCAACTTCAGAAAAATTCTTCCTGAAAATAATAAAGTTTCTTAATTTGTGATGGCATCCTTTGTTTTCGAATTTTCTGAAACAACAGACAAATTTTCAGGATGGACACTTGAAGGTAACAGTCAGTCCTCCACAGTAAGGAGAGATTTAGCAAATTTTACACACTAATCAGTAAATTGATTTGACTATTGCAGTACAGTCAGTTTTACTTTTCATGTCTTCATGTACTTCTTCATAGAAAATTAAGTGAAATTTAAAAATCATATCATAGAATAGCATGCCTCAGGTAGTCAGAATATTCTTAATGATACATTTTGTGTGGAACTTGATTCAAGCATGAGTCTAGGTTTGAGCAGTTTCTTGCTCTAGGCTATCGGCAATTACCTAATTAGAAAATGGCTAAAAAATATAAACATGGCAAGGTAGAGGGGAAATACTTTGTGTCTCTCTCTTAGCTTCCAAATCACCTTTCATGCTTAGCTGCCTTACGTTAACCTCTCTATATACAGACATGCAATCCCACAAAATACCAAAAAATCCAGTCTTAATCCAAAATAGTAAAAGAAAAAACCAAACCAAACCAACAAAAAGCCAAGGACAAATCTATAACCTTAATATTGTAACTTACTTTTTCATGCTTTGAGAACTCATTCAAGAAACACTATATCCTCCTAGAACCAAATATGGTAGTTTAAGCAGGTGAATTAAATATTAGAAGAATCTTACATTGCCATGTTATTGCAATTTTTTTTGCTTTAGGTGAATCTTCTGCTGCATATACTTCAGTTCGTTTGTGTCATGAATATAGAACATATTCAACAGAAAATCTGAGATGCCAGTGGAAAATTAACATTTACAGTAAAGGCTTCATTTTTTGCTGAAGGATGAATACCATTTTAAAGTGGTTTGAGGCAGCCTACTAGCTTTTATTGAATATTACTTGGACAATTTGTATTGCCTGACATCCTTTAAACATATTCCACAAGTACTGGGTCTTCTTTCTCTCTAAAAATAATTCCTTCCCATTTGTGAGTGGAGAAACTGTATTTCCACATGAAAAATCTGCAATATATCTGAGACTTAAAATTTCCTTCAAGCATTCCATACTGTAATCATGTTATAAAGTCATTAAATATTAATTAGAGGGGGTATTTCATATAGTTTTGGAGAAGAATTATAAAACATCACTCTTTTTTTACTCTGTGCTATTAAATCAATCTGCTTCCTATGCTATTAATTCCATCTGCTTTGTTTTCTAACTGCAAATTTCATGGCTTTTCCATCACTAAACATAGAAAACTGGAACAATCCAAACAGTATCAAAAGAAAAGATAGCACAAGCATTGTATTTGAGTAATTCTGTAGCTACTGTAAAATAACACAATAGGCAAAAGAGGTGAGACATTATGAATTTGTCAACTCTGTGTATAATCTCAATATAATTAAGGGTTATTGGGGGAGCACAAAGAAGCAAAAACTGAAAAAGTATTTATAAATGACACATCAGCCACCAGGGTCTCAAGGAATGTATTTAAAATCTCAAATCAAAGAGTTTAATTACAGCCTCCTCTTGAACACAGACGCAACTGTCATTGAAGGAAAATGATGTTTACAATCTCAGGAAATGCTCAAAACGTGGGTCATGGCCCATGAAACATGGAATTCTTAAGTGCACTCAACTTGAACAATGACAAAATAAAACAAAAATCCCAAATTGGGACTGGTGCATTTGCAAATACAAACCCAACAAATTATTTCTAAAATATTGTTTACAGGGTGGTCAAAAATGGAATTTGAGTCATCACCAGAAGAAACTTCTCAGCTATTGCTCTGCAACACTGTGTGTATTACTACTTGGAGGATTGTAGGTCTAGTGGACTCTGCCAACGATTAAAGGTTTAACAATATTGTCTACAAAACCATTCACAAACCCCAAAAATCAACAATACTCCCCAAAAAACCCATAGCAGAATTATTTAAATAAATGGACTGCATGTGACTTAAGACAGAAGATTTATTTCACCAAACAGCTTCAAGAAGCTTCATTCTGCCATCTATTTGACATGAAACAGTCACATTTAGCTTATGCCTGAAATCTGAAGTTTTACTCTCCAGGCAAGAAACCACAGTCCAAACAGTTACACAGACAGTTAGCTAAGAAATATGATATATCAGATGACATGAAAAAAAACAAAAGGAAACTTAATAAACATGAATAAAATCAAATAATTATTTCCTATTTATTTAGAGTTGTAAACAGTTTACATAACTATGCTCACACCTTGGAAAAGATGACTGCCTTACCAAGAACTGATCATAAGCATTCTAAAATTATCCTCCACAAACTTGTCTGCAGTTTTAGTTCCAAATGCAACAGACAGACAATACATTACTCATAAGTTAAGTATTGTGATGCTGATTTTAAGCCAAGTGATGCAAATTTGTCCAAAGAGAGACACCACTTTGCTCCTTTTGGATATTTCCTTGTTACAGACAAAAAGGAAAAGTAAGTAACAAGTAGCCAATTCAGTCAAGAAAGTTATCTCAGTCTACAATTTACAGATGACTTTTTGGCACTATCATTTCCTCAGAAAATTTAGATGGAGTGACAATAGGTGTAAAGAGCTCTGTAAAGCTTTCCACTTGACAGATTTCCCAGAGTTTAAAACCACGCTACTGCCTTTTCCTTATCTGCTATCCTCTAATCAGGCTAAAACTGCAATGGTATGAAAATAAAGATAACATTGTAGGGCAAGTCACCAAGCTGATCAGCAAGATTACAATGGTTTGCCTTCTACAAGCTGTCATGCATCTTTTTTCATCATTCATAGCAGCCCTACAATATTCAGGCTACTCTTACATTACATTATGAGATTACTATTCATAGCAAGCTTTAGGTAAAGTTTTAGATCTATATTACTTAGACTAAATATTTAAAATTTCATATTAGCACTTTATACATTACTCTCTTGAGAGTAAATCAACTCTCATATCTCCTCTATCTACTAATGCTTCAATGGCTAAACAAAGCAACATAGCACTTAAGAGAATATTATTAATTCAGATCTCCTGAGGGCAACTGCACTATTTTACTGCTCCAGTTTACTGAGAGGTCAATATATGTAGTTAATTATGAATGAAAATAAATTAGAAGAAAACATATTTGGTATAGCAAACAATTTTAATCAAAATTGCCAAGAGTTCCAGCAATTCTGATTATAGCAACATCGATTCATTCTCTTCTGTACTGAACTTCAATTGAGGACATTTTCACCTGCTATTTCTTTCCAGGTCTGGGCTCATGGCAGAGTCACACATGAAACTTGTTTGTAAAACACGGTGTTTGACTGGAAACTTTCAAATATGAATTTATCTTCCAACTAGTACCAACATATAGGACTTCAGACAAACTCAAGCAACATCCTTCCGCAGGGAACTGTATCATTCATGTAGGAATGCTTGCAAAGTTTCAACAGCTCTACCAAATTCTTCTAAAGAGTTGGTGGAACTAATGCCACCACATAAGTAGAAAGATAAAGAGTAGAAAAAAACAAAGCCTATCTGTGCTTCAAGCTTAGATATTAAGTGGTCAAAATCTGTTCCTGGGAGTCCCAGGTTACAGATGTAAAAGATATCCACCCGAGGAAGCAGCATGATACATTACTTCAAGTTGAAATAACCAACTGTAGGAATTTAGAACGATGTGCTCTAAGACCAAAGAAACTAGAAAGTATAAATTCTCCTTGCTCTGTCCTTAATTTGTTTATAGGTCAGACTAATGCATTTTCTAGGATTAGAAAATAAATTATGGTGTTAGTGGTACACAAAAAAAAGTACTTCTAAGCAGCTACTAGCAGTTAGTTCATATTTTAACATTGAAAGGAATTAAGAACACATAATCATTAAATTATATCATTGGTCCAGTCTTATTAAATTCCTACTTAAAAGTTCTATTTGTTTCTACCTGCTGTAGAAGACATTAAGGCAAAACCAAGCTGTCCTGTAAGTCATATAGGTACATTACAGATAAAATGGTTTCAAATACAGATACAAAAGCTTAACTTAAATGAAGCAACACCACTGGATGATTGGACTTGAAGAAACACTATTGTCAAAAGTCCATTATGACCAGCCAAAGAGGAGCTGGTACTGGCCACTACTGCCAATAGAAGTAAATATGAGCACTTAATGTAGTTACAATTTTCAGAAGATAATGCAATTGGGTAATGCTGTTCACCATGATTATGGTTATCAGCTTGCACAAAATTTCTTCTCTGAACCTAAAGTAAAAACAGATTTTTTTTTTTTAAACCAAGCACCAGTCAATTGCTCACAGTTGAAAAACTTGTGCCAGTAACTTCATATGAAATACAAATATTTCATTTTCTAAACTCCTATGAGAATCTTGTATACACAATGCTTCCAACATCTTACACTTATGGTAATGAATGAGATACTATAAATGGGCAGAACACTCCAGTTCAAACAAAGAAGCATTAATGAAATACAGAGCCAGACAAGTCCAAAGGATTCTAATGATAAAAATTAAAATATATACACACTATAAACTATCTCTATATAGACATACCATATAGAGATACTCTGTCTTATATTGTATACTGCCACATATGTTTTACCTCTATAGAATCTCTTCCCATAGAAGACTTAAAATTAGTATATTTGTATAGATGGTACCCATAATAATCATAACCACGGCCAAAAATACATTAATTTCTTGGAGGAGTATCCTCTAGCAAAGGGCTCAGAGATGACAGCAAGTAGACACTATGAAAATGCCTTTCTGCAATGTAAGTCTTCCATACTAGTGTACAGTGCTCTTACTGCCAAGAGGCTGGCAAATTTTACTGAAATATAGGCCCAAGACTTTATTTACTTCAATAGGTTAACTTAGGAAGACATCTGCATTTTCACTGATGATGTTTATCTGTAGCAAGAAAGAGCCAAAGATCACATCAGGCATTTCAAAGGTCTGTTTTCACATCATCTGAACATTTACTTATGGGAATTAACAAAGTAGTTTAAAGTTGATGAAAGTCATTAACACACTGATTTACCTTAGAGCAATGTTTACAATGTGCACAGAACTGCGATTTGACACAACAGAGTACTAGAACACACAATATAGCAACACGATATAACAATGTAACTACTTTCTAAAGCAAATTGATTATAGTTACAATCAGAGCCAAAGTTTTTTCAGGGCACTTAACGTGATCAAATCAAGAGCAGTTTCAAACTCTCTCGCGCGTTTTTAGGGTTTTTTTGTGTCTGACTGTCAAATTTTACAGTTTAAACCAGCCTCCAGTGCTAATATTACGCGCCTTCAGTGTCTGTCAGAACACTAGCAGTCCACTCAGTAATTCTAAATGATCCATTAAAAGCACATAAGAGACTGGAAAAAAATTCTACCATCAGGAAACTTGAAATTCTCTACAAGGGCCATCACCTGACACTGAAGTGGATCTATAAATTGTAAAAGGACTGCAAGGATCTATAAATTGTAAAAGGACAGAAAACCACACCATTATTAATTAGCCAAGAGCAAAAAGAAAACAGCCTAAAAGTGGCCTCTTTGAAGAGCCTGAAAAGGGCCAGAATAAAAAGTCCTACACGGTTATAAAACTTTGCCATCAGTAATCTGCAATTACAGAGCTCCTCTGATCACAAGAGAGTTATAAGTGCAGTTGAAACAATTCAGAGTATTTCTAAACATTACTTAGAAGTCCGTGAATACAAATGTATGAATTGCAAGAACTCAAAAAGCCTCAGAACACTGCAACAAACAGCTTCAAAGGAAATAAGCTCTTCTAGAAATTTGGCTAAGGTATTAAAAAAAATAAGCAAGATCCTTGTACTTGATTGCAAAGAAGGGGAATGAATCACAAGTTTTCAATGCCCATAAGGCTTCTCTACACAAAATTAATTATCACTGGACAGCATTTTAAAGTAAATAATTTAATCAGTGAGGCTTCCCAGTATTGTCAGAATCATTTAGAGTTGTTTTAGAGTTTTTTATTTAAATATTAGACACTTTGTTAGAAGATCAGTTACACAACTAAACCAATTACTCCTCTATAGGAAACCATAGCATGTAACCAATCTAACCTACTTTTTAGAAATTCAAAGTATACAAAAACTCATTTATATGGCAATTCCATTTTAACATGCATCTGCCAAAACGCTGTCACACACAGATCCTAAGATCTTAAACCAAGGCAAATGCATTTTTGGCAAATGTAACTGACACTAGGGTGATGGGGGTTTGGCAAATAAAACAAAATCCATTACACAAAATGAAAACCCCAACCCCCACACTTCCATTACCAAAAGATAAAGTCTTCAAGCTTTCTTGAGAGCTTTGTTCTGGCTTATAGTTTTGAATTGAAAATTTGAGAAGGAATTTAATGTCCATTCCTGCAGCTTCTGATTTGAAGTGTATATCCATGAAAGAACAACCTAACACACCTTTCCTGCTTTCCACACTGTTTCTTGGGAAGCATGCTCAGATGCAGGAACACAAGTACAGTTTGTATCTGTGTGTAAGCCTCCTTCCCAAACTAGATGGAAACAGAAAGGATGCTGATGAACACATGCAGTAACCTACTTCTTTTGTTTAAATGGGACTTTTTTTCCAGGAATACTGCCTGTTAATTCTCATAAGGGCCAACTTCAACAAGTTGACCAGCGTAACCACGTGTGTAATTCTGCCTACAACAATTTTTAAAACAGGGTTTTATTTTGAAAAATTCAATTTCAACAGTGAACTCTGTCATTTCACAGTCAGAAATAAATATCCAAGTGAAAAATAACATCCAAGTGGAAAACATTTTCCTGTTTGTGTACAGAGGACACTGAAATGCAAAATTTACCAGGTGCCTTGCTCAGACACCTTCCTCAACTACTATTGCTAATACAGACATGCCTACAGAAGAGGTGAGAAGAGGTTTGAGGATGGGGAAGGGAAATGCAGGTGGGGGAAGAGGAAAACACATTTAGTATTGTATCTGAGGCATATATTCAGAAACTGGGAATCCAAATTCCACTGTGAAGCTCAAATTGAAACTTTAATACTCTGCAAACGCCATTAGAGATGTTATGCTCTTGTAGTGAGCAGGCTTTATTATAGTGCAACTTCAGACATACTACCAGCTATTTCAACAAAAAAGCCAAAACTCCCATCTTCCAAAATGAGATGAGAACCACCACCTAGACCAGCATCTAATTAAATAGATGTTCTTAATGTAGAACATTGACACACATTCAGTGGGTGAAATGACCCCACCTAACATTATGAATTGACTGTGGCACTTCTGCTCAAATTTAGAAACAGGTGATACCACCACAGTACAATAGAACGTAAAATAATTTCTACCAAAAATAGCACAAGTTCCATGAGTACCCAGATTTCACAAACTCAAATGCAGTACTCTAAATATGAATGCTTCTTGACCGAATTAGCTCTCAGAAACACTGTAAATACCATCCCCTCATACTATTTTTTCCTAGTCTCCAGAGCCTCCGCCTGAGCTTCAGTTCATGTCAGTTCCCAATTCTCTCATGGCTTTATCCACCAGAATGTTTTTTTCCACGCTTTCCGTAAACAAAACATGGAGCATTAACACCCTTCAGAAAGGGGCAGCACAGCTGAAGATTTACCTGAAAGCTAAAGTCTTGTCAACCACTAGCAAGGTTGTATCTATGTCATTGTATCCTACTTGGCTTGATAAGTTCTAGATAAGCATCCTTAAAACCCTACTTGTACAGGTACACTTGAAGATTTGAAGAGCAAACAATTGGGAGAAGTTAGGAGATCCAACACAGAAATTCCACCACACAGGGAAAGCCAAGACAGCACAGCTATTTAATTCAACTCCACATGGAACAAGACAGGAGAACGCCCATGAAAGCGACGACAGCCTGGCTCTGTACACCACACATGAAGAACAGAAGTCTGTTCATGGGCTTCCTTCCGTACAGGAGGGGGAAAAAAATATGAACTTCAGATCTAAGAAAATGCAGTCTTTGTAAGGTTAGGAGCTACACTGTACGTGAGTCCCAAAAAACCCCAAAACACAGAGAAGTGAGCAATCCGGCAGCGGGCAGGGTGGAGCAGAAGGCGGGACAATGACCTAATAGGTCTTTTCTATCTTTAGTTTCACGAGGCTCCGTGGCCAAGAGGCGCCGGGATCCCCCCGCAGCGCCGAGCGCCCCAGCCAAGCTGCCCCGAACTCGGCGCTGCCAGCAGCGATCCCGAGGTGCGGGAGCCGGCAGACAGCGAGCCCCAGGCAGCGCTGCAGGCAGACACAACGCTCCGAGTCATTTCTCAGCTATGAGCAACACAAGCGCTTACCTTGAACACTTTACCGAAAGCACCATCGCCCAGCTCTCCTATGATTTCCCAGAACTCCTCAGGGTTCAAATCCCTCTTGACGTGCTCGTATTGTTTCTTCTTCTTCTCGCCGCCCAGCTTGAAGATCTTACGAAAGTTGAAGAAGGACATTTTCGCAGGCGCCGAGGGATGGGGAGGGCGGCGGTGCCCCCTCAGCCCGCCGGGACCACCTGGCTCGGGAGGCGATGCCGGGCGCGATTCCCACGCGGAGACCAAAGTCTTGGCGTCGCCCGGGAAGCGCCGTCACCGCCGGGCGCTGCGGGGAGACAACACCCCGCGATGCCCCGTACGGGGCCGGGCTCGGCGCTGCTCTCCCCGACGGGATCGGCGGTCCCTACTCGGCCGGGCCGGTCACCATCGCGGCAGCAACAAGTGCCGGGCTCCCTCCTCGGGACGGGCGGCGGCGGAGTCGGAGGAGGGGTCACGGCTCCGCTGGGAGGGAGCAGCTGCTGCGCGCCGGGCAGCGGGGAGCGGTCACGTCCCGCCTCGCAGGACCGGGCAGATGCGGAGACGGGCGGAGGCTGCCCCGCTCCAGGCTACCGGCCGGTGTCCTCGCGGAGCGGCGTCCCGCGGTGGCACAGCGGCGGAAAACGACGCTTCGCTGCCGACCTCTCTCCTACTCGTTCGCTCCTTCGCCCTGTCGCGGAGCGGGGCCCGGGCGGCTCCGCTTCCTGCGGGGCGGCACCGGCGGCACCTCCGCCCCCTCCGCCCT